>JBAMYA010000007.1:15728078-15765788 GCA_037176975.1 Arrhamphus sclerolepis
TTGGTGGCTAAATCGTTGTACTTAGCATCACACATCAGTGCTGTTTGAGGCGACATTTCCTCGATCCATGAAAGTTATCTCTGAATTGATCACCAGGCTAACCGCCGACTATTATATCTGGCTTGTCTGTTCAGTTCCCTCACATTGGCCCAGATTCTAATCTCTAAACCTGCTAGCCAATTCAACAGGGCGTTTTCTATTAGCCTGACTGATGAACTAACCAAAGGTTAGTTTAGTCCCATTACCTGAAGTTCTTTTCACATTGAGTTTGTGGAAATACCTTTGCTTTCATAGTTAAACATTGTTGTGAGTTCTGCTGTATATTTCCATATTCTTTAGTCCATCAAATGTTTAAGTGATCTCCAATCTTTCAAGATTTTGATTATTATGATTATTGTACTTTATTTATTACCTCTAAACTACATGCAACTCAGGTTTTGATTACTCTAAAAAAGAAAATGGGGATTTATTTGTTGTCTTAACAGCAAATTGTGGGGAATATGGCTCAGGCCTTTGTGACTGCTCTGACGAGGGAAAATGGTGGCAATTTAAATACCTCTGCTGCAACATCACGCTCCTCTGTTGGCACTTTTACCTGGACTTCAACCACAGGAGTTAACCAAGCTTTAAAAAGGTAGGATTTGGTATTTTGAATTCTAAATTTGAAAATGAAGTAGGTTGTAAGCAAGTGTCCATTTTATGTTATATTTTTCATGATCATGTCGGTATTTGGTCATTTTATTGAGTCTTGCCTCAATTGTATCTCTTGTCTGAAACCAGTATTCCTCCGGGTCTTCTTCATATTGATCAAATATCGATTACCCTCTTAAACCAGTCAGACATGTTACTGCCAGTCACATCATACGACATCAGTCATAATTGGAGGGTGTTTCTTGTTGATGCGAATTATGTATAAAGGGAGGCAGGGCAAAACACACATGACGACAGATGTGTGGACTGGACTTATCTGCACTTTGATTTTAGAGAAGCAATCTGCAGATGAATGCTTGTGTAAATAACTTTTATTTATTGCTTGTGCTATTAAACTACAAAAAAGATATACTGGAAATGGGTATAGAACAGTTGAAAGCAAATTTGAACCTTTGAAATTCAAGAAGAATTGGACTTTTGGGACTTAGATATAACTTTATTAATCCCCAAAGGGAAATTCAAATTGTCAAGCGCTCGTCATCATCAAAGTGTAAAAAAAACAAAAAAAAAACATCTCATTAATTAAATAGAATTAAACAGTCTTATTGCTGTGGGGACGAAGGATCTCCTGAATCTTTCTGTTCTGCAACGAGAGGAGCCGACTGCTGTATCTGCTTCTTTGTTGCTCAAGTAGACTGTGGAGAGGGTGTCTGCTGTTGTCCATAATAGCTTTCAGTTTGTTTAGTGGGCCCCTCTCCACCACAGATGTTAGTGGGTCCAGTCTCCTGCCCAGCACTGAGCCTGCTTTTTTGACCAGCTTGTCCAGTCGCTTGGTGTTTTTGTCTGTAAGGCAACAAAGAAGAGTGCACTAGCCACCACCGTGTGGTAGAACATGATCATCATTTCCACACAAACATCAACGGACCTCAGTGACCGCAGGAAGAACAGGCGGCTCACTGAGGTATCATCATATCAGTAATTGTAAATATAAATGGCATGACTGCAGTACAGTTCATTTGATGTCAAATATAGATCATTTTGTACTCTCACATTGACCAATTGGGGTGCAAAAAACTGACATTAAGAGATTATTCACAAGTGAAAAAGATTCAGGACAGTTGCCAATCTTGCCAGGCGTGAATGTCAAAATACCATTTCAGAATTTACAGGCCTCATTTAGCATGTTGAATTGCATAATTCAAGAAAAGAAAGGGGTGGCTTTTTTGGAAGAGTAGCCAGAAAAAAAATAATTTCTGTTTATAAAGAGCATGGCAGCATAGCTGAGGTTTGTAATGTTGCTTCTGAACAAATCACAAGAGTTCTGGAACAATGTCCTGTGGACAGACGAAACCAAAGTGGAGATGTGGGAAGAATACCTCTCTAAAGTGTAACGCTAATGCACAGCGCTGAATTTGTGGAGAAACAAACTCAGCATAAAGTAGCAAACACCTCAAACCATCTACTAAGCACAGAAGTGGAGAGTTGATGACTTTGGGCTTGTTTCACAGCCTTAGGACCTGAACACACCAACTCCTAAATACACTAAAGTATTCTAGAGTCAAATACAAGGCAGTCTGGTTGGCAGCTGAATCTTCAGCACAACTGTGTCATGCAAAAGGAGGATTATCCCAAGCTCTCCAGCAAATCTACCGAAACAGAATAGGTATGATGTTGCAGAGACCCTGTGTAGAATTCTGTGGCTTGATCTCATAAAGGTCTTTCTGCACGCATTGATGTAATCAACCTTTCTGAGGGCTAACCTCTGTTAGAAAATATGGAAATAACTATGAACATATTTTTAGAAATACCCTTTCTTTGAAGTGGTGAGACTCTTTTTTTTCCCACTTTTTTTTGTTTACACATTTGAGCTTTTTTTTTTAAACTGAATAGTCTAAAGTAAAATGCCTGAAACACTTATATAACACTATACAACTACTCATCCATCACTGCCCCAGTACTATAGATTGGAGTGTGTAAATGAATTTTATCTTTTTGCAAATTGAAGAATCCAGTTTTTAAAACCATAAGCCTTCCGTCACTCTTACTGGATAAAGTGTATATACATTTTTTCTTTTAACAAATCCTATAATCTTATTCTTATTCGCAGCTCAAAATTGAGTCACGTCTGCATGCAGTTTTGGATCTGATATACTTTATATCCTGGTCATGTGACATGAGTGAGAACAAACAGCTTTTTCAACAAGACGTGCATTTTGCAGGAGGAATGCAGAACCTATCATGACATTGGTAGCGCAAGAAATAAAATCAGTTAGCAATAAAGGAGGAAAATGACAGTAGTCAGTGGTGAGATGTCACCAGCAGCAGCTGTCATCATTTCTGTCCTCTTGTTGATAATAACCATGCTGAATGGTATCTGGCACACATTTTCAGTGAATGCAGCATTAAGAAACAGCAAAGTAAGAAATATTTATGAAAACCTGGTGTTAAACCTTAGTGCTTAGGATATTGTTAGTACGTACTAGGCAAATATTTAATCATGAATTACCTTTATTAGTAAATATAAAACAAGAAAGTCTGTCTTATTGATCTTTTTGTATACAAAGCAAAACCGCATTCAGAGCTCTTGAAGTAAATCCATTGCAGAGTCTGGCTCCTGTAGACAGCAGTCTGTGATGATTACCCTCGCTGGCTGTAAGACAGTAGTGATAACCAGCAGTTTGTAGCTCTTTAGGTGCCGCTGGGCTGGTGACGGAATTGTGATAGGCCAGTAGCCAGTTGAGTAATGAGGTAGCTTATGCCGTTGGCATGGTCTACAGTTGTCTGAGTCCTGGGCTACTGTTATCAACAAGACCTCTGTTATCAGAAAAACCCCACAGGGAAACCCTGATGGTGGGTCAGAAAGCTATGGATAAGGTCCCACTTTGTCTACATGTGCTGAAGTCCTCGAGGCCTCTGCCCAGCACAGGATTCAGCAAATTTATTTTTATTTTTTTTAAAGCTACCAGTAATAGTAATTTTTTACACTTGTTGATATACAACCAAGGACAGTTTAACAGAAGATTATACTTTATTCTTTGTATTATCCATGTTTTGGTTTCTCCCTGGGATTAGTCCAGGATAGGTTTTAAGAAGTCATGATTTCCTGTAGTGAGCAGAGAAGGGAGTGTCACTGAGGTGATGAAGAGCACAGAGGAAGAAATCAAACACCACATAATATCTCCAACATCCTGTTTAAAAGACTGAGGCTCTTTTTTCCTCTCTCTAAGATAATGGGCTAACCTGTGCATGGACTCACACCAAGAATCCTTATTAGAGGAAAGTTTTTGTTTTGTCTTCAGTATTTCTTAAATGCAGGACTGTGTTGCTAAGTGGATGCTCTGTTGTTTTAAGCTTGCTAAGATGTTGTTTTATGTTACTGTACAAATTAGAGCATGATCCTCACAGTCTCTTAGCAAGATGGCCACACAGGTTCTTTTGACCAGCATTGCACATTTGTTGTTTACATGAGCGCACTTAAGCCTCTTAGACACAGGAACTCCCAAAAGCACATGCACACACTTGACACACAAATGCAGCTTCTCATCAAACTAATTTGTTTGTTTTCTTCTCTTAAGTAAAAGAAAAACTGTGCTATTAGTTTTTATGGTATTTTAATGTCTGCCATGAATGAAAATTTATTTTTTACTTTTTTTTTTTTTTTTTTAAATAGACTTATTTATTATCATTTAGGGCTACTAATTTAGTGTGAATGTTACCTTTAGAAAGGTTACTGTTGTGCCTGTCTTGTTTATTTTGGCTTGACCTAACAACACAAGGGCCGTGAACGGGGCTAAAAAGTTATTGGTCTCTGTCTCTGTGCGGTTGACAAATGCGTGCACAGGCCGCCATGAATTATTTGCTGGACACCTTGCTTGTGTTTTTTTGTGGGGTTCCTCATTTTGGTGGGTCTTCCAAGGAAATTGTGTTAAAATTTATTGTCCACAACTTGTTTTCCTCATTGGTTACCCTTTCAGACTGATCCAGAACAGAGCCCCTTCTGCTGATATTTATTTCTAGTTTATATTTGTTTTACTTGCAGGAATTTGTTTAGGAGTGATTTATCACTATAGTTAAGGACAATAAAACTAAGAAGGCCTTGACTTGTAAAAGTGGTTATACATTGGAGTCGATTAAATATCGCAAGAAATGCAGTCAATGCTGTTTTTAATATGTAAAGTCAAGTGAAAACTTTAATTGAAACAAATAGATCTTCATCATACGAACAAAAGATATTCAAAACTATTTTTGTATTACTTATTTCTATACTAATTGCACTTAGGACATTGGACTTTTTTGTGTATAAATTTTGGTATATATTTAGATTTGTTTAAAGATTAGCTGCACGATATATTTTATTATTTATTCATTTATTTATTTTTTTTATTTTTTACTAAAACTTTCACTACTTTTAGGCTAAATGAGCAGTGTGTGTGTATGTGTTGATGACAGACTGGGCATTAGTGACAGCCTTGAGTCCCACTTGCGTCAGTGTAAACAGGCTTGCTGAGCTGCAGAGAGCCGCGAAATTCTGCCCCATCTCTGATTTATGACCTTAGGGAGCATTCTTTCTCACAGAGTGCAATTTGATATACCCTCAGTGCCTCTGTTACACTCATTTACTGAGATCTGCTCACTGCTCCACGAAGGACAGCCCATGCATGACCAGTTCCACCTGCACTGACCTTCACCTATGCTTACAAGCTGTTTCCAGCTAAATCCTGTATCTTTGTAATGTATTTTACACTTTAGTAGGAACTGAGCTTTGCTAGAGATGAAGGCAGGGCCATATAGGCCATGGATCTCCTGCTGCACCTATGTTGTCATAGTTGGCATTCATAACACTGTTTAGTTTCATACAATAAACCCAGCTTGGGCTAAATAAGGAATGAGTTTAATCTTGGGAACAGGGCATCCTATGAGAGGCAGGATGTGAACAAGGACATGACAGATTGGCGTGCCGGGAGAACACAGCTCGGAATCTGTGAAGGGGAATCTGGCACGGTTCTTGAACTATTTGGACATGGCACTGATGATTCTTTCTGCCAGTCCATTTATGGAATATATTTTTACATCGACAGGTATTATGCATCTTTTAAAACTATAATGATAACCATTTTTAATAAAAAAAAATCTCTTTGCGATCAAACAGTACTTCATGATGGAGCACTGCTGTTGTGGCTCTAAATTATCCTGATTGTTTGTAAATTTGTTCCCTTCTGATTTTGCAGCAACTTAATGTGGACTGCTGTTAGTCCAGTGCTCTTTAAATGGATTCTCACTCCATTTAGTTAGAAGCAGCAGGGATCAGTAGCTGTCATTTTAGCTCTACTGATGCCAAAGTGATAAGTCTCTTTGATGTCATATCTGTTAATGTAGATTTTGAAAATGCAAATGTTTGAATGAAGTGCCAAAATTAACTTTGAAAAAAAAAAACCAACATTTTTTATGCAAATTGAGTAGGTCTCTTCTTTTTTCAAAAGATTACATTAGTGTAGATGAAAGCACCTAATGTGAAAAGATTCTGATGTAGCGAAGAATAAATATGGCTGCTACTCACTAATACATAAAAACAGTCACAACACATCAATTTGGAACAAATTCAATTCTAAATCAGTGTCTTCTGAATCAGTGGCCGTTTTGAATTAGTAAGGCTTGAGTTTTGACTGCTGTTGCCATATCCCATATTCCTACAGACTGCTGTCCATGGTTCTGTTGTTTATGGCCAAGGTGACAAGTTTTGTTTTTCAGATTAGGAACCACTGCAACGTAAGCTACAGCCAAGCACAGGATAACCTGTACTGCTAGTTTCTGACAACAGTATCCAGCTTGGTTTTCCAAACCAGTTAATCTAAAAAGACATGTGCATTTTATATTTAGCAGTGTTAAAATATATATGAATATAAATAAAACCTTTTGATAGCAGCAGTTTTCTTGGAGGACCACATGGTGGCTTAGTAAAGTATAATAAAATTGGCTGGATATGTATCTCCCAATTTAGATTATAATGGTTGACTCTACATTTAGGTGCATGTCCTTGCTGACTTTTTATGTCCTGGCTTCTTTTCAGTTCAGTCGTGGCTGAAGTCAACGTCTCAAATGACTGTTTTCCTTTTTGTGTGTCACATTGCACTGTTTTTATTGCCATTTCTTTTCTTTTTTTAAAATAACCTATTACAATGCCAGTGAATTTCAGTCAGTGTTCAGTCATTCAGAACTTCAATCAAAATGAGATGAGATTTGTGACTCAGTACAGAGGCCAGTAGGACAGTTCAGCTTTGATTGCATTTGTCTGGATGCACATATGACTAAATGACTCTCAGCTTCTCTTGTTGAGCTGACGTCAGCAGGGTGCACAAACACACGCACATGTTCGCTTTGCTGTGCCAGTTTTAACACATTTCTTCCATTTGGCGTTATGGAGTCATTTACGGATTTAGTAAAAATGGAAAGCATGCTTGTGCCATTTCTAAGTTTAGATACAGACGGATTTATGCTGTAATTTAGTGTCTTCTTTCACGTTTCTTTTTGTTTTTGAGACTACTCCTTGATTTTTATTGGTTGGAAATACTTGGATGTTTGTGTCGAAGTAGTTTTCAATGTAATCTTCTATATTAATTAAAATGAACTCAAGAAGATTTTTGTTGTGCTGCCACCATTGTGAGTGTGTAACCTCTCTACACTAAGCACAAGAAGGAGACCACATAGCAGGTAATCTCACTGGTAGCCAAAACATCTCAGGCCACTTTAATCCACCAAAATCTTACCATGATATTTAATCTGTGTGGAATTTAAGTGGTCATTTCAAAACAAAAAATATTTGAGCGGGGAAAGTCCTGAAGAGTTCAATAATTTAGTTTAGTATTTTAGGAAGGTCAGGAGCCTGGTGCCTTGATATCTCCTGTCAGCCCTTATTGCACCTTATCAATGTCTGAAATGGCAGCTGTTATGATAGACCAGCTGGTTGAGATGCAGCTTGTTATCGGTGTAAAGCCTGATAGTCAAAATGTTAGACTAAACACAAAGTGAGGTTGAGGTTGAATATTCTACTTGCCATGCATTGAACCCCCTAAAAAGGCCTGATTTCTGCTTAAATTGATTTCTATCCACAATTTAAAATCAGGAATAGTCAAAACCTACCAACAGGAAACATGGCTCCATGGAAAGATGCCTGTCAACAGGTCATAGATTTTGATACCACACATGTTGCAGTTTGGTCTTCAGTGTCAAAGGGTAGGTTACAGAAGTTTCCCGTGTTAAGTGATTGTGTGTGTGTTAGTATGTCGGAGATAAAACTTGTCAAACAGTGAAGGTGACCCCAACAGGACATGGGGCATCCCGCACGTGGCTGGGCAAGACCTTGTGGCAGCTCAGCAACACTGTGATTTACTCTTCAAAGACAAGCTCATGATAGTATTTCATCTGCATCTTAACCCTCCTTAACCCACTAACTGGCTGTATACATTATGGTGTCATAGGGTGGAGTGTGACACAGCAGCTCAAATAAACAGCTTACACAGGTGACTCTTTGTGATACTGCTGTCAATGTAAATTTTTGATTAAATGCTGTCAGTAAAACAGAAATACATCTTAGTGATTTCTGGCTTCCCTGCAGAACAGCGCCAGACGGTGCAGACAAGCAAACCACAACAATCAATTGATTTTATTGAATTATAGGTCCTCATTCACAATAAGCAAGACATGTTTGAACAACACTGTTTGACAATGAAATAGAGGTTTCTGGAAAAGACGCTGTTTTCAAACAAGTTAAGAGTAAAAGAGCTGGGTCAGTCCAATCAGATTTTCATTGTCCCAGAAATCATTGTGATGAATCACATTTTCATTGAAATTGATTAGAACTGATTAGAATTTTAAAAACACTATAGCATTGAATAATTAAAATATAAATACAAGTACCAGTTAGTGTATTGGAATCAAATCTTCACATCTCCTGGCTCCCTGTAGTTGTTTGTGTGTTGTATGTGTGCGGTTGTTGAAATAGAGAGCTGACAAGACATCAGAGGCAGTGTGGCCACAAGTGGCAGCTAAAAAAGAAGGAAAATAATCTCTCAGTTTTTAAATTTATTATTTATTCATTTATTTGAGTTAGTGTGAAAAAGCTGGGCCCTAGTCATTTATTCCTCTTATTGTGTTGGTGAATATATCTATTCCAACAGTGTAGCTTCCAGTCTGCATGTCTTGGTCCAGTATCCATGAAAAAGAAAAAAGAAAAAAAAAAAAAAAATATATATATATATATATATCAGCTTATCCTGGTTGCCAACAGCTGTTACAGATGTTTTCAATCCAGGTGACATCACAGCTGGTATGCCTTTACGTTCATGTCTTTTGTTCATGATTTCCTGAAGTAAGTAATTGGAGGTTTGTGCTGACCAGGACTTGAACACCCACCATAAGCAGATCCCTGATGTGAACCAAGCTTTGAAACCCTGATATGAACTCTTCCTCATTTGAACTCTCAAGTTCTGCTTCCAAAAGCAGTGACAAGACCTCTCTACTGCTAGTAGCTTCAACCAGCTGTTAGAAAAAACAAAACAAAACTGTGGGTAGTGAAGACAACAGTCGTGCCACGTTATTGAAGCCACCCTTTCATTTTTTTATTGTTTATAAAGCCCTGTAAGCTCCAACAGATTTCGGGAAAAACATCCATTAAATATGTTGGGAAGTGTTTTAAAAGTTATTTATTTATTTGAATCTTCATTTGAAAGAAACGGTAAACAAATATGGAAAATAGTAGTAATGTCTGCGGTGCTTCCAGTTGTTGAAAGCACTTTTTTTGTATCAGATTCTGACATTCTCACCTGTCATCAGTTAAAAACTGCTGATTGTCAAATCTCTCAGAGCCATTACTTAGATTTCTTACTAATATACTCTTGCTTTCTTTGTTTCTCTTTGAAGTTTTGTGTCCATTACTGACATCAAATTCCACTTTTGTTTAGATTTTGAAAAAAAATATACTAAAATTGCTGTTTCAGACAAATAAAAAAAAAAGAAAATTTTCTGATGCCTTTTAGAAAACTAGAACTTAACTGGAAATTGGGTAGCCGGTCATTTAGGCTTATATGAAGTACATTGTATCGTCATCTGCCATGCAAGAAAGAGGTTAGTGCATGAATGTGCACACTATTGCTGTGGAGCTGCTGTGTTTTTATCGTAGTTTCCTCAGTTGACCTTGATGTGAGTCTTCAGCTGCAAGCAAAGGCTGGGACTTTAAAGGAAGTAATTTATTTTTCTCAAAATGTATCTGCTAGCTATAAAGGAACATTTGTCAGCCTCTCTGCTTTATATTAACCAGCTGTGTTCAAGGTCCTGAAACGTTATTTAATCTCTTCTTCCTCATTTCATAGTGAGGCAGGTTGATGATAACCTGTCCTGTTAAAAGGCATGAAATATTTCCTTATAATGCATAAATAAACACAGTTCTTTCTCCACAAGATTTGTTTTTCCAGTCATCACACCAAGTCCAACTACAATTTGTCCATGGAGATTGAAATTTCGATGCATTGCTCATTAAAGGATTGTATCTTGTCTGTCTGATCTGAGGTCAGGCGTCTCTCTGGGAGCCAGCGGTAGGTTGTCTCACCCTCTGCATGGGGTTTAAGTCTGGGCAGCTACAGGTTTTAATCCACTGTCCAGCCACCGCCTCGGGAGGGGGCATAGATAGCTTGGTAAGTCGAGTTGAGACATCAGAGATTAAAGCAACAGAAACGGACAGGAATCTATTGATCTGTGATAACTTGCTATTTTGGATTGGCCCAAGAAAATTGAAATCCTTATTTATTTATTTTTTTTCGCCTTTTGAAGGAATCTTCAATAGCTGTCTATATCTTTCCCATTAGATCATACCAATATTTAATAAAAAAAATCTTGACTTAAAAAAATATTTTGGCAAATAATGTTGTGTTATTACCATATAATTGTTCAATAATTGTGGCTATACTCATAACAAATGGGATGCACATCAATCACAAGAGTTAACAAGTGAGAAACCAAATGAAACATTTGCAGATGGTTTTTCGCAGTTGGTTTTTAATGCATTGGCAACACCAATAACAAAGAGCTAATGCTTTAATTTGATGCATGTCTGGCTATTTTGATAAGGTTTTTCTGCAGGAAGTTGTTGTATGTGATGAGTTCCTTTGAGCTATAAGTTTCGGAAAGAGCAGAGTTCGGGAGGAAGTGGAGAAAGGAAAAGGATGCAGATCATATCACTCAGAGAATGAGGATATGGCCAATGAAGAAACTGAAAACATGCTTACGACAGGGCAGGCTTCAAGCCTTAAGAACATTGAGGCTTGATTGATTGAAAATCTGTGATGTTTGTTTATTCATCAGTTTTAGGGTTGTAGATCACCTCTTTACAATTTTGAGACCTATGTGTGGGAGATAATGAGATGGGGCTAGAAGTACGTTGCTTGAAAGGACTGGCAATTAGGTGATTAGACACCCTCATTGAATGTTGTTTGAAATAGCAGCCAGTGTTATTTTAGTGGGGGGAGCAGCGTCACTGAGGACTCATTCAGACTGGGAACCACTGCTACAGGGGGAGGAGCACTTTCACACATAGTGATACTTTGCTGATCAAGTAACAAAGTGGCCCATCAAACACCAGGATGCCACATAAAGTCGCACACTGTGACTTTCCTGCTTCTAAATACTGGCAGTCCATCAGACACCTCCTGCACCCCCTCGCTCTTTCTTCTGCCTTTATGGTCTGCTTCAACCTTTTCCTTTTTTTTTTTTTTTTGTGGTGTCCAATAAAGCATTACCATTCCCTAATTCGCTGCTGAATTTCACACCCAAGTTGAGATTATCCATGAGCATGCGAGAAAGCTTTATGCTTGGGGATGCAATCTTCATCTCACTTGTTGCACCTATTAAAGCATCTTCTTATCTGTACCTTTTCACACGTCAACATTCAAAGCCCATTCCCTCCCTTCAAGTGAGCCCACACAGTAGTTCACAGCTACTGCTTTGTGGTTTTCTTTTTTTTTCGCAAGTAGCTTAGATAATTTTTTTCCCCAGTATTTTAACCAATAATATAGCAAAACATAACATGATATGATAAGACAAACATATGGGATGCTAATGAGGGGAATGAGGAAAATTATTCACAGTGATGCAACATCCCAAAAGCTCCATTGCACTTAAATATATATTAACATACAATGCATATCACATTCTGCAAAACGGTATGCGTGCATAGCACTTGTTAATTGTAATATCAGCCATGCCCCAGAGGTAACAGCCACGCAACAATAAGCGTGTACTTTCTATATTTATGCACACAGCACAGCTACCGTACACACAGCCATCACCACACAACCACAGGCCCTGAACACATGACCAACTTGCACACAGAACATTGATAATATGTCCATAATCTGGTAAACATAATTCTGGATTAGAAGTGCTCTGTATCAGTCTTCTACCACAATACTTTTTAATTTTTCGATATGGGCAGAGCTCCATATTTGTTTGTGTTTATCCATTGGACATGTACAGCTTCTTCCATACCCAGGATGTCATAAAATTCATATATTTATTTTTCAATTGCAAAACAATTTACCTTGCGGGTTTTCGGTAGGTTTTGTTCACTGTTCGGTTTTCAGTCAAACATGCTCCTTTCTTTAATAAAGGAGCACCTGTGAATCAGCAGGTCAACCTGCCTACTCCCCAAACCCACCACTTGTTATCTTGGGCAGTACAGAGACATCTTAATGTTGGTATTCTAAAATCTACAGTTTTTTGGTGACAGCAGATATTGACTAGTGTCCTGAAGCCAGCTGCTGACTTAAATGGCCTGCCAGCAAATATGCTATAATAGCTTTTTACACTAAAAGTAATTTCTTGTTTGTAACCCCTAAAACAAGTATAACAGATTGTTTCCCATTGCCAGAGATGGTGTGCTTACCATTAGTTCTCTGAGGGCTACTACCTGTTCTTAACCATTGGAGTATTAATGAAGAACATCCTCTTAACAGTACAATGATTCAAAGAAACATGTTTTTCAGTCCTCAGTCCACTTCAGATCCGTTGAAACGCAGACAAGGTCCTTCCTGCCTACAGTCATAACTATTTAGACTCTTTGAAGAGACTTAAATACATACAGTTATTGGAGCATATAATTGCTCTTGTGTGATTAACAAAGTATTATTGAATTGAATTTAAGTGGATTTAATTGCGTAACCAACACTTCCTGCCAGAGGACAAGCCTCTACAAGCTGTATTGGACCTTAATTTCTGATACATATGACTTTCTGAGATAATTAGGCTAGTGTATTATTTTTTGACTGGGTCAGAGAAATCAGCCCACACAGCACTCCTGAGAATGGGCTGCCAGCTGTCTGGCAGACGAGTAAAATGGATCAAACTTGTCTCTCTTCCAGAATGGAAAATTATTCTCGGTAAATGTGTTTTCCTTAATCACAGAGCAGCACCATTGATTGAAAATTAGCATGTACATTTGGATGTCTGGTAATATGTGTGATTACTGCAGTCACTTTACAGACACCTGAATGCTGATTTGAAAATTTTCCCATAGAAAATTACACCGTCATTATTTTTTACAATGATAGAAGTAGCAAATACACAACTGACGTCCATCACTGTCCATCTTTTAGATTGTTGAAACTGTCTGTGATTTTTTTAATAATCATGACCTTTGATGACTGTGATTTAACATTTACATGTGTCGTCATTTTAACTCAATAATTTCATCCATGTTTATCGGTGAAGAAAATGTGTTTAATTGCTGTGAACCATGGCTGGACAACATTCTGAATCTACAATGGACATAATCTTTGCAATATCAGTTATTTTAGTTATTTAAAAGATTAAATAAGTGACCATAAATAGTTAATCTGCGTTTCCCTTTACATTTTTAAAAATAAATCGCAACATGTATTTTTTCATTAGCAGAATAGCTTAGTTTTAATAGTTGAGCTTATTTGCAGCAAAAACCTTGTCAGTGATCTATGAGGGTTTAAAAAAAACAAAAACTAGAATAATCGCTCGTTAATCAAAATCAAGATAACTTTTTCAGTTAATGGTGATATTGATTTGAAGTCGTAGCGCCCAGCCCTACCCTGAACCACAGTAGACTCCACAGTAATGTAGCAGCTAGCTTTAGATGTCGAGGGTACTCTGATAAAGGCTGCTTCTATAAGCCATTGTGGGTCACCTCCTGGGGCCAAGGGGCGTAATGATTTCCCCAGCTGGCCTCCTGGGACGACGGTGCTCGTGCTCAGCACCTCTCCTGGCTGCTTTAAGCCACCACCATGTTTGTTTAGGGAAGATTAGCAACGTAAAACCCTTACAACATCCTGAACACGCAGCGAAAGGGAGATGCGATGGAGAGGACAGCAGGAAAAAGGAATAAAGATTGATGGGTTAAGAGGCAGTGATGGTGATTGGATTCAATACCAGCATGTTCGGGAGGAGTTAAAACAACAACAACAAAAAGAAATCAAACCAAAGGTACAATAAATTTATAAATTCACATCTTTATTACAGATTCAGTGTCCAAGAATAAAAAACTACTTAGAGTGAATAACATACAGTACCACTGCAAAAAAAAGTATAAATCAGTTTCGCCGTGCTGTTACTTCTTGAAGGAATGCCCAGTGAGTTACAAATCAGACTAAAACTGCGCTCTGCCAGGGTAACTTGGACAAGATCAATTTGTTCACCGTACTTCTGTAACAAGTTGATCAGTTGACTATAAAGAGACAAACATTCTGTTTTTTGGTGATTATGGTGGAAAATCAATGTTAAACTTTTGCATATTTATGAATGGATTGTACAACATAAATGGGTAACGCTGGTTTAAAAAAAAAAAAAAGTAAAAATTCTAGGGAAAAAAAAAACCTGCCTGCAGAGTTAGTCTTGGCCATTTTGATGATGAATCTACAGCATGTTATTTATTTTCATTTTTGTAACAGGAGACAGCCTTGGTTTAGCAGTAGCATTCAATGAAGCTGGTTGTTGGCACATTCTTCACAACTTGACTCTACAAACTGAACAAAGGCATTGGAAGAATTGGATTCTCCTCCTTTTATCTCAGAGATAATAGCATGGGCCCCGTGGTGACCTCCGTTCTATTCTATTAACCCAGTTCTACGCTCTGACTGTCATGGACAACATTCACAGAACAGTCCTTCAAGAAAACTCGACACATCCTTCATTTCCATGACTACAATGGCTCATCTTCCTAAATAACTTGTCATTTATAGATTTCGGCTTTTATTTGGTAAAATAAGTAATGAATATGTCACAATTTTTCTCAGGTAATAATATTTCCAAAGGTGCTATTAACATGAACCCTTACTACAACCTACATGTGCTTGTGTGTTCAAACAGATTCATTATTTGTTGAAATGTTATTTTATAGTCGTGTCTGGTGTTTTTATCCCTCTTGTTATCCTCTCTGATAAATATTCATTGTCAGTAAACATCTCAGTGATGGCATGTGTCTAGCTGAAGCCGTCCTCTGGGTGGTGTAAAACTGCAAAGGCAAATTTTATCTTCTTGTTTAGACAGGTCTCTTGGTGCACTCTTTTATGATTGTAAAAGAACTTATTTGTATCTAGTAAATATAAACTCTTCCAACTGCCTCCAGAAACGGATTAGTTGAATCCACTGAGGCTGTACCTTATTTATTTCAGTTGCATTTTTATACTTCTGCCTTTCCAAGTAGCAGTGTCTTTTGCAAGAATATTAATTGATATGGGGACTGACTGAAGAGAGTCATGATACGAGAAGCTTTCTAAGTTGAGCTGCTCTCGGTGGGTCACAGGTGTTTTGTGCAGGAAACAGATGTGCAGTGATATCAACGGCTGCACGGGTCTGGGAGACTATCAGCATAGGCCAGCTTGCCGTCTCACTGCAGTGCTCTACTTCCTGTGTGCTTAAATCATGCCAGTGCATGATAAGGAGAACAGCTTCTCTGACTAAACCTGCTCTCATTGACAATATCTCATGACTCCCTGAGTGTAAAACCCAGTGCTATAAGAGCAAAGGTAGCAGCCGACGAGGTAAAGTGTCGAGTGCTCGTTACTAGGTTCTGTTATAAATTCTATTAATGACAAGGTTTTCATTACACAATTAAATAGTAAATTTACTCTTAAAGGCTGGGTGGATCATGCTCATGAATATTTGAAGTGTACGGAGTTCCTCAAACTTTACTCAAGTCATTTTCATTCTCTTGACAGCCCCTGTCCAGAGCAAGGAATGGGAGATGAATTTAACCTCATGGATCATTCAGACTTGTATATCTTAGACTTCTGTAAGTATCCTTGCCATCGTTTTTTCCCTCACTGTGTAGTTTTTCAGTCCATAAATGTACAGATTTCTTTGTCATGCTGTCATTCAGAATTCAGTGTAAAATACTCCTTTTTTAAATCAAACAGCAAACTGGCATAACTGGTTAGACATTTGCTTGTAAACACAAGAAACCTGCAAATAAAGGCCAGTGTTGCTCTGCAACTGCTTCATGTGTAAATAAGCAAATGTTTTCTAACGATTTCTATTGTCATGCTTATACCTTGTATAAAACACTTATTACAGGTATACGAAAGTTATTTCACATTTTCTCATTTTACAGGCACAATGTAATTCTTAATACTAAACACCTACCTAGCCTTGGCCCTGCTCTGTTATCACATATTGAGTACTTCCGTCTTATGGAAAACCAAATATAGCCATATCCTGGCTGTTGGGGGGGAGGAAGGGTAGCTTGCATTGCTTTTAGGCCACAGTTAGGGTTTGTGGAGGTGGGCTTACACAGGGACTGGCAGTACCCAGTGGCATCCCCTGTGGCATACGCCTCTTCATGTCACGTGCATCTTCACTCTGTTTATCACAGAGCATATGGCGGAACAGTCATGACGGGGAGACTAACAGGAAGTTTGTAGGTATTATTAGAAAGCAGGTCCGTAATGACATGACTCGACACTTGCATCAGTGTACTCTGTATATGAAAGACTAAATGGATCATGATGATTTTTACACCACAGAGAGGAGACTAATATTTCATTTAAAGATTGTTTTATATGTTCTACCCAGCTCAACTTTGTGCTCTCACATCTGAAATTGATATAAGTACAATTATCGGCGATGACTCATTATACTTTCTCTTCTTTTCAGGCCCTAATTTGAAGACGTTATGCAAAATAGCTGTTATTCAGTACAGTCTGGAGCAGTCAGGACTCCCACATGATATCAGGTCAGACAAGCATCCTGTTCTCATCAGCTCTGCTTTGTCATAGAATGGTTGTTGTTCATGCCGTTTGCAATGTGATTCTCATGGTTGGCGTCACTCTCTCAATTATGAGTGTATTTATCTAAAAAGCAAATTAGGAGTCATTTTCTTTCATTTAATGTAAAATTTGCAGATAATAATGTTGCAGCTCAGTTAATAGCTTCAAGGTGTGTATGAGAAGAATCAGACAATCATGATGAGACTTAAGTGTAGACTTTGTGTTTTGTCTGTGTACCCAAATGTAGCGAACACTCTGCAGTGTGATGCAGAGAGAAGATCAAAACAGGAGCATTTACTTTAAACATTAAAATATCACAGTTTGTTGGTACTTCAAGACAGAACTTTGAGTTTATAGCAGTTTAATGATTAAAATTTACTCTGGCAAGAAAAGTGTTTGCTTACAAAATAGTGAGCAGCTTGATAGGAGTCCAATGAGCTCTTCAAATATTGAATGTTTGTGGGTGAAGAATTTAAAAAAGTCTGATATATTTCTACAGTATATTTCACAGACAAACTGCCGTACCAGTTGAGACAACCAATCACTCAAGTTAATGCTTCGTCATTTTTCATGACAAAACGAGAAGCAGACGGTGGAGCTTCTGTCACTCACGCGAGTCCAGCATTAGTCATGGGTTACAAAATTAACAGATCTCATTTTGTAGAAGACCAATTTAATTTTATGTTATTAAATCAGTTCAAGGTGATTTGGAAAATTACAAAATGGTCCTACTATCATCAGCAGATATAACCATTATATATAAAAAAAAACATGCATAATACCAACTGAGATTTATTACGTCAGGACATTATGGTACATGGTATTCAGGAAAATTACTTTGTGCTTCTTGTGTCTTTTGTTTGAGAAATATGTAGAGGACAGAATATAATTCTTATACTGTCTGCTCATGACAACAGAATGATGGCACTTTTTTGTTTTGAGGCACGAATTTGCATAAGAATGATTTTATTTTTCAATTCTGTTTGCAGTTTAGTGTAATGATGGAGGTCATGACAGGAAATAAGGTCGTTCAATACTGCAGGAGAGTTACCACAAAAGTGTGAAAAGCACTCATGTGGCTTAAATGACCAGGTGTGATGAACTGAAATAAGAGCGTGGTAGTTTTACCTGACACTGACAGGCTTTGCAAAAGTTTTGATGTTTAAGACAGACTTAAAAGTTTGAGGGCACCAGTTTGTTGCGATAGCAAGACGCGTTGGAGAAAACTGGACTGTAAAATTTGGAGAAATGTTCACAAATTATTGCCTGTTTTTTGTGTTTGTGTTTAAGTTCTAAAGTTTAAAACAGGATTTTTCAAATAATGGGATGTATCAGGCACCTTGTAATAAAGTGTTTATAAGTTATAAAAATGTAGGTAAAAAGCTAAATCGATAGTTTATCAAGTTAATATAGCTCAGTTAGTCTAAGTGTGTTTAAAACCCAGGGCTTCCACTGAAGAGATTTCTTTCCACATTGATGCCATGGAACCTGATACTAATTACTCCTCTTAACCTCATTTCTCTTGCAGCGTCACTGCCACCTTACATGCTCCCCACTTTGGTGTTTGTAGTTGTGTTTCTAACCCTTGGAGGGTTTTCAGTGGGGTCACAAGACTCTGGTTAACTCCCTTTTGCCCCTCAGTGGCATCCAGCTCCAATGCCAATCTCCCCTCTTAAACACATATTCACAAAACAAAAAAACGAACAAAGCAGTTGAGAGGGAGTGAGTGTGAAACCAGAGCCAGTGATAACAATCTGGAGCTCAACCTCTGACCTGTCATCAGGTCAGCACTAGACCCCGTTGTCAGCTCCTGCCCCTGATGCTCACGTTACAGCGGGGCCTTCCCTCAGCCTTGTCCACAACAAAGCTCTTCATTTGGACAGTTTGGAGGGGTGCGGTGGGGGGGGATATCACAACTACTTGACTGTCATTGTAGTAGATTAACATGTTGTATATTTCAAACCACGGATGAAGCTGATGTTCCTTTCACTGAGTGTATGAAGTGCAGAAGTTGTCAGGTCAAACAGACTCCCCCAGAAACCTTCAAGGAAACCCTGCAGTCCATCAAATCAAAATTGGATTTCACCGTTGCTGTTTAAATGTTTCCTAATTTCTCCTGCTGTTTACTCCAGGTGGGAACTGGCAGCCATGACGACCAACAGCAACATCAGCAGGCCCATCTTCTCCTCGCATGGCTGACACAGCCGAATGTGAAACAGAACCAGATCTGTTTCAGGAAACTGGACTCTTATCTTTCTAGTCAATTGAGCTCCAAAGGACTGTTTTTGAGTAGTTAGGGTCTGTACCTGATTTATTCACCACATTCTTCATGTGAAAACTCTACTGACCAATCCTGTGTGGGACTGCCTTGGAAGTGGCGCGCCTTGCCATGTCTAAGGATATCTGAACTATTGAAAGTCCAGTTGTGTGAAACAGATGATGGAGACACCCTTTTTCTCTTCTTTGTAGCTTCTCTAGGTTTCCAATCAGCCTGATAATCATAGACTTGTAATTTTAAGCACAGGAAGAGGCAAGGACTTCAGCCAAAGGTGTTCAGAGCTAACCACTTTTGAGGACATCATCACGATGTCAGACTACATGAAAAGACTACTGTCAACCTTCAGATGCTCATGTAAAGAGGCTGACATGGTCATGGATTTGTATGACTCGCAGTTGTAATTTATTCATAAAAGTATTGACAATGTCCATGAGCAGACATGGCTAAATAGTTATGCTTAAGTTCAGTGCAAGGAGGCAGGATGTTGAGGACTCCAGTACTCGATTGTTATGCTCATAAAAAGTCATTTGGACTTTTTCTTTTCTAATGCTTAGCTATTTATCTGCTTCATAATAACTTGAAAGGCACCCCAGTTCTCTCAAGTGTCTGTGTGATTTACAAGGCAGCCAAAGAAAGCTGTTTGCCCTGTAAAAGAATCAAGGCCATCTACCTCCCTCAAGCATGCATCATTGGGTCTTCTAAGACTTCCTGTACGTATGACACCTGTCATTCCCTAGAAGAGAAAAGCCTTTTCACAGTCAAGTTCATATTTCTGAAATGCTGCAGAGAACCGTTGGACTCCCCTACTCGCATCACTTCTCTAGCCTCCAAGTTTGTTTTCAGTGCCAAATATAGAAGGGAATTTTGATGCAAATGTGTACTCTGTGTGGAAGCACTCAGTAAATCCACTAGCAAATCCTAGCCCACCTGCTCCAGTTTGCCTGTTGTGGGGAAACTCGTCACTAATATGTGTATAGTAGTAGCTTTTTATAGACAATCCTACAGCTTAGAGAGAGCCCCCTCATGACTGGCTTATTCATAGCATGGAGAGGAATGCAGGAAAAGGTGCACAGTCTGTGTTTGTGTCCAAATACAAGAATGCTAAACACGAGCAGCAAACGTTCTAAATGCATAAGGGCTGTTATCAGTATACAAACACCATCCAGTTTGAAGAGAACCTGGAAAAGCTCAAAATGCGCTTGTTTTATTCAGGTAAGGAACAAGGTTATGTTCTATATTTTTGCTGTTATCAACAAATCCTATAAAAAGACCAAAACAAACTGTGTGTAATGCCATCTCTCCACACCTTCCTATCCTTCTCCGTGGCTCTCCGTTCCCCAGCTTTTTTTGTCCCGGCAACTATCTGGAATATGTTGTTTTTAATTCTCAGCAGTGGGGTTGCTACACGTGTATATACAGTATGAAAGCAGGACATTTTGATAAATCAGACTTAAGATACACGAACAGTCCTCTTTTGATGAATTCATTTTTGCTTTTAATCTTTGTGGGCTGTAAAAATAAATCATCAGATGGGCCCCACAAATCTTTATAAGTAGTGCAGCATGACACGAATGACTTGGTGAGGGTTTGCAGCCAGGACATTTGGCAAAAAGCTGATTTTTCTTTTTTTTCATCCTCCCCACAGTGGATTTTATTTGAACCTGGTTCTCTACAGAGCAAGACACAGTAGAGTTGAGCACTAGTAGGTAGAAATAGAAAGTCTGTCAGGCGTTCAAGAGTTGTGGCTCTGCTTTTCAGTCCTGCTCACTGGGACCAAGTGTGCTTTTTCTCTCTCCGCCTAGCCAGTCAGTTCAGTCTCTTCTATATCAGTTTCTAATTAGCTGATTAAAAGGAAAATCAGCAAGGCTCTGTTTCCCTAAACATCAGGATTTCACAACACTGACCTTCAGCATAAATGTTTACAAAACAAATGGAGCGTAAACAATCTGTAAATACAGATTGGAGTCACTAGTTAACTGCACTATAGCCACTCGTGGCACATCTGGCCTTACAGAGATGAGACATATTGCTGCTGCTTTTTTTTTTTTTTTTTTTTTTTTTTTTCCTAGGTTGACTCCCAGAGTTTGAACTGCCCGAGTCACGTCTGAACTTTCTTCGCAGACCGGCGGTGCCAATATAACTGAGCGAGTTTTACACCCTCTGCACTGCACGTGCACGTGGACACTGTAATTTTGAGTTTCCACAAATGACTACAAAGCCTGATGCAGTAAAATGATAGAAAAGCAAAGTGTTTGCTCACATAAAAGAAAAAAAAAAATCTCTTGAAAACAAATGAACAAATCAAACAGTTAATATGACACCAAATGGCTTCTGGAAAATCAATTTTTTTCTTTTCTTTTCCCCCAATGTGTGCTGTGGAATGAAATTTTTTGAATTTTAGCCCCCAAGTTGTGTGTGAGGTTATGAATGGTGGTATTTCCTGTGTCGTAGAAGAATATTAAATAAAGGTTAATGCGTGCAGAAAATAGATATGTTTCCTCAGTGATGGTCACTCTGCTGTTGAAGTGTAAACTGGTATTGCACTTTTAAAGATATTGATCTAAAACCCAGTGGAAAAATTGCAGTTTTAAGGGTTCTTCAGGTACTTCACATTAAATTTTGCGAGGAGGTTTTGGTGAATAGTTAAATAGTTTATCGGGTTACTCCTGGGTGTCAATAAAACACAAATTGGAAAACAAAAGTCTCAGTATTACAGCCCTGAGTCATGACGATGCCTTTCATTGTGGAAAAACGTATTTGAACTGATTTGTTTCCAGTTGGTGTTCTCCATATTTAGGGTTTTAAAAATTGTTTAGTGAAAGAAAGTGTGGATTTATGTTCCTTTTCTAACTCCCTAGGCTCCTGATCCTTCTTGTTTTTTTTTTTTATTTGACATTTTTTAAAGGGGATTCTGTGTCTGAAAATGTTGGTCAGGACGTCCTGTGCAATATGCTTTATAACTGTATCAATAAACCTGAAACGCTTTGAATTGATTACGTTTGTAACCATTGTTGATTTTATAAAGCAAATTAAATTCTTTCAGTGCAAAAAAAAAAACAACAGTGGGAAGATGAAAGCAAGGATGCTTTCATCTCCTCCCCATCTCTCTTCCAATCTGACTGTTCAGTGTGAGCACTTATGGGAAAGTTTAAACAAATGATTCCTCCTCCATGAATAGGAACTTTTAAGATCACTGCACATATCCAAAAACCAAGTAAAAGCAAGCAGCTAAACAGCTTAAGACTAAAAACAATAAATTTGGTTAATAGAGAAAAAACTGTGATGAATAATGACACGATTAATATCACCCTCACCATCAAAACAAACTGGGTCATGTAGCTATGAGCAATGATCACATAAGTGTGATCTAAGACGAGTTAAATTAGGTTTTTTTGGACTGGTCAAGTCATGTCTGGACCTTCAACACATGGATTTAATGTGAGGACTTGAGGAAAGCAGTAAAGCCACCAGGATCCCACCACTGAAGCTGCTCTGTTCAGGGAAAAGAGCTGGAAACTCTTCCAGCTGATGCGATCAGAACATTAGACAGAAAACAACATTTTCCTCACTTCTTCTTGACTTTTAATTTACTTTTATTTTAGTTTATTTTCCATCAGCAAATTTCAGGAAAAAGTGAACAATTTCTGAGTGTTTTACATTTGCTTAAACATGAAAGTCAATTTCCTCATACATACATAATTTCCACTTAACTTAAAAATCAGTGTGAAATATACCCAAATACAAATATCACAAGCAGTTCAAGGAATGCTGACACCAAAACATCTAAGCTGCTGACAATGTGCCCCATGTTATAGCTCAAAGATGCCACAGGAAAGCTGCACTCAAAAATAAATTCAAATAACTAAATTATCCCGCTCATCAGGAATTAAAGTCATGGAGAGTATTTCTGTCGTTTGCTCCTGCATATGCAACAACTTCAGTTATATCAAAGTACAGGTTTCATGTTCAAGATGATGATGTCCATTTTCCAGCTTGGGTGGAGAGAGGGTGCCATGGTGCCATCCCACCCTCCTGCTGGCCTGTGGACTACCTAATGAGCTGTGTGTGTCTGCTTTGGTGAGGGTCGCTTTATTTCAGAAATGTGTAACCCTGAACCTCTGCTTCAGTCTGCTGCCAGCGGTGGCCTGGCAGTTTGTTCCTGTCTGTCACCAGCCGTGTGCTATAAAGCCAGCGTTATCTGCAGTGTTAAGTGCAGGCCACAGACGGAGTGTCAGCTATAAGCGAGGCAACAGAGACACCCTGTCCCGCCTGCTCCCACCGCACACAGGAAGCAGGGCTGCGCCGGGTCCCCTTTGTCTGGCCCCGGAGCATGCCTCGAGGAGCAACGCAGGCGCTAATGCAGGGAGACACTCAGCCAAATTACACTCTAATTTCCCCTCAGGACTCAGATGATCCCACTGGCACTTGAGAATCAGACTAAGGATTTGTTCAAAGTGATTTGTTTTGTCTTGTCTAACCATAAAGCTGTCCACATCCCTCACCCAAGTTCTAGTTCTCTGCTCCCACTGCTGTGAAAAACACTAATTTGGGAATTTGACCAAAAAAGGGGCTGATCAAACACACTTAAGTTAATGAGTGACAACATAAATAAAATGCTATGTTTCTAGTAAGATTTTGTTATATTTTGTGATACTCATTTTCTATTCATCTGCTAAAGGGCCTAGTTTAGAGGGAGAGATGGAGCTGCGGAGCCTCTGTGTGTCATGATTCAAACCTGTGGCTTAATTTGCTTCCAGTTGGGGTTTAATTGGGTGACTAATACGCACACAGTAAAAGCCTTTTGAAGACAAACTCCCATAGCTCGCTGACTATCAAGTCTGCTCAGAAATTAAACAATGATGCAGCAAGCTGCTGCTCTGCCTAAAGATTCCAATAATAACGCTGCAGTATAAGATTAAAGCTGGGCTGAGAACATTGTTCTTCTTTTTCATGAAGCCTTAAAATAAATGCCACACTGTTGTGTTCTTGTATTTTGCCTTGTTTATCTTCATTTGACCTGACTTTTGTGCGGATGCGCAGGGTAGACGGGGGCTGCTTGTAACAGCCAGCTGTGTGTGTGTGGTGGTGTGATGGGTGACCTCTTGGGGAGGAAAAAATAATGCAGAATTTCAGAGCAGCATTTTTAGTTGGACATTTGATTCCAGTTAATTTTGTTCCCCATTTTTATTTCAACTAAGTTGCAAGATAATGAATGTAAAGTATTGCTCATTCACAGACGTTTAGCCTTGATATTTTACAATGTTCTCTGTAAGGAAGTTGTAATTAGCTGCAGCGTGGCGGCTCATTGATGCCCTCTTCTTCCTCACAGCTTGAAGGGTCTTGGTTGTAAACCTGGCTGGGGTCTTTCTATACATTTACATGTTCGTCGTCATGCTTGAGTGATTATCTCCAGGTGCTCCAGTTTCCTCTCATCGTCCAAAATGCTAATTGGTGATTCTAAATTGACCGTAGGATATATGGCCCTGTGTAATCGAACCTGGTTCAGAGCATGGCCAGGGTGTACCCCTGCTTTTTTACTGTACCTTAGATTATATCTGGCAAAGAAACATTATATGTAATCTTTACATCTAATAAAGACAACACTGAAGAAACATTGTGTTGTTACGCTGAGCCTTAAAGATAGTTTTTAAAACTTAAAAGTGATTAAACTAATTCATTCAGTAACACCTCCACAACTGCTAAGCCAAACCAAACAAGCTTTAGGCCTGTTGATAAGAGACACCTGGGAGAATTCTGATATTTGACTGCGATAAAAACAAACTAGAGTTAAAGCCTCATAACAAGGAGTCTTTGAAATAGAGTTTATTTTATTCTCAAAGTTTGTCATCTCTCGGCAGACATAAATGCTGCATCTGCAATTTTGAAGTCATACAGTTTCAAGCAGTCAATGGGCCATGTCTGGAAACCTTGAAAAAGAGGCACCGAGTGTTTTCATAACAAGCAGAGAAGCATCCCGAGGAAGACTCTAATAGTAGAAGGTTTCCTTTGTGTCCAGTATCTTATATTTCCACGAATGATGGAAATACTGCCTTTTTTTCTGTAATTTGACCCCTTAAACTTCAACTTTTCACAGACAAATAAATATAGAAAGAAATATATAAATAAATAAATAAATCACAGGATGAGTCTAGAGGATATTTTATTTTCTGCCATTAATCTGGACATGACCCTGTTCATTTCTCTCAGGACTTATAACAGGGACTCAACCCCTACTTTGAAAACCATCAAGAAAAGACTCAATTATATCTTAAGCTCATCATAAAGATCTGCACATGCAGCAGCTAAAAAACCTAATTATCCATGATGCTTCATTATTAAGCAGGGTTTAAACTACAGGACTCTTCTTAATGAGCCCCATTAGTCCTTTTATGTCATGTAGGCTGAGTGATTTGGATTCAAAGCCATCTTCAAAATAAAAAAAAAGACTAGACTGGCCTCGATATTTTCGTTTGACATCAAAAGTGAGTAAAAACGTTTGTATGAATTATTCAAATGTTGCTGCAAACAGAAAAAAAAACCATGTATGCATGTCCAGCCAGGGTTAAATCAATGTGTAACTGTCAGTAAGGGAGCAGCATGGGGCTGTTGCAAAAGTGTGTATTTCTCCAATCAGTAATGAGATTCAGTCATGCTGTCCATAGTACACATGTTCAGTTAGCTCCTCCTCCCTCCAGAGAGACCACAGCTGTCTGTGACTTCTCTTTCACCAAAAAAAACAAAAAACAAAAAACCCCCTAATTTCTAGGTAAATGCAAGTTTGTTTTGTTTTGATGATCAGTTTTTTGCGACAACGTCTAAACTGTTTGTATGAGGCCTTTCAAAGTCTTACCTTTTTAAGAAAACCTTTTCTTAGCTTCTATCTTTCACTTTTATCATGTCTTATACCTATTGTTTCAAGCATGTTTTATCATGGCTGACAGTGTATCAGCTGCAACTGTCCATTCTCACATTATTATAAAGGCTTGTCATAACACAGCAAAATTTAAGTTTTATTGACTGTTGTAGATTGTTGAACTTCTTAGCAAGATATTTCAACTTGGCTTAAAAAGAATCAAAGCTACAGGCCACAACGTTAGGCTACTCTACATTTTACCTGCTCTGTGTTTTCAGTCGAGAAGAAACACATAACAGACAGGGTTTGTCCCTCTACCTGTTTGGATGCAGTGTCCTGAGTGCCAGGTATGGGCTCACCTGACCTGCACTGATGGAGGAGCCACTTACACCTGCCACAACTGCGAGTATGCAAAATTATGTGAAAGACTGATCATTTTACCTTTTTCACCAAATGTTGCAACCATCCCCTTTTATGCAGTCAGTTGCAACATTTGACTTTATCTGTTCAAGCATAAATTTGACATCCATTATTTGATGTAGAAATGTTAAAGCAGTATGTGAAGCTGAGATATGTGATGTTCAAACTTTCTTTCTAGTACAAACAGGCCATGAAAATAATATATGAAATGCAAAAACTGTCGCAATTGTCCCCAGTACCCCCGAAATCTGTTCAGTCTCTGTGGCGATGCTAAAATCGATTTCCTCAATCTTCTTGGTGCCTTTAGGGGCCAGCATACCTGAAAATCAAATTGTTTGAAACATGGCATTTGTTAAAACACATTTCTGAGAGTTTTACAACATCAGACATCACAGCGTTCATTTGCGCATCCTGCGTCCGATCTCTCCGGTTATTTTTAGGGCTCGTTTCATTAAATATAATCCGCCTCGGTCGTTTGTCATCGCCTCACAACAAGTAAGACTATCCCATTTGGAGTTTTCTTTTCCGCACAGGCTGCTGAGGCTGAGAGGTGTCGGGTTTTAGGCTATAAAAGGAGGGGCGCACGCCAAAGCGCTTGACACTTATCACGCAGACTGGAGGCTGGAAAAGGTAGGAGATGAATGAGCTGCGGGGTTTGACCTGCCAAGGAGAATTCATTCATAATCAAATAATCAGTTTTCACTTTAAATCTGTGTCTAAAAGGGGGAATAAATATCAAACAAACATTGGTTTGTGTTGTTTGGAGTCATATAATCCATTTTTCAGCTGTGCGTGATGGTGCGCATTTCATGCAGTGTGTATCTCATCATCAGGTGGCCACAGGAACCGAAATGACTATTTGGTGCAACTCCTGCAAATGTCACGTCAGCTCTCCGTGTACTTCTCACCATCTGCCGCAGGATCACCGTCGCTCAGTCTGCAGGAGGTTCAGGTCAGTGACTCTCCTTCCTCTCTGCTCCACGTCCTCTAGTGGCTCACTTAGCACATGACGGCTGATAAAATGCATCACAAACACATCCCACAGCTCCATCCACAATCATGCAAATCACCACATGTTAGAAGAAAAGTATTAAGCTGGCCAGATATTTATTCATTCATTTATTTTTAGTGGCACCACTCTTTGAGCACCCACCTTTTATCCTGAGATTTCTCAAAGTTAACATAATGGGGATACACACTGATATAATTCTCCTTTTCTGGCGTTTTTGTGTCCCTGTGACGTGGGGTGCCCCACTCCCAAGATACCCACTGTATAAGGTAATGGAGGGAGCCTCAGAAGCCCAGCCTCCCTTTTGTGTGTGACGCCCACGCTGAAGCCCTGGCAGCTATAAAACCCCAGACTCTCTGTGGATGGGCCCAGACAGATACTGATCACGCAGGCAAAGTCTGGCGAGAGCAATCATCTCTGCTGCAGACATCACGACAGCCTCTCATATCAGTAGTTTCCATAGGAACCCTTGATATTCAAAGTACGCTTTCGCTCATGGGGAAGTGGTGCCAAATTGAATAAGTGAAAAAGAGACTAGATATGATCAGGCCAGTAACGCTTTTAGTTGGCTTCTTTTGATTTTTTTTTTTTTTCTCCATTTGACACATGGACGAGAATGACTCCAGACTGATTTTTTATTTTTTTTTTTAAAAGCCAGTGTGGAAGTAGACTATCTTTTGCCAGTGTTTAGCCCACCTCTGACCTCAGCAATCATGGTCTCTCACAGATCCACCAAAGGAGCGTCCAAAGCCCGACGAGACCACATCAATCATGAGATCAGGAATATGCGTGCTCTGCTTCCCATCAGTCAGGATGACCAAGAGCGCCTCTCCTACCTTCACTCCATGGCTGCCATCTGCACCTATATCAGGAAGTCTGTCCTCCTCCAGGGTAAGTTTTCCAACTGTTACTCCTGCAGTTGCAACAACAAATATAAAAGACATGACAACTTTCAGAGATGCAAACAGCCAAATGACTGAATTCACTGTCTCATCCTTAAGGGCTCTCAGCTGGGAAAATATCCCACCGCTCTCTGCCATATGAGGCCTTTCTTGAAGCCCTGCATGGCTTCATCCTAGTGACTACTGCTAAAGGCAAGCTGGTGTATGTGTCCGAAAACGTGTCTGAATATCTTGGTCTTTCTATGGTGAGCACTTCAATTAAGTACATTGTAAGAATCGCTATCAATTCTCTTTTATCTGAGAATGTTTTGGTGCCATGCAGGTGCTAATCTGTTAATGAGAGAACCTGTTACTATTCCAGGTAGATGTGCTACAAGGAGATACGATATATGACATGGTGGAACGTTCTGATGTGGACATTGTTCAGTCAAATCTGGATATCGAAAACAACTTATCATCAGGTAAGATTAAGGACTTTGAATATCTCTTTAAAATTGTTTTGTGTGGCATTTGAAGCTGTGGTTACTGTGTTCAGTTGTTTATTCAGAACCTTGTATATAGTCACTCAAGAAGATTCAAATCTGCAGAAAAATGTTGAGTTTGATGTGGAAGTACCGCACAAAGCTCTCAGAAAAGATTGCAAATCTTCCATTACCTTTAAGATTCTACAGTCATTTTATTATTTCATATCTCCAGAAAGAAGCTTCATATGTTGTATGCAGTCTTCCAAGGCCTTTAAGTTGCAACACGGGAGCTGCTGCTCCATGCTGGTCAGAGGGAACTTCCAGTACTTCCCTCAGTCTTCCCCTGCAGCTTCTCCCACTGGCGAGCTGCTGTTTGTGGCCCTCTGCACTCCCACCGTCAACCGCCTGACCAACGCTGACTCTCACTTCAGTCACAGTTTCAGAAGCAGCCACAGCCTGGACATGAGCTTTACTCAGCTGTCCGACAGGTAAATTCATACATCATTCTCCTCGCTGATAGTGCCAAACACAGTCAAAAACTATTAACTGACATTATCCTGCTTTGCTTTCTCAGTGTTTTTTACTGTTTGGGGTATTCAGTGGACGAAATGACTGGCCGGTCGTGGTACAGCTTTATGCATCCTGAAGATCTGTCACTGGGTTCAGATTCCCATAGAAATTTAAGTAAGTGTACAAACCACTGCAGGAAAACTAGACTTTTTTTTTTTAAAGTCTTCAATACTCATCATCGCCTTTAGTTTCTGTGCTATAAATTTCATTTCATCATTAATATTTGAACACCTTTCTCTGAGGAAATGACTCAGTCCATGAAAAAGAAATTATTTCACCACATTTCATTTATTATTTAAGCATTTTTTTTTCCAGAACTGGAAAACTGATTTAGATGATCATTTTATTTCCCTCCAGTGCAGGCAGACGAGGGCTCCCAGGTCGAGATGGTGCTGAGACTCCAACGTATGGATCTGTCAATGACCTGGATCTATATTCGAGCTTACAAGGACTCAGGGTGCCAGAGTATCAGCTGCACCAACTTCATCCTCAGGTATGCTGGATCTCTCAAGCAAACCTGAACTGATAGGCTTTGTCTAAAAACACTCATGTGTACAACATTGTTTTTGGCTTACAGCGAAACAGAGGCCAGATTTCTTAAGGAGAAAATCAGCAGCAACGCCTTCAAACCATCAACTGTGCCAGATCCCCACCATTTTGCACAACTGGCGCCTCCGAGTCAGAGCTACAGCGCTAAACACTCTAAGAGGCAGAGGACATCTAGCACCCAAAGTGAAGAACCAGCTGCCAGAAGAAGGAGGGGGTCTGAGCAGGACATGTACTGTGTGTTGTGCACCTCCAGCCAAAGCAACAGCTCTCAGGTTCACTTGTGTGAGAGCCCTGTGCTGTTCAGCCCTCCCTACAGCCCGGCATCCTCCAGCTCCCCTCTGCAGCACGGAGAGCTCAGCCATGACCTCCTGATCGATGCTAATGAATGCACAGATCAGCTGCTGTCCTCTCCTGAGGGCTCTCCCTCCTATTATTCCTTCCCAGAAGCGGGGCTTACCTGTCACCGATCACCTGACTCCCTCCCTGCAGCTGTTGAACAAAGCTTTGATCAGAGAGACCTTGTTGCTCTGAGTAGCCACTCTCCACTCTCCTCCTCATCTCCGAACTGTGACTTCCAAGCGTGCACATCCCATGCACGATTAGTTCCAGACTGTCTGTCTGTGTCTGACATGTGTGAGAGCCCTGTGGACTGTGCAACTCTGCATCCAGATGGTTTGGACCTTCTTGAGCAGCAACAAGGGGGTGGTTTTGTTCAATTGCCTCACGTTCCTCATCAAGACTTCCCATTACATTCCAGTCTTCTTCCACCCAACCAATCTTCCACATCAGACACAAGCCAGTATAACGAAAGGGAGCAGGCAGAAATCAGTATTCTGGCTCAGCAGATCTCCTCTCTGGTCAGCAGTTTTAGCATGCAGCACATCCTAAATCCCCTTCAAAGTGTGTTCCCACCTGCAGCCCCCAACATTCTGCCCTCAGCTTGTGACTGGCACCACAGACCTCCAACCACCTCGGCCCTGCTTTCGAAGCATGAGCTGGTCCACGATGACAGCGTGCTCGACAGCATCCTGAAAGATCTTAACATGGTCACGAGCAAAAATAGCACATCCAGCCCTGTGGTTGTTCCCTGCAGCTACCAGCAGGGCCATGGGTCCATCCAGTTAGCGCATGAGCCCCTGGGCCTCATCACAGAAGACTCTCTTCCTGCAGAGCAGTTCGCCAAAGATGATAAGACCAAGGATCCCTTCAGTATACAGCTGGGACACCATGAGCACAACACTGAGTTGCATCAACTCAACCTCTACATGCAGAGTAGCCTCCAGCAAGGTAACTTCTAACAGCTGCAGTTATTTGATTTAATAACTATACAACCATTACTTTTGTGAAACTGATTAATAATATTGACTCTTTCTGTCTTCTTTCAGATGCTGAAAAGAACCTGTACTGAAATAAGTCTGTGACTTACCGTGCCAAAACTTGTATGACATATTGTCAGGGCAATCTTCCTACACTGGATTCACAGAAAAATGTGAGAAAAAAAAGGACATCTTTGGGTTGATCCTTTTTACTCTTTCTGTAAATGAACCATTCCAAGACAGATCCTTTGCTGTCCCTGCACTGCAGCTCTGTCTTCATTTATCAACACTGTTGTCATTTGTGTTTTATGTTATGCTGATATCTTATAAGAAAAAGGTACTTTGTTAAAATATATTACACTCTGAAATGGTGGTATATTTTTCTTTTGAGTGTCCACAGTTTACTATAAAGCACTTTATCAGAGTCACTGCCAATTTTATAACAGAAAAGACACTTCTGAGGATTATCATTACCTCGATAAGCTTTAACACATTAATCATTCCTAATAACAACAGAAACTACAAAAAAGCAAAACAACCATTTATAAATAATAATTTTTTTAGGTGCCTTAAAACATTTAATGACAATTCTTTGCTACAAAAAATAATATATGTCAATTTATATTGGGCTATTAAGATTGAACTTTTCTTAGTGCCAACAATGCTTTCATGCTAACGAAAATAAATCTATATAAAGGAACAAGACACAGAACTGATGATTGTAAATGCACTGCCTACCTCAGTGGTACAGCTACATACACTCCAAATATTGAATTTCTTTCATTACTTGTATTTATTTGTCTGCAAACACACTACTCTCATTTAATTGTGTTTTAATCTTTTATTTAATGTTTTATGTTTGTTAATTTTTTTATTTTTATTTTTTGGCCACCATGATACTAGAATCCTGAATGTGTGAATATTCAGTGTTGCTGTCTTATTCTCCAAGTGTTTTAAATATAAATAAATCTAATGATAAAAACACATCAGAATTTGATATGTCTTGATTAAGATGTTTGCCTATTTTCTTCAATTAAAAAAATCAATGTAAATCAACATGAAGGCCTGCATTTTCTGATTTGGCAGTAAATGAATTCCTTTAAACACAATCATGCCTTCTAAGTTAGTCAACCTATAATTAAATTTCATATAATTTCATTCTGTTTCTCTTTATTTGTACTGTTTTTTTTTAATCTTCTTCTGTTTTTCAAGTTGTAACTACTTCAGCCTTCTTTATGCTATTTCAGCCATTCTGTCAAAAATGTTCAGCTTGTTCTGGAGATTTATGCCATGACTTTCTTTCTGTCAATTCCTTACGCTTCTTGAAATATTTAGCTTTTTCCAACATTTGTCTCCCACAGGAAATGAATGGGATTTTTTTTTTAAATCTTGGATTTCCACTACTTCTACTTTATGCTATTTCAGCAATTCTGGAATCAAAAAATATTCAGCTCTTCTGAAGATTTATGCCAAAACTTTCTTTCTTCTGGTATCAAAACATTCAGCACTTTCTGGAGATTTATACCCATGGCTTCTGCTTTTTCAAACTTTTATGCTTTTTAAAATTATTACGCTTCATCACAACAAAATTATTATTAGCAGTATGTGTGTGTGGCTGATGTTCCTAAATTCATTAAGCATTTTTCTCCTTTTGCTGTGGTTAGCTTCCTGCTAACCTATGCTGCTAATTTAGCTCCAGTTCAAATGTTTCAACTAATCAGTTTATCCATCTATAACTTGCTTTAAAATTTCAAGTCTTTTCAAATGTTCAAATTTCTTTCAAACTTTTCTGCTACATTTTCAAGACTTTAAATCTCTTTGAAACTGATGGTCTTCAAATTTTGAAACTTTTCAGAGTTCAGGGACATACTCAGCTAACAGCATTCACGCCTGTATTTCAGAAATGCAGACTTTCTAGTTTAATTTTTAATGACTAAAAAGATATATCAGTTTTTACATAGAACCAATAAAGGACAATGAAAATAATCAGTCAGAATCGTGACAAATAATTCATGCTGCTTTAATCCTAGTTTTGGTCTTTGTTTATTCCCCTGAGAAAGAAATCCTGCTAAAAGGCTCATTATGTTCCTAAGCCTGTATCTAACTTTGTCTGCTGTTGGAGGCTGGTGGGCTTATCAGAGGTGCCTGCTGTGGCTGTAAACAAATGAAAACGGTGAGAATGAACTGAAACAATAAAGCTGAAGGCCATAAAAGCAAAACAACAACCTGACGCTCTGGAGAATTAGGGGGAAAATAATTCACACGGGGTTCTACAAGGGGTATGACACCTTTTACATTACATTAATAGCTTAAACTGCCTTCAATATAAAATATTGGCTCATGCAGCTTTAAAAAGCAACTTAAAGTAAGTTAACTATATCAAATAAGTCTATTATTTACTTTTTTAATGTGTGCTTTCCCTGTACATGGCCAGACTGCAACCTCAGCAACCCATCTGCCAGGCTCCTTGGTCCTGCATAGATTTTCACATATTTTGGCCGGCCAGAGCAATGAAAGGGCATAAACTGTACAGGGCAGAATCAATCCAGACTTTGGGCATATGTGCAGAATCAATGCATGAGTGAATGAATATTTACAAAAGGGGAGAGGAGACTGACGGCTGGCTGTGGCTGAAATGAGATGTAGCACCAAAGATCGGTCCATAAGCATGAATGCGGAACAACAAGCTCACAGATGACTTCACAGTCATGCTTTTGGTGCAATTTGAGCAATGCAGAGCCTTCAGTTTCACTCATGCAAGTCAAAACAGCCACTAGATGGAGTGATAGCACCAGGAGCTTCCCAGTGACAGAAATGCTGCATGCAGATAGTGAAATTTAAACAGGATTTTAAATTAAGTGCATTGTGTGTGTGTGTGTGTAGGTTTTCGTCGCAATGAGTGCAACAAAGGACATCACTCAGTCCACTCATAGGAAGGAGTGCAGATTCCTATAGTTACCCATGGAGACCTAATTAAGAATGATGTCTGTTGAAGGGTACAGTGGCATATAAAGTTCCTAACAAGTCCCCACATCTGCTGTGTTCCAGCCTTCCTGCAGTTCTAGGTGTTACCTGGAACAATAATGATTTCCCAGAGGCACAGTGACACCAAATCTGTGGTGTTTGTCCACACCAAGCAGAGAGAGAGAGAGAAGGGAAAAAAATTACCTTTGCATTTCAGATATACACAGTGAAACTCCTGTGTCCTTTCAGACTGCACAACACAACAGTAATGGTAGGCTGTTGATACACGACTTTAATTAGAATGCACATCTGAGGCAGTTTGCATATGAAAACGAAGGTTAGTACAACATACATACTTACAAATACAGCAGATTTAAAAGTAAAAGTATGTTAGAAATACACAAAGAGAAAGATACAAGAGGGAAGATACAGACATTATTTTAACAGGCTCCAAGCAGTAACACACATTCCAAAAAAGGGATTTATTTTATCTCATTAACTTGGTTTAATGTATCACTTAATTACACAGCCGGCCCTCCTAACTCCCTGATATTGAAGATGATGTGAGATTAAATTAAGAAAATCTATGCCTCACAAACAGGGTGAAGTACTGCCGGAGTCTGTCAGCGGAAATGAAAGATGAAACACATTCAGAGGGCGCTAGTCACATTTAGGATCTGAGAGTGGTATAGAGGCGAAAGACGGTGCACAGTAGACCCGACAAAAGAGAAACACAGATAAAAATGTCATCTGCCCTACTTCAGTGGCTCCTAACGTCCTTTTTCAGGTGGATGGCTGCAGGGTGGTTGCTTAGGGAAAAGCAGAGTGATTCATGATTGAGATTCTCTTCAAAGCCTTGCCTCCCACAAGTAGCTACTTTTTCATATATTTTCTCACCAGTGGGCCTTCACAAGAGATTGCCTCATTAGCTCGGAAAGAAAAAAATGGTCCAAATTGAAACTTTGACTGATTTCATACAACAGGGCCTCAGGTGGTGCTGCCGTGTCTTCGTTTATTTACCACCACTCATATTGTTGCTTCAGCCAGGCTTGATTCCTCCACTGGAAGATTATCTTTGGATATACATTTATTTTGAAATCAATGAAGACGTGGAAAGCCAACCAGCTAAGGATGTGATTTGTCTCTTGCCTCGGGAGTATTTGGCAGATGGAAGCTGAACACAAATGATAGTCGCCAAGGTCATGAGAAGGTGTCGCCATTAGGGAGACCTGAGCTGGTATTGTATGCTAAACCAAACCTGCCTCTCCAATCTCCACACTCCAAAACATAATTCTGCACAGCGTGCCATTTATTTTCCCTCCCATCTTGGTAAACAAAAAAGGGCCTGTTTTGGTTGTTTTACATTTCCATGTCTATTACACTGTCGCTCCAGTTTCCAAAGGAGACACACTACCTGATTGGTGTTGCACACACGACACTGTAAGTGGGTTAAAAACAAACAAAAAAACAAAAAGAAACAAAACAAAAAAGAACCCAAAATAGACTTCAGGCTGTTCCTTCAGGACCCCTCCTGTTCCTTACGTTGCCATGCCTGAAAACACAACTCTGATTCCGGACTGGATTCCAGTCGTCAGGAGTCAACACATCCTGTTGATATTCACAAGAGGAAGGCCAGCCAACCAGGCAGGAGAACAGAAATGGCAGCCTTACTGTGAAGGCTTCTTATATGTGAACGTTTGATTTGTTTTCTATTATTCTATCTCAGGGAGGACTCTTTGCAAAGCTCCTCTCCTCACAGGAGATGTACGTATCCAACTGTGGCAAGACTTAAATGAGGCACCGCCAAACATGTTGTCTTTTGTTAAAAGAAATTCACATGCATTGTGTCTAGAGTGCATGGCTTCATGCAGTATTGCGCTTTACCACAATCCCAAACAGATTTCCATGGGTTTAGACTTAACTTCTTCTTTGTGCAGAACTAAGAATATTGCTCCAAGGGAGGGGAAATTTCTCAGTGTGTTGTTTATTTACCTCCATATGCTAACCCTCTAGCATTCAGACTCAAAGCTCTGTGCTGGAATACACACTGACTCATGAGTTGCTCTTTTTAAGACACAGTTTGACTTTTACCGAAGTGGATCTTTGAAGTGAGTTATAAAAATGGACGCGATCACAACTGATTCTCTACATATAAATCATGTTTATTGTACACTTATTTAAGGCATGCATCATTAACGTGTTTATCACTCCACTCCTGCACAACCCCAGGGGTCAACACAAATAGACAAGAAGGAATGTTTCTTGTTCAGGCCTCTGAGGCCTGAAAATGAATAAAACATAGTCAATTAATTATTTTAGGGCCAACTAGGGATTTAAAATTCAGTTAATTCATCAATATTTAGAAGCAAATGAAAATATAATTTAAAATGGCTAAATCTAATCAGTCAAAGAAAAGTAGTTTTGATGTAGAAAACTATTATCATAACTATATAAATAAATAATAATAAATACATCTACAAAGAGCTTTGTAAGGAGAGATGAGAAGAGTTAGATCAGAACACAGAAATAGCATATATATTACCAGGAACTTTCATAAAGAGGAATGTTTTAAAGAAACTAGAGATATTGGGTGTTTTCACACTTTCTTCACTCTCATATAAATGACATGATAAATGTGTTAAGCTGCCATGTTTGCAAGAAAAACAAAAGTCCAACACCTCAAACCATGAGACATCCTCACTATTTATTGATCAGGTATGCAAAGATCCGGTATTGTGGAATGAATAAAAGTTTGAATAAAACACAGCAACAGCTAAATAGGAACGTTTTAATGCACTCAATGCACCAAAGGTCATAAGCTGTTTTGGTCTGCACCTGCTTGCGATTGTTCACCAGACAAAAGGCAGTGCATCAAGCAGCAAAACAAACCCAAGTTCATTTTAAGCTGACTAAAGCCAGAAGGTGTGAAAAAACCCTTATTGTGTCTGAGTCCAGTGGGTGCAGATGAAATGGGACCTCTAATGGAAAAAAAAACAAACAAAAAAACCCAACAAACCAATCTCCCTTTTGCAAGCTGTGATGTAAGAAGAGTTAGGTAGGCAGTATTTATAGATCTCAGTAGGATAAGATGAGACAAAATCAAAGCACAGGAGTCACGTGTTTCTGATTTTTAGTCCCAGCAATGAGTCTAGATGGCAACTGGACACACTGATGGGTGACCTGAGTACGGTTCATTACAGTGCATAAAAGTGTATGTACACTTTATGAGTCAGCAGTTAAAAGCAAAGTACTGATTTTAGAGATCGTTTTAAGCTGAGAAACGAAAGACTGAGCCTTAAAATAAAGATTAGAATCAAGTATTAGCAGAGCTGCCGGTGTAACACCGTTACACTGGAACCAGCTTTACTGAAGAAAGCTGTGGTACCAAACAGGAGGATCAGCTTTGTGTCTTTTATGGCATGTACAGCTGAAGGAGAGGTTAGTCTAAAAATGATAA
>JBAMYA010000007.1:15768571-15784957 GCA_037176975.1 Arrhamphus sclerolepis
GAAATTTCGCACAACATTGCCACTCTGACAAGCAATGAAGGGCCCTTGGTAAGATGTTTTTGGGGGCCCTTATTTACTTTAAAGTAAACAACAGATGTGCATTATATCAACTATGAAGGCATCAAGTCAACATCAATCCATAACAGTAACAGTAATTTGTAACAAATATGTGTTTATTCCACTTCCACTATCTCGCTATGCATTTACAATCCCACAAAGGTGCAATATTGCCTCACAAGAGTAGGTTTTAACAGCGGACTGTGGTCATACACAATCTGAAGACAGTCCCTTTTCTCATCATTGAGGTCCACAGTAATCAACAGGTTCCTAATCTCTTTGACATTCAATAAAACACAGTTCTGAATACACTGTTGAGACTGGGGGGACCTCTTGTACACTGGTAGAGGTTTGTTGCATGACACTGACACAACACACTGACACCAACTGTGATCCAGCTTGTAGTACTGGTTGAAGTCACTGGTTGATGCCAGACGTGTTCAGTGTCAGGATCACTGCTCTGCTGTTGGGCTGCTTAGACAGTGGAAAACATGAGACTGTATCACAGCCAAACAACCACAAATAATTTTACATGCACTACAACACACCACACAAATGCCACATGGATTAGCATACCACACATATCCATCACCGTCTTGTGTCTTAGTCCTTTCACACTCACCATCAGTGATTTTAGTCCCGTCTGACAGGACCAGTCTGACAGAATATAAAATATGTTTGATTATGTTTTGTTATATTGAGAAAAACGGAGCATTTTTGGCCTCAGCTTTATCACCTGTTTGCATTTTCATTGTTTTCACTGCTACAGGAAGGAGACATCAGATCAACTGGCCTCAGCAGACAGCAGCTCCTCCAGGTCCCTAGGCAAGGCAAAAGGATTCAATGAGTAGCTTTTGCCCCTAATCAAGCAACAAAATCTGTAATACACCAATCCACATCTGCATCTTTAGCTAGCTAGTTAGGCCTTGTCCTGTATGTAACCTCAGTCTTTAAAAAAAAATGTTGGTGAGGCATTTTGGCAACGGACCGTCTCTGTCCCTGTGATGCACTGATTCATTTCATCCCCTGCTCAGAGTTTACAGCCACCCTTGTATCCATTGTTACCCCTCTCACATTGCCATTCCACTTGCTTTGCAGCAGTTACGCCTCTGTTACTACATCCCACAGCAGAACAGAGGCACAACAGCAACACAATGAAATGTCACTGTTCCACATCTATGCGATTCACACAGCATTCACACATCAGCATTCACACATCTGGAGACACCAAAACCAGCAATCAAGCATGAGAATGTGTTTGGAAACCAACAATCAAGGGTCAGAGTGAATTTTGTGTGGTTCTCACCTAAATATCATCCATAAATAAATAAATGCAACTGTCTTGTGAGACGCTGAAGGATTCTTGAGGCCCAAGCAAGTTCTCAGTCAGGTAAACCTGAGCGGACACATACATGCACCGATGAGCCGAGGTTAGAAAAAAAATGTGTTCATGTTAATGTGGATAAAAGAAACAATGTCAGTAGAGTAAATGTCCAGTAAGCAGGAGGAGCTGCTCCTTTTTTCATCTCTCTCTGCTCATTATTTTATATTTCTGTTCCTATCACGAAGCTTTTGAAACATGCCACAATAATGGTGCAGCAGCTTTTCAAAAAATATGCTTACAGCAGTAACATTTCAGCACAAAGCCTGCCTGTACTGTGGAGCTATGTGAAGGATTTAGATGGATAAACTTACATGGCGACAAACTATTCAATGATGAATGACAGGACAATAAGTCTTATTATTTTTATCTTAGAGAAAAAGCTCAGATGTTGCTCTCTAAATAGTTGGACTGATCCCCTTATTTACCATTAGTATATGTAATAGTCTTATTTTCTTTTCCTAGAAGTCAAATTACAAACCTTTTAACCAAATGTAACTGTCAGAAATGTAGTGGCAACAAGAGAATGATGTATTAAAGACTGAGCGAATGACTTAAACATTCAAGATCAGCAAACGACTTACATTGTATTTAATGTGATTTAAACTTTTAACCTTTTATAGGCCAGATATTGAAAGATTAACCATCCTAAAGCAAACCGTTACCACTTATATTTAGTCTTCCAAGGCCCATCTGAATGTCCAACAAACTACAGACAATGATCACACAGTCACAGCTGCCATTATTCCAGTGGCTTGCTTTGGAAAATTTTGCCTCATTAAAATCAAAAATACCGCAGCTACCGTGTAGCTCAACAAATCCTAATTCCCTGAAGGCCTGCTCATTAAAACTTTGGACATTCTGGGTTGAAATCCTTTCACTGTGGATTGCTTTTTGGCCATGCAACACAGGTCACAGTAAAAATGCCAAGTAAAGCATAGCTGTTTCTTTTTCAACACACTAAACATCTATTTAATTAACACCTGTTCTGAGTTTTTTATGCGTCTGTCCTTAGCCTGATGGACCGTTTCAAGTGAGACAGTCTATCAAAATGAGTGATGGGGCAAATATGATACACTATGAGGGACGTAACTAACAATATGGTTCCTGCTACGCAGTGAAATGTTGTTTTTTAACGCAAATATTTTCCCCAGTTTAAATTAACATGATAGTCACAGACATGTGTACACCCAGGAATCATTTCTTCAAGCAGTTAAGATATAAATTGGTTCCAGAGGAAAATAAACTGTGAGCATTACAGAGATTCATAAACCTTCTGAACCTTGAAAGGTCTGCAAGACCTGAGAATAACTTGCAGAATTTCTTGGATTCAAATGATATGTCAAAGAAAGAAAAGAAAATATCAAAACACCTCTGCTATTTTTTTCCCTCACATTTATTCTCCATTCAGTGCTCTTAGCAACCAGCTTTCAGTTTTGACACCTGGGTACTTTGTTGCGTTACTAAGAGCTGCAGTCCGGCAGGGTGACCTGATTATACGGAGGATAACACTGTAGCTGTGAAACATATCACATGCTTGCTTTTGAGTTGGGATTATACTTCACAGCTGTCGTAAATCTCAGCTGAACTCTGGGAGAAATGAAACCTTCCCCCGTTGCAGGTGTGCCACTAATGGTGACTCTGCACTTCTCAGCATAAATGCTTATGTGTGTACATCATATTTGTGAGCAAACAGTTTGTTCATTCCCCTCTCTATTTGAAAGGGCTTGAGATAAAGAATAGCTGCATTTATCATTTTACAGAATAGCAGGTTAATATCACCTTATCAGCTAAATTTTAAGGGCGCTTTCCAGAGCAACCGCTGCTGTGCACGTACAGTCTGTGCATGTTGTTTAGCAGAAATACGTCGAATCTAGAATTTTGAAGAGAAACTTCATAACTTTTCTTTGGCCTGCTCTTGTGCACAGCGTCTAAATTTTTGATTAAAGACTACACAATCATGTGAACTGACTGAACCGCTGCTTAAGAGATGCAAAGATTTAAGTCACGCCAGCACAAACAAGCTTTATAGCATTTACATAAAGCTCGGCAGGATCACAGACTTTCTACTGCTGCATCTAAAAAAACTAAAAAAAAGCTTATTTGTTAAAAGTGGTCTTTTTAAATCTTATATCTGTTACTCTCCAGACAAGAGAATCGATACTTGATGAGCATTAATTTTCTGTGATGGTTTGTTCTCCCCGCGCTCTAACATGCCTTCCATGAAAAGCACATTTGTTACCCGGCTCTGTTGCCATCCAGACTGCCGAAGGTCGAGCTGTGAATTTACTGCAACCGTTTTTCTTGCTTGCCTGGTGCAGGCCACTTTGTCAGTGTTTATGTGGTAAGTGTGGCAGTGCAGCATTTCCGTTTTATTAGCATTTGAGAGTTTAAAAAAAAAAAAGGGGTGCAATATATATTCAGTGTCTAGTTGTGATAAAGTGATATGCACCAGAAAGTTCGGGTGCAAGCTGACTGGGCTTGGTGAATGGCAACGTATGGCTTAGAAAGGGTTGGTCATCTTGACACTAAGACCATGTTTATATAAAATCAAGAGTCTAAGTCTTGGATTAGTCCTCTGTTTATATTAAGCATACAGTGAGATGTGTATAACTTTCAGCCTGTACATTTTTCCAGATCCTGTTCCATGATGTGTAGACACAGTGCAGAGTCTGATATTAATCTTATTGGACTTAACAAACTGCACACTGCAAGGGAAAAAACACTCTTGGAGTGGGCTGAATGAGCTCATAATCACTATTTTAACCATCTGGCTTTGCTGTGAGACTGTATTACATCACCAAGTCATACTCATTATTAACCATTATTTAATTTTTTCCCTTTTTTTTTTAATAGCCTACTTATATAAAACAAACATGTAGTTCCACATGAAAGAAGATTTTGCATGATGTTAAAGATGCTCATAAGGACCTGCTTTAAATGCTGTCTTTTCCTCATGTAGTCGACCAGCATCCAGGTCACATGAACTGAGGACTGTGCACTCTTACAGCCCAGACTCCTTGCAAAATTGTGAGACAGTCACAAAGATTACATTTATTTAATTTCTACAAATAAAAAAAAAAACATTGTCTTCTTTCCTTTTTTTCTTTCTTCTTTTATTATTTTTCAGTGTAATGCAAATGTTTTACATTACATTTCAGTTAGTAGGACTCTCACGAGCCAAATCATGCTGTTTCAGGAAAAAAAAGCCTAATCAAGAAGTTTTGACAGGGTCTTCATCTTGTCATGCAGAGACTAAAAAGGGAGACAAAGTCTGGTCTCCAGAATCAAAGTTATGTCTCTTACACCAGTGCCACTAGTTACTTTTCATGTGTTTCTTATTGTTTTGAATTCTGCTTGTTAAAACTGGAAAGCATTCCCAAATGTGATTTTTCCTTCATGTCAATGTGAAGGTTTAAAAAATAAGGAAAGGAAAAAGACATCCAGCTATTTGAGCCAATAGGTCGAGTTTTGTGACAGCTGCTCACAGCTGCTCCATCTCTAGATTGAAAAATGGAGACTCCCATCTTTATTCCTCTCTGAAAGGCGGCAGTACAAAACTGCTCACAGCCAGTTATTCATCCATCCGTCAGTTATTCATCCATCCATCCATCCATCCATCCATCCATTATCTACACCCATTTATTCCTTTGCAGGGTCACGGGGGTCTGTTGGAGCCTATCCCAGCTGTCTTCGGGCATGAGGCAGGGGTACACAGCAGCTATTCAATAGAGAAAAATCTGCACATTTTTTCTGGCAGTCAATTGGACTGCTCAAAAAATCTAAATGCACAGACTCACATGCACGCTCAATTTCGACTTCTTTAAGGGAAGAAGTCAAATCTACTTGGATCACTCATTGCTGGGAGTCGGATCACATCAATCCACTCATTCCGTATAAAAAGAAGAAGAATCCTGCTAGTGAATCAGGAACCCATTCATCTCCAACTACATAGAAATACATCCGAGGCTGATAGAAAACATATTAACAGATTGTTTAAAGTAGGGATCCATGTGGTTTTGCTTTATTTTTAAATACAAGTGTAAAGAAAGACTTTTGTCAACATGTCAACAGTTGGAAAGCTCTATTCATTTTATTCAAATATTTAAGTACATGGCAGGACAGAGGAAACGCACAAACGTACAGTTGCAAGAAATGAGGGAGACTGTCTTCTTCTGCGGTTGAGGAAAAATGATCCTCAGCTGGCCATCAAACTGAAAGCGCAGACAAACTGCAGTGGTGGAGTTTGAATAATTGCTTCTAGACAACAATTCAGTTTAGTTCAGTTCAATTCAGTTCCCCTAAGGGAAATTGAAAAAAATCACGTAAATTACTGGTTAGACAAGGGTGGAGCATTATCAACTCATTTTGTTTATTAAGTCATTTTGTAAGTCCTGATGACAATTTGTAATAAATAAATAAATAATTAAGCTGGAGCAAAAAGAGTAAAGATTTCCCATTTTTAGCTGAAGTGACGGCAGCGTGATTTGAGGATTATAACAAATATGTATAGTTTGGCGTCTAGGCTGCAAGCTCATACAGATTATCCCACCTAGAAAGCCTTGGTACACATTTGACTTTAACTGATGGCACTGATTCAAAGTGAGTGTGGCAGCTTAAACTCTCATACCCAGTACACATTTCTTTGAGTCTTTAGGTCACACCTGGTTCCCACAGCACTGGTCACATCCCATGTCAAAACTAAGTTGATAAGATCTGGCCAGTGTCTGAGCCGTAAAACACACACACAAAACCCCAAATTTAGCTCTTTTCATGATCTTTGGGAAACATCTGGCCCACATAGCACCTGACAGTACTGTAACTGACCCACAGGTGTCAAAAGTAGCCCAGATCGGGTCCAAATGTGTCTGCTATCTGGGCTGTGTTGAGGTATTGGGAATGATGAAGAGCAACCTAATCCCTTTTGAGCTTATAGGTGCATGTTGGCAGTCATGCATCTGTTGGGAATACAAATATGGACACTATTTTGACCCTTGAAATTGATCAATGAACTAGAGGGTGGAACTGGAATTGGACCCAACTACCGCTGAAGTTGTTTGCCTGCACCAGCACACAGGCTAGGCCACACTTCAGTCAGTTATTATTATTATTATTATTATTATTAGAGAATATATGTCAATGTAAAATGAAGGAAAGTGACTGAAACTTCAGCACCAACCACAAATAAAAGCCAGCAAATGAAGGAATTATTCAAAAATAAACGCTTTAACCCAAGTAACCAACTGCAATAATATATTGTCAAAGCATCTTAAGATTTCCTTTTGTGAAATGTTATTTAGATTTTGGTTTGCAGAGGATGACAAGCAGCCAGGAGATTTCATAGAAGAGGTGAGCAGGTGAAGAGCTGCAGAAATAGCTGTGAGAATTCTTAAAATTGTGAGGACAGACGCCTCTGACCACTTCTAAGCAGAGACTGTATAAGTAATAGAGCTAAGGCTTCACCAAGGGCTAGAGCTTGGACTGTAGTCTCCAGAGTTCACAGGGGGTTAGGCCTCGAGGTGGTGTCAGGGCATCCAGCATGATGCCAGAAGTAAATGATGGTGCAGCACCTCACCACTTTCCTGTGGAGTGAGCAGCATTTGGATCTCAGACCTCGGTGGACTCTCGCAGGTGACTGAAATGCTCTTCACAGTTAGAGCCAGATGAAACTGGAGCATTTCAGGAGCAAAGCTGAATGTGGTGCACAGCCCACCCAGTGAAGGATTTTGAAGGGACAAGTTAACTGCACCACTGGAGCAGCGTGAATGCTCATCCATGCGTTGCACATGAACTGACTGAGCTGCAGGCTCTGGAATAAACTCACTTTCCAAACAACTGAGGAGCCCGCAGGTATTAAAAAGTTTTATGTGTGCTTAAGCAGCAACAAGCTTGGCAGTTGTGCATCGTTTGGAAAGGCAAAGACTGGTACTGTTTTGTTGCTTTATCTAGACAAATAAACTAGAAGGTGTAACTGGAATTAACCCTATAGATGGTTGTATGTGAATGCAAACTATCGCTCAAGTTGCCAACCTGAGCGATCTCAGAGGTGTCCCCACATCTGTAGGAGAAGATCATAGGAACAGATAAAAATGGAAAAGCTGGATTATTCTCCTCAGATCTGTCTCTGATCAAACAAGCCCCTAGAAATCCAAACTGCTCACTGAATGACATACTTTCACACCTACGTGCCTCCAAATAAAGTAACAGGGTCATGTTTTTAAGTCTGAATTCACATCAGTCATGCACATTAATTCTCTGACGTGTAAAAAAATATACATGTTTTTATTTCGTTGTCTTTTTCAAAGTGGAACAGATGTTATGTATCATTGATTTAAGAATGAATTGCCTTGTGGGATGACTGAAGGTCTGAAGAATAGTTAACGGTGGAAAATGATTAACACAGATTTTCAGATTTTATATTTATTTCAGTGCCTTTTTTGTAAACTGTCAACTGCACAAATGTTTTCAATCACATACTGCACATCAGAATAACATTTTTAAATAACGCTGACATGTTTTGTCAGTTCTTACACCATCTATCTAACTGTAAAGCTGCCAGTTTTTGGGATAAATAATTCCTGTTTTTTCTTTTGTTTGTTTTTTTTTTTTTTTTATTTCTACAATAGATGAATGCTTTCCTTTCAGCGTGGAAAAACAATACAATCCATCTGTGTATTATAGTTTCTAAATTGCTGATGATGTAACTTTACAGGCCCACAACATTGACATGTAACGCTGACTGCAGCAGTTTTGATGAGATACGTAGCCTGGTTAGCGCCACAGAACGTTGCCACCTTCCAGTAGCAGAGCCTCGCATAGATAAAAATGTTGGACATGTTCCTGCACTCTCAGTGTTTTAGCAAACAGTGTGCTTTCGATTACACTCATAGACCCGAGAGGAACATTATGCAAAATGAGGTAATCTGAGTACAAGATCTGCAACCTAGTAAATGACCAAAAACCTCTCTTTGAAGAAGTATATCTAATTTCTTCTACTTCTACAATTTTTTTTTTTTTTTGTATTTTATTTTAGCAATAGTAAAATCTATCAGTCACAGAAAAGAAACTCCAGCTCTGACTTAACTGGTGGGTCTGGAGATGCAGAAAAGTTGTTTTACTAAAGAAGACCAGGTATGTGTGGATGTGTGGGTCTGGATCGCTGAACCAAAGTATCTGTTTTATTTGTCAATAATTTTGTCCTCCTCTCTGAGTAACAAACTGACAGGACCTCCAACCGCTGTTGCCGCAAAGCCCAAGCGCAGATTGTCACTGTGCGCCCAAGGGGGATATCAAACAGGTTTTCCTCTTTTTGAATTATCTATCCATCTGCAGAATTGCTCCTTGGCTCTGTAATCTTATATAAACAGCACCATAGTGAACCTTTGCACTGATCAAACTGCTCATAACTTCACACTACATTTATTTTTTAATGTTCTCCTCCTGTCAAAATTGGCAGCATGGAAAGTATCAATCACATTCCAGATGAATGACATTGAAAAGGCACCTTCGTAGCAATTAGCTAGTCTCTAAGTGTAGACTGAATGCTTTTTTGTTGTTGTTTCTGTTTTGTTACTCAGATTAATTAAAGGACTTTCACTGGATTTTGATGAAAAACTAATATACTCAACAACTTGTAGATGATTTTTATGACAAACCCTTTCACAGCCAGTGAGAAAGCAGGAGAGCCTTTTTCTTGTACACAATACTTTATCAAAGAATCACACAGAAAAACACACCCCTTTCAAAAGAGAGCTTTAACTCTTATTTTCGCCCCGTCACTTCCCTCATTGGCTGCTTCCTTGGTCGAGTTAAAGCTCTTGACTACTAAGAACATTAGAGCAACAGAAATACACACCACAGCACACAGACCTTTAAATTTAAGATAAGAATGCAACACACACATTTCAAAAATATATCCTATTATCTTGTACTAGTTGCCTTTTTTTTCCATTTGTACAGTTAGAAAAAATACACAGTTAATTGGATTCACCAGGAGAAATGCTTTCACAAAGTCACAAGTAATACTGCATTTTGCACCATGACGGCTCTGAATACAGCACAGCTCTATCTTCGCTAAGCACTGCAGGGTCCTGTGTGCCATTAAACATGAGGGACCATGATCTCCTGTGTGTTCACACTCCAAAAAGGTGTGGAACACTGTTCCCTGCCAGCGTCCTGAGGGTCATACTGAAAATGATCATATTAACATTTCAAGGGCTCACCCCCATTGTTATGTCATGTGTGTTCGCATGTTGTTACTTCAGGCAGAGGTGTCTGGTCCTGCGTGACCACTTGAGGTGAGGTGGGGGCAGGGCGAGCGTGAGCCACCGAGTTCTTCTGTAGCTCCACTCCAAAGGCAGGAGGAGCATTTTGCAACTGTCTCCTGTACTGCACAAAGCTGCAGGTCTTTAGGATGATGGCAAGTATGTTCTTTCCAATCAGGATGCCAGATACTCTGGCGTCTCTGTACAGAATCATGTTTCCTCCACGGATGAAGAGTGTGATGATGTTGATGGTCACCAGGCTGAGAATGGGGTACAAGAGCATCTTGTGGGGCACGATGTTGATACCCTGCATGCTGATCTCGCTCAAGGACACGCAAGGAAGCACGAGCAGCAGGATGTAGCAGTAGAAGAACATCAGGCCCTCTGCCCAAAGAGGCAGCCCTTTCTTTTGAGGCTCCCATAGGTTGGCTTGGATGTCCAGTATGTCCAGCAAGTCCACCACAACCCAGAACAGACGATTGCGGATCTCCTCCCGCTTCTTGAAGGCTCGGACATATTCCATGTGGTCGATAGCCACTAACACCACAAACAGCACTGGAATGCAAATGGACAGCAACAGCGTCAATGCTTTCCTTGCAAGAGCGTCCAAGCTTTTCCTGTCCGCTTTGTAGTTTTGATACACAAAGTAGACCTTGATCTCCAGCACAAAGATGTAGAGGAACCAGAGGATCATAGCGTAGCCTCGTTTAGCTGTGCGCACCTCAGCACCCACCCACACCGCCACGTACCGTAACACGATTAGGAAACAGATGTCCCCCACCATCACCATGATGCAGATGCCAATCTTGCGGGGTCCATGGTTCTGCTCGACCAGGTAGGCATCAATCAATGCCATGCTGCTCATGATGAGAATAGTGGAGAGGCACACATGGGGCTTGTTTGTGGGGGGTGGGGGTACCATCCTTGCCTGGGTGGAGGGGAGAAGAGAAGGAATGTACTTGAAGAGTGAGCGCAGAGGTCCTCAGTTTATCCAGTGAGGAGGCAGATCAGATGCTAGATAGTGGTATTCCCCTCCATAGCTTCTGTCTTGGCGAGAATCCAGGATGCATTAATTGGATTCACACAGATCACTTCAATCAATCTCTGTTTGTGCCCAAGTCACCTGCCGGGTAGACAGCACCCCTCATTTAGTAATTGATGTTCATTGGTAAATGGTCTGTAAACACACTTGTGTAAAAAAATATTAAATAGCAGGATCTTCCTACCTTTTACACTTGAATCATCATTCGTCGAGCACAACAGTTCAAGTAGTGACTTGCAATTTGTGTAGTTAGAAAAAAAAGCTGTTGCCTTGTGCTTTCATTAAAGATTCAGTTGAGACATCTTTATTTATTTTTTGTTTTTTTGCAAGCGTAAGCTTCAGACATAAAAATCCAGATGAATACTCACTTGTGTCCCTGTTTGTACTTTACCCCAGTGACTGACACAGAGTGATCATCCATGAGACTGCACTTGGAGATCATAAAATCCATATGTAATCCACAGGAGAAGAGAAAAGAAAATGCCGGAGATTTTCTCCTTCTTTGACAGACGTATATCCACTGATCATGAATAGGAGGCTTTCTTTCTCTTTTTTAAGCAAAAGAGAAATCCCAAAATACTGCCGTCATAATCCACTTACTGCTCAGACTGAATCACGTTGAGGCATCCTGAGGTTACTAAGACTGCTGTCAATCTCTGCAACTAAGAATCAAGGTTAATTTGAGTTGTGCTTAGTTGTTGGAGTCGTGCTTTAAAGGCCCAACTCCAAGAAAAAAAAAGTGGTAAAGTTAGTTTTTAAGAACAAAAAAACCAAACAAACAAAATACAAAACTCTGTTGTGAGTACTGCTTAAAAGAGAAATTCCTCCACAGAAGTTTTCCCCCTTATCATCCACCATCCATGCACAAGAAGACAAAGCATTTCCTCTTCTTGTGTGCCTGTTGTTTCAGAAGAAGAAGATATTTCACATGAAGTGTGTCCTTCTCCGCTCAGCTGTTTGGATGTGTTTCTGTGTGTGAGTTGTGTGCAGGTTTCAGCTGTCTCCACGCTTCGTTGTTGCTGTAAAATGCTGCCCCCTTGGCGAGATCCTGTCTGCTTCACCGTTTTCTCTCTCCTGCTTAAGCAGCTTTTGCCAGGGACATCAGGATCAACAGTGCCAGTGGATTCCCCTGTCTCCACTCAGCATGCTCTGCCAGGGCTGCCTGCGCTGCGATACTCCAACACAGCTGCCTCTTCCCGTCTGACTCTGTGCGCTCCTCTGCCCTCCCTGCGAAGTAGAGAGACGCTCCTCCGGTGCGTCCAGACGCACTCCTGAGATTTCTTTTTTCTTGCCCTGGCAGCTACCTTCCTCTTCCTTCTTGCTCTTCTGCTCAAGTAAAGGCACTTGCTGTGTGGAGGTGACGCTCAGCAGAGCACAGATGCAGAGAGACACAGAGAAAAAAGAGGTAGAGAGGGAGAGAGAGAGCGAGAGCGAGAGCGAGAGAGAGAGAGAAAGAGAGAGAAAGGCGGGGTGGGGGTGTGTGTGTGAGGGGGTGCTTTTGCAGCTTAGCTGAATGCACAACTTCTCTCCCTCTTCCCTGTTTCTTCTCCCTTTACTTCTCTTTCTTCCCTGCACATCGTGTTTTGTGGTGATACACTATTTTTCTCAGGCTGTCTCATCTTTGGCCCCCGGATAAAGACCCACTTTCTCTTTTTCTTCCAGAAGCCTCATTTTTGGCGCCATGCAGTTATTCCTCTCGAGTTGCCGAGACGGTGATCCTGAGGGGAGAGGACATGCTCTCCAGTATAGGATGTAAAAATCCAGCTTCCCAGAAGGCTGTGTGTCTGCGGCGTGGGGAGACGTGGGGGTTGGGGGGTGGGGGGGTGGCAGTGGCTCCTCCTGACAGAGAGCCTTTCTATTGATCTACCAACAGCAGTGAATCAGGACACTGAGACGGGGCCAGAGACCAAAAGAGATGATGGGGGGGGGTTAAGGGAAGATGGGGATGGTACAGATGTGGAGCGAGCAGATTAGTAAAGGAAGGGGAAAGAAAACAGATGAAGAGGCAGACTGATGAGGTGAGAGGAGAAGAGGAGACCAGAAATGTGTGTGTGTGTGTGTGTGTGTGTGTGTGTGTGTGTGTGTGTGTGTGTGTGTGTGTGTGTGTGTGTGTGTGTGTGTATGTGTGTAGGGGGGGTGGGGGTGTTGGCAAATGTCAAGGAAACAATTTTATTTCGTGAGCAGCAATAATGGCTGGGCAGGCAGATAATATTTATGCAAAAATTTAGAAAAGGTTGGACAAGGTTTGTCTGTTTGCTTTGTAATACAGTAAGCTAACACTTCTGGCTCTGTTTATCCAGATGGGCCAATTAGATATAATCCTTACACAGAGGAATCAAATTGCTTTCATTATTTCAGTATAAAGTCTTTGACTGATCACTTCATGAATTGCACTTATTGTGGAGTCAAATATATTGGTTTCCTATGCTTGATGGCTGCGCTTTTCGTCCAACTGTGCAGTGACAACTGAGGATAATTGCAACCAATCTTGGTGATTTTTTGTAGTTGTGAATGGATGTGGCTACCAGCTGTGGATCAGCTGGCAGCTGCTATCATAGAGGTTTATGACCTCTGCCTTCCCTTTTTCACGGAAGTCTATGAAAGCCTCATGTATGAAAAGTGAAGTTGTGAAAAGGCCAATGGTCTTCCAGCTGCTTTCTTACTGACAATTTATCCTGGATTTATCAGCTATTATTGTGAAATCGCAGGTGCAGTGCTGAATGTCTTATTTTGAAAACATCCAAGTTAGTGTTCCTCCCTCAATGGTTTTAGGCTGTTAGAGACTGTGCCGGGGAAATTGGAAAAAAACTTTTATAAATTGTTTAAATGTCACCACCATAAAAACCATGTGTCTTTGAACGGGAGCTGTGGACGAGTGGACAGCTTGTCCAGAATAGACCTGTGGTCCTAACAGTTTCACTCCCCCTAAAATCGGTATTGGGGAATGATACAGAAACTCTACCATTCCACTTTATTTCCCCCACGTCTCAGCCACTAATCTGAAATTTATATCTTCATTTACTTGCCTTTTGTGAAATACAATTGAGGTTAAGACCCCGTAACCTCTCGATAAAAAGGGCAGGTAACCTGGGCTCAAACCTGTACTGAATACATTCACCTTCCGTGATGATCATTTTCACATTTCTCCTCCATCACCTGGTTTGCAATTTATGATCACAGAACAAGATAATGTTTTATTGTCCCTGAAGGCTGCTCTCTTGTTTACATGAAGATGATTTATATATATTTTTATATATTCTTTTAAGTGGTAGAGTCAGTATTACTTGTGATTAATGTAATTATATTGCAACACTAAAAAAAAAAAGATATTCGTATAATTTATTATATTTCTGTCAACAGAGGCAGATCCAGGAGTCTTATCTGTCCTCTTCCCTCTCTGTTTTGTCCACCAGGATCTGCTGAGCCTCTTTCAGAGTACTGTCCTTGGCTCTTGGTCAGAGACATTGCATCATCACTGCTCAGCTCCAGGCAGGCTAACAAACAACAGATAGCAGATGATAAAACACGAGTCACATTCCATCAAGCACTGGCATCTGCACAAATAAGATCATAGGATTTGAAATAAGGACCGCGTGAGGTGACACACTTTGGTTTTCTCACCCTGTCCTCCAAAACTTCAGTTAAAATAGTTCAGCTTTGAGTTCAGTCTCTTTGGCTGTACAAGTGGTGTTTACCTTTATGGAAATATTCAAGCTTGTCTTCTCACAGCATAAGATGTCTTCAGAAGTGTTCCCTTGACAACCAAGTGCAGAATCTTTAGAAAACAGATTTTCACATCTTATAAAAACACTATTATGGGAGAAATTCAGCACTGCACGCTGCACCTTAAACACCATTCAATATAATGTTCAAACATTGCAGCATCAGTAAAAAAAAAGAAAAAAGAATTATCTGCTGCTGAAGTTACAGTTGACAAGTGGACTCCTTTTGCTGATTGCAATTACCGGGTCAATCAGCCGCGTTTTCTTCCCTTTCATTTTGCACTCACTGTTTAAAGCCAGTCAGAGTTCAAATGAGAAGAGTTAAATGCTTCACATGTGGCACATGAGAAAAGTTTTAAAAGCAAAAGGGAAACTTAACTTGCTGAAAGTTATTTCAAGGTTATACAAAACCAGACAGGCAAACTAAGTTGAGGTAGCAGGCAGAGACAAAATGATAGTTAAGCCTGAGAAGAAAATGGTATAAAGCCTTCGGAGGGTTGAATCAAATAATCAAAAGTCATGACCTCATAGTTTCTTTTGAAAACTCCTTATTAGTATTGACAGAAAATGTAATAAATAATGTGAAGGAAAATTCATAAAGGCTTAGGAAAAGTCATCTGTGATGCAAAGAACATCTAACGTCACTTATACAACCCCGAGCTGTGGGTCAGCTATGGTGTTTCAAAGACTTCAGAAGGTTCTTTAAAATCATAATCATATACTGTGACTGCATGGCAATGAATGAGTGTTGCTCTAAAAGTTGATTTCATAAAGAAAAAAAATGCTTCAGTGAACCCAAAATGAGATTATAAAGGAATAACTGAAGCTCCTTTGCATTTTAAGAATTTAACTACCTTTTATTGTGACTCATTATGGGTCATTTCAATGAATTTAAAATTTTCATGAGCAAAAAGGACTTTTTCATTGAGGTCCGTGCACTTTGCCAAAGAAGCTGTGCAGATTTGGAGATACTGAGGTGTGATGATGTTAAAAGGATTTAATGAAAACTATTGAGCAGTCGGCAGAAGCTGGGGTGCTGAATTGCAGTCGACGGATAGATGCATGCCAAAGCCATACACTAACTGGTTAATGATAAACTGGTCACAAAGTGGGTGGCAGTGGCAAATGAGAAGGCTACTTTTTATTCTAATCTGGGTGATAATTCATGCGTATGAGGCAGCTAGCTCATTTTTCTTTGACTTAGCTGAATTTGAGCAAGGTGTGGCTAACCTGACTAACGCTAGTGACTGAACAAGACATTGGACATTAGCCTTCTTAGTACAGTCCTAAATCATCTACAGCTTTGGTTTCCATTTTACCAAAGCTGACTATAAGGCATAGCCGTGGGAAGTAGGGGTGCAGAGATAACAGGCTTCATAGCACAACCATCAGATGGGAAAGAAATAATCTGTCCCTGTAGATTTCTTTAACAGTCTTAAACAGTTTCTTTATAACAATATTGGTCATGGCTGATGAGTGCTATAGATTTGTTGATGCTGATAATGACAATATGCGCGTGCATGGTGCCGATAAAACACCACATACGCCATTCACATTCAATGTTCTTGTCAAGGAACAAATCAACACCACCAGCTCTGAGGGCGACTTGAGTGATGATTCTGTCTACTTCTCATCTGAACAAATTTTAACATTTAGCCATGAAAATTCAACCCTCACAGTGTTCACATAGATGTCAAACCTGCCCGTATTCATGCTTAAGGAGTTGATGAAGCTAATCGAGTAATGAAACTGAGTTTTCACCATAGGACCAGCCCATGGTGATGCCTAGAATTTCAATGCTCCACCATGACTGGTTTTGAATTTTTCTTTGGGGATTAATAAAGTTCTGCGATGGACTGGCGACCTGTCCAGGGTGTACCCCTGCCTTTCGCCCAATGTGAGCTGGGATAGGCTCCAGCA
>JBAMYA010000007.1:15785057-15808260 GCA_037176975.1 Arrhamphus sclerolepis
ATTACAACTCTATTACCACACTGACCTGTATGACAAACGAGACACAAAGCATGGTTCAGTCTTCCTACTGACCACATAGCAGCTGTTGCTGTGTAAAACAACTTTTTTTTTTCATACATTCTGTGTGCAACTCAGAGACAATAACTTCTGATAAGGTTTCAGACACGTATTTATTTAAGTTAATGTTGATAGATGGTAGTGGCTAATAGAGTTGTAATTTCCCTGCACCCCTGCAAGGTTTTTTTCTATACTTTATCATCACAAACACCAAAAAAATCATGATCTGTGTCATCAACTTAGCACAAGTCATTAGTAGTTTCAGATGACTGCTTGCATTTGCTGTATAGCTGCCTGATGTGCTTTTTTATGTTATTAATTATTCATGGTGTTGTCTGTTGTCATGGTAACTGTATTGTGGCAGGCTATGAACAGTGTATTTTTTCTGCTGTGCCCTTATCAAACAGAGAATACTTCAACAGTTTTAGTATCAAGTGTTTACGCACACAAACACTTTTTCAAAAGTAAGCATATTAAATTGTTGTAAGATCATAATATTAAAAGTCCAGATGAATATTAGTATTTTAATTGTATGTTTTTTGTTACTCATTATTTGAATCATGACAACTGTGTTCGAGTCTCTTCTACCTTCATATATCACTTACATTAATGGTATGACTGCCATGGCACTGTCTTTCACGGCTTTTCTATCGCACCATTCTGAGCTAGAGGTGCGTTCTTCCGGTTATTAAGTAATGTAGGTTGAAGAATATTATATATAAGAAGTTTGAGCTGTAACAACAATTTTGCATGTTGCGGTGAAGCCTTTATGACTGCATTTTATTTTCATCAATGTTTATAGTAATTAACTAAGTAGTGATTATAATATTAGCTCTTTTTTTCCCCTGCATCAAATAAAATGGCTATCAATTCATCATTTCACACAATAAAAAGCAAAGAAGGTCTCTGGTGCGTTCCAAAGATAACACGTGGACAACGTTATGGAATTAGCATCCAGCGTAGCATTTTCCCCTACTGGTCCTTTGGGTTAGTACATCAGTATTACTGGACCCTTGTGTATTGTTAGGCGTTTTCCTCATAAGTTCGTAGTCGGGCTGGTTGCCCAGGCGTGTTAACAGCCGGTACCAGTTCTTGTCTTACTGTAACTCTTGCGGTGCATAGATTCGGTCCTATGTTTCTTTCTCACACACCCACAACAAACAACAGCAATACATAACTGCACAATCAAAATAGGGAGTCTGCTCCTAATTTGGAAACAGATAACCTGACCTGATGGGACAGCTGACTTGACTGCAGTCTGATCTGTGAGTGACACGGGACAAACAGCAGCTTTGCATGCTCTGGGTTTCTCACGCGCCAAGAGCATCACTTGTAAAATGGCACTATATAAATAAATTGAATTGGATTGAACTGCAGGTGATGTAGACATATATATATGACTATGAGATCGGATCATGATGTCACATCTGACATAATCCAGTGTATTGTAATAGAGGCTAAGTCACTGTAATAACTAACAGTGTGGCTGAATAGGAAAGACTATGAATTTTTTGAATTTGAACACTGCCCTGCCTCCTCTGCACAGTACTGACCCAGAGTATTTGTAGTTGTGAGAAAAAGCTTGCCACTTTTGACAGTTTCCTCTTTTGCAAAACATTTGGGAATGTGTGTGGGCAACCCATTCTCTGGGCATTGTTTTTGGCATTCATACCTTACTTAACTTCACTTTAAGTTCAGGATTGATATTTACAGGGTTGAAGGTTTTAAGCCTGGCTCATAATCCAAACTATTATTTTTTTATTATAAACTAAAGAGTAAATAATCAACAATTATTTATTTGTGTGTGTATACATATACATATATACACACACACACACACACACACACGCACATATATAATATATATGTGCGTGTGCGTATGTATGTATATATGCTCACATTCCATCAGGTCATGGTTGATTAAAGAGGTTAGCAGGTTTCAGCTCCTTACTTCTCTTGTGTCTTGGAGCTTTGCCAGCACAGCTCATAGTTAGTTAAAAGCAACTAGGTTAAGTTGTGGACAGAACACACACACTTCATGCAGAGTTGTTATTGCATTCACACTTGGAGCACATTGCAGAGATTACTGGCAACCCGACGTGAAGATTTTAGAAAAGCTAAAAGAAGCATGTGGTGTCCGATGTTGATTTCTTAGTATAAACCCAGCTGTGTTATTTGCTAACTGTTACATGATTTGGCAGCTGTGATGGCATTAGGATCCAATGCCTTATCCATTACATCAAACTATGCACAACTTTATTCCAAAGGGGAGTCTTACTTAATAACGTTGGCAGGTAAAGCAGATGCCTGAGCTAAGCTTGGCGGGTTGAGTGAAATTTTCTGCACTGTAGCTGACTGTTGCCAGAAGTGTTATACAATCATGTCTGTCTTCAGCACTGAAAGCTTGACATAAACTCGTGAGATGACAACTTGACAAGCCATTTGGGTTCTTCTGCTTTATTTTCTTCTGTCAAGTTAAAAACAACAGGGAAAAAAAGAAGTTGATGAATTATTCTGTAACCTCGTAATTCACATGACAGACTTTGAATCCTGGCATGCTCGACAAACATGTTAAAAGCTGGAAAAGGTCCTCTGAGGACGTGGTGGTGTCATAGGCCTTCTATTTTGAAGACACTGACACATCCTGTAGAAACTAAATCCCTGCTAGAAAAAACTTTGTGCCAGCTCACAGAATTAGCTCAGGTGATGAATCTCTCTCAACCAGAATAGCAAGTGTTTCAATGTGTTACCTGAATCCCCATGTAGCGTTATTATCAAACAATAGCTGTTAATTTTGGTCACTAACACTCAGCATAACAGCATCTTAAGTAAATCAATGTTCTCTGAATTATTCTACCTAAGCTGATCACTGAAGATGATTTTGAGCCTTAGTCCTCACTCTCCTATGCTTAGGCTGCTGCTCTTTTATTTTGCCAATTCACTCTTTTGTCTGCTTTCGCTGATAACCCTTGAAAAAAATGTGCTTTATGTGAAGCATCTCAGTGCTTACACTGAAACTTTACTATTTCCCCCAGGGTTCAAAGCGTCTTCTGAGATCAAATGAGTACGCCCTCCCTCCCAGTGGACTGATGGAGACCGACCTGGAGCTCACATTCTCACTACAGGCAAGCACTCTGCCATGATACTGTGAATTCTCACACAGAGACGGCACTCATTCGACAGGCATGACTGTCTTGAAACCTCATCACTGCTGTCTCTTATTAACTGCTTCAGTTTCCACTTTGTTTTGCATCAAAAGGTTAAAGTTATATTCATTGTCATGATTATTTATTTACCAGAAGAAAAAGTTTACTATTAACCACACTTGAAAATTGTAGTGCTACTCAACAGTCACTGTTTGATATGACTGAGCAACATTCATCAACATTAACAATAGTCTGACTATGCGATTATGCAAACAGTCCTGTCTTACCGGTATCTGAATTTCTTTGTTGAACTCAAAACTTCAACATAACATAACTTTATCATTTTGTTTTGAGCTAAGTCTGAAATGATGTCATTTGGTGAATCATGGAGATTTTCAGGCAATTGTTGCATCACAAACCCTGATCATCATTCCTCCCCAATTTTATCTTCACTCAACTTTAGATAATGCTGCATTTCTTGCGTTATACTTTTTTTTGTTGTACTTTGAGTCTTCTTTTCCCTTCGGCTGTTCCTTCCAGGGGTTTCTACATCACATCCTTCATGTGTATCTAAAGCTATCCTGCATCCTCTTCTCTCACACCAACTAACTTCATGTCCTCTTTCACTACATCCACAATTCTCTTTAAAAAAAGTTGTAGCACAGTTTTTAAAAGAAGCTCATGAGTGCAAAAACCAGCTGCTGTGAGGTGTGAAGTGGGAGTTTTGTACTACATCCCTGTGGTATTTCGACCAAAGCATATCATCTGTGTTTCATTAACACCTCAGGAAATGATGTCATTTTCTGAAACATAAATAGAGTGAAGGAAAAAAAACCCAACAACAACAAAACAATATGTTTCTTAAAAAATAAAAACAAAAAACTGCACAACTTTGAAAATCAGATATTCACTCATGTCACATTGGCCCCTCCCCTCCTAATTTATAATCAATACATGGCCATATGTGCAAGAAAGACTTGAGTTACACTATTGCCAATTGATTATTTTAGTTGCAACATTTAAAGCTTTTTGAGTAAATGTTAGATTTAAAAAAAAAAATCACCAAGTAAAAACATTAGCAAATTTCCAGTGCCTATACTGGAAACACCAGTGAAGAAGAACTTGCATCAGTGCGTCGTTGTTACGATAACAGTTACTCAATTTAGGGACGGACAGTTTTGCCAACTAGACGTTGACTAAAGTTGTTTATTTAGAAGCAAAAAAACAAAGTATCTGACAGTAAGTGAACTGGGAAAGTTGAAGGCATTTTGTAACTTCTTCCATTAAAATACTGTAGACACATTGTAGCAAAAGAAGAGCTGATGTAAAGGTAGACTGCTGCTCATCAGAAACTCCTGAAAAAAAGAAAATATTCTGAATGCAGTGAAATATTTTTTTAAATGGTGGATTCTTTATTGTATAGTATTGATAAGTTCATGAACTTTAAGGCAGAACTTGCATTCTTGCTAGTTTCTTCAGGACCCAAAGAGTCTGAGAATCTTTTTAGGTTTCTGAAGGGATGTAGTAGATCTTTTTAGTCCATTAAAGAGATTTTTTTTCTTTGGAGCCATATAGACACAAGTGTATTGAAATAATTGTTAATGTGGGCTTTTCTCTAAAGAATGCTAACTTAATAATGCAGGTTTCATTGATCTGACTTATTCTCTGATTTTTAGTACCCCCATTTTCTGAAGAGGGATGCCAACAGACTGCAGATTATGCTGCAGAGAAGGAAACGTTACAAGAATCGAACCATCCTGGGCTACAAAACTTTGGCTGTGGGGGTGATCAACATGGCTGAGGTACTGCATAGTGTCTATTTCATGTATCAGTGGCAGTTGTTTTTGTCTCGAAGATTAGACCTTTTTCTTCTAAGTCTGTGAGCGCATTCTTCTCTGACAGCGATTAACGTGGCTATCACATGTCAGTTGCCAAAGAGAGAAGGTCTCCTGTGATGCAAATTATTTCTGATGAGTCATTCTCATCACACATAGCGCCGTGTGAGATCTTAAACCATCTGGTGGTGCCTTTATACATGCTTTTCTAAGAGACAGTGGATTTAAATAATGGAACAGGAGCTTAACATTTGTATGAAGATAGAAGAAGATGGAACCCTCCAGTGGAAGTGCAGTCAGAAATGGTGTTTGTTTTTCTCTCACTCTTTTCTCACCATTGTGGTGTTTCTTTTGTCACCATGCAGAACTAAAGTGATACGAAGCTTTGATGAATGCCTGGTGCTATAGATCAATAAAAGAATAAAGGGAAAAAAATCCTCACATTCAATACAGTAATGCTATGCTAACCTACAAAAGGACATTATATTTTGCAGATAAATGTACATGCTATGAGATGAGTCAGGTGTAAGGAGAGAAGAGCAGGGATTTAAGCATAGATTTTCTGTATCATCTTTATAACACAGGTGCAAGTTCTGTTCTAATTACAGTGCGAAATTAAAGTGCCTTCTGTGGACAGACACATTCCCCCCTGTAGTTGCCCCAGGACAGTAATTGATTGACATCTGAAAACAAGACTAATGTGTTATTGTGTTTTAAAATACCGCTCAGCTGCTGTCCTTTTTTTTTTTTTTTTTTTGGTAGTGTTTGTGGCAATGAAAAAACCCACAGATCTTTGTGAAGAAAGTTATAAAGCTGAGCTGGGTCATGTCATCTGATATGCAGTAAAACCTTGTCTGTGTCTATTTGGAAACTGTTAAAGCATCGTGTGGGAGGAAGTCGCTTGGTAGACTTTACACAGAGCATTGAGCCTGCTCCATGTACAGCAATTCATCAAGTGAAATATTGAAAGTACCCCCCAGATACAGCTCCGGATGAAAGCTCATCCTTTCTAATCTAATTCAAAACAGTTTATGTAAACTATGTTACACTGTTGGGCTGCATAAAATGTGCAAATTGGTTTGGCTGATTTGGAGATTCAGATTGGAAAAGCAGATTGTGCCAACGAGGATTTATTTAGAGATGACATTGCCGTCAGCTTGTAATCAGTGAGCGAGCGCTCAGCACTGAAACAGAAGTGATTTTAACTCTGCTGGATCAGAGATGGACAAAGTAAATGTATTTGCAGTGTTTGTTTCATGGTGCTTCACAGCTGTACAAAATAATTGATGGACAGAGCAGTTGTACATGGCATGATAACATATCAGTTATACTGCACTGGATGCTAAACTCAGTTAAGTCAATATGTCACATCATTTGTCGTACATGTTGAAGTAGATGAAATTATTGGAAATGTTTTGCAGGAGGCATGAATAATCTTGAATAAATTATCTTGCATGCAATAACCTATTTCTTATTGGGATTAAGTCTGAATTTTACGCCACTCCTTTATGTTCAACTATTTTCAGGTGATGCAACACCCAACAGACGGAGGACAGATTCTGGGTCTCCATAGCAACGTGAAGGAGGCGCCAGTTCGTGTGGCGGAGATCAGCGTGTACTCTCTATCCAGTCAGCCCATCGACCATGAGGATGGTAGCGGACAGGCTGGCCGCAAGACCAAAACATCAGGTGGGCACCGCCCTCTCATGCCTCTCTGTAAGGGTCTGTTAGACAGGCCTGTCTCTCCGCTCCCGCCTGTGGCCTCTCTCCTCTGTCGTTCCACATGGTTCTTATTTCCCAGCTGAGGACAGAATGAACTCTATTAATCCAAGGCCATCCTATGGCCAAGTATATGTTATTCTCTTCAGCTATGGCTGTAATGTTGAGCTGAGAGTTGAACAGATGTAGGGCCTATTACCTTACACTGCTCTGATTCTCGCCAGAGGGGCAATATTGGGTCCTATTGGAACTCCGTGCCTTCATACTGCTGTGCTGATCCCTCACTCTTCTGGATTTTATTAAGGAGGCTGCTCAAACATAACAGATGAGCTCATGCGCCAAGTATTAAACTTGTGTCACTCGAAGAGAAGGAAGGGAAGGAAAGATGTTTATCTTTCTTCTCCGTGCAGTGATCCATCCCACCTAGAAACACAGAACAGGATGTTTCACAGGCAAAAGGAAGTCTGAATAAGTTGCTACAAAAAAAGAAAAAAGCTTTCATGACCTGATTTGCTCTCGGCTGTCAAATCCAATGAAATCCACCGCTTTAAGAATGTGGCTTTTTATGCAAATAATAACATTACACATTAAACAAAGGAGCAAATGGAAGGCATTTCACTGACATGCCACTAAAATTAAAATGTGAGACAGACGAAAAGAGCTTTGGAGTCTAAATTGACTTAGTTTTTAATAAGCAAACATAGTATTTAATTGCATGCTTTACAAAGCTTTTCCATCTAATTTGTTAATTATAATTTTTGGCATATAGTCAAAACATTTCATTGCTGAAAATATAAACATGATAGGAAATTTAGCAGCTTCATGGAAACAAGAAGGAGAATAGGCTAGACTCATCTTCATGTCTATGAAGGATTGAAGAATATTCTGTGAACATAATTTACATTATAAAACTGCATGCATGCTTAAAAGTTCTTTCTTCTACTGGCTGTCTTAGAATAACATCGATTGAGGAGCAGAATGTTATTTAGAAAGCTTCATTTATGTTAAATTGTGTACTGTTGGCACTACAATATTTTGGTTTTTGTACTTGCTTGTCATTTTTTTCCTCTGTCTGTTTCAGTCTAGTCTATTTTGATATAACTCTGCTAGAAAATATGAAATGCATTTACAGTATTTTAATATGTGTGTATGTTTGTGGCTGTCCTGCCTTAGACCGCTCCCCAGACATGGATAATTACTCAGAGGACGATGATGACAGCTACTCATCAGAGCAGGAGGCCAGCGACGATGCAGTTCATGGCCAGGTTGGTGTCAGAAAGTGCCGAGAATGTTCCAGGCAAATCTACAACTACTTGCACAATTGACCCTTTATCAGCCTTCTTATTGGTCCCTGACTGACCAACCAGAAAAATCATTCTCTGTTGCTACATCCGGGGCAGAATATCGTGTTGGACAAAATATCCGTCTCTCATTCACAACAATGGATAGAATTTAGTTTTTATTTGCTTGTATCACCATTTAAATAATTGGATTATTTTTTGTTGTTACTAAAAAGGAACACTTCGGAACACACTGCACACAATGTAGTGAGGGCGCAGCGTATTTTTATCCCAAAACGGGCAGAAATCCGAGCTGTACCACCAAAACAAAGTAGGTTAGGCAGCAGGCTACAACCACGAAAGTATTTTATTTTTCTTAAAATGGTTAAATGGTGTGCTTGGGGCACTTGTAAAAGTGACACCCGCTAAGATATTTGGGAGCCCTGGCTCAAAAAATGGTCACATATAGTCTTTTAGAGGTAAGTGTTGGTGGGAGGCCAGCATCAGCTGCTTACTCTGCCATGCTGTTAACTAAACTATTCAAAACATCCTGTTTTCGCAGAGAACCCCCATTTTTTTTCACACTTGCCCAAAGTGTTCCTTTTCATTAATAACCAGTTGCTATTGATTTTCTTTGGTAGATTAATTAGCAATAAAGCAATATAAAAACCCATTTTTACAATGGGAGTGCACGGGAGAGACAATAATTTTGACTGACATAGCAACAGGGGTGGGACTTGATAAATTAAATGCATTTGCATATTTCAGTAGATAGAATCTCCAACAGCTAATCGCCTATTGTACATACTATTTAAAATGTCGGTGAGAAGTTTCAGATTGTGTTAGTTCCTTTTTTTTGGTGTAAAATTATTATTTTCTACATTGGATTAAATTTTCAATAGCAACAAATATTGATGCTAGAGCCACTTCCTCATTCTACTCTGTCTTTTTCTGTATTTCAGGATCTTTATGATGAAGACGATGAGGTTAGGAAGCCCAAGAAAGCCCGCAGGAAAATGATCCGAACCACCTCAATGACCAGGGTAAGTCGCTCACTTTTCTGCCATGTGGAGCTTTCTGCTCGCCAATCATTGACAACGAGGATAACCCAAGATGTGTGTCTATTGCTGCACAACCTTTTAAGAGAAAGAACACACCGTGCTCCATTTGTTCAATCCATTAGGACAGTTGTGGATGAGCATGTAAATGACCACTGTGGGCTCACTGGACTGATTATAATGGTTTTTACATAGAATGAGTAAGCCAATGGAAAGCAACTGGGAGAAATTATCATTTTGAGCCCAGCTGTCATGCTTATTTCACTGTGGCATTTATTAACTTTTCAGTGGGGCTCTTTTTCTACATAATTATGTGTATGTTTTTTTCTCTCTCTCTCCTATTACAGCAGCCAAACTTTAAGCAAAAATTTGTGGCCTTGTTGAAGAGGTTCAAGGTTACAGACGAGGTGAGTTATGAAAAAGATAATTGCTCGTTTGGATTGGCATCTAATGCATGTGTCTGACATCAAAGCAAAGGACGGCTGAATGCTTTTTACTGTGCTCTGCTGGAATTTGTCACCCCCCTCCCCTGCCCTCCCCCTCTGTTATATGGTCTCCAGTAAGTCAGCTGTGACACTTAAAGTTATTAGATTCCCCTTGGGGCAACAGAAAATAATCTGAGTTTTGGCTGTCTGAGCAGCGTGCTGTTACATCACTAATGTGCACCTGACTGGAGGAAAGTAGCCAGTAAAGCGATCACTGTCAAACTGGAGTTACAGGCATCTTTACGTTGGTTGGCTGCGTCACATCTGTGTTTATGGATGTCTGATTTGCACATTTCCATTAGCAGTAATTCACGTGTAGAATCCTTTAATGACCCAATTCTCCTCTTCTTAATGAGATAATTAGTATGCTATTTAGGTTTATGTTTTTCTTTTCTAAAGTACTTTTGAACTGATTTGATTCTGCATGATATTCTGTAATTGGGTCAAGTGGGACATGTGCATAATCTGCATTAGGCCATTAGAATGAGTTATCTTTGAACAGTACAGTCTAGAGAAACAACCTTTGCATCATTTGCGTCATTCCTTTCTTTTTCTTTTTAGCATCACAAACAGTCCATGAATTATAGGAAGAAAGATCTACCGTGTAGCCTCTGAAACTGAATGGACGTTGGCACATCTTTTACTCACTTTTTAGATTTTATACGTGTTAAACCATTCAGACCAAATTCCCCGTGTCTTTGATTTAAGCTGAAGCAACATTTAGACTATTAAGAGTTGTGTTTTGCTGGATGGTTCTGGAACCTCCAGGTGGGCCAGTGATCTTTTATCACATTCCCTGTCACTAATCTCTTCCTTGTGGCTAGGTAGAGTGCAAGGCTGCCGCTCTATAAATACACAGCCAGGAGGAGGAGAAAGGACAGACTGTGTTTATCTGCTCCCTGCCAGCTCCTGCTTTTATGGAGTGGCATTAATCACCTGATTAGTCCACAAGCCTGTCTGTGTGCAGTTCCTATGATATACATCCCTACTGTGCAGCACCTTAGCTCTCCTCTAACCTTTCATTTACCTTTTAATTCCCTTGCTCAGAACTAAGTTATGTATACACTGTATTTTTAATTTTATCGGCGCTAGTGTTATTAATCTTTTAAGCTCCATTACTTAAGATGTGGCACTGAGTAGCTGATGCATATCACAGTCACATCCTGTACTTATTGTATTAATGAAAAATTCCTGATTGTGCTGAAGACGTGTTTAATCCGCATGGCAGGTACTGGATTCTGACCCAGTAGACCAGACTCAGGAGGTGGAGGAGGATCTGGACTTACTCTATGACAGTCTGGAGGTGTACAACCAGAGCGACAGTGGCCCTGAAGTGGAGGACAATGAGAGTGTCCTGAGCACTCCCAAGCCCAAACTCAAGTATGTTTGCGCCCAGTCATCTTTGAGAAATAATTTCACACCTTTACATATTAAATTATCATAGCTGCCGACTTGGATTAACATGAACAAGGGGTGGATATGTTTGCAAGAAAAGTACCCATTAATAGAATCATCACGCAGCATATTTGAACAGATTAACACACATGCAATCTTTGTTGTAAACAGACAAATTTTATCTTGCCGTGACCAAGCAAAACTTGCAAAAACTTGGCTGTAATGGCTGGATGCAACTCATTTAGCAGGAGGAATCTCTAGCATTTCTAATCCAGTAAGTTAAAATGATGTCAGGATGTCAGCTGTGGACAAACCATTAGGCCTAAAGTCCTAATGGATCACGTATCATTGCTTGAAATAATTCACTAGGAGTTTTGGTCCAGTGTAGCACTGGAATAAAGCTAATTGTAGACTTCTCCCATAAAGTCCAGTCACATCACCAGATCTGTGGATTTATTTGCATGTGGTAGATTCATGAGCAGCCTGAATGATTTTGTTTGGCATCAAGTTGTTTCTCTTGGGAGCTTTGCCACACTGATCTGATGAATTACTAAAATATCTGAGTTCATACAAACACGTTTAAATCTTTGATAAATCAGTTATTGAGATCACTCTTTCAAATTCACTTTCAGTCCTGTTTCGTTGACTGGAGGTGTTTATGAACTCCTAACTCTAATTAGCTTGTCCTGATATCATTTGCTTGGAATTTGTCCAACCTGTTATCTGAATGTTTGTCTTTAATGTTTTAAATGAACAACTACTTTATAATGAATTCTGTTCTGTCAGTTCAGCTTATTTGTGCTAGTAACTTTTATAAAAATCTGACCATATTCTAAATAAGTCACGTTATTTCCCTCAGTTTTAAAGAGAAACATTTAAAGGAAAATGTTTTGTCCTTCTTGTTATTTTACTTTAAAACCCTCCTGACTATTTCCAGGCCGTTTTTTGAAGGGATGTCTCACTCCAGCTCTCAGACTGAGATTGGAAGCATACACAGCCAAAAAAGCCAGCAGAGAGAGCTGTCATGTCCTGTAAGTTGACGCACCGTATGAGCAGACATGCTTTCTTTTAGTCTCAGTGTTTACCTTTGAACTTCTCTGTCTCATTTGTTTGGAAGGTTCTTGTTCTAAACACGCGTTATATGGAGGAGCTGCCTCACAATTAAATAACGGGGACCGCTCTGTGCTTATAGTGGTCTAGAGAGTCCCAAAGAGAGACCACTGGCAAGATTGAGCAATGCAGCCACCAAAGAAAAAGGATGCTGGTGGTGGTGGGAGGGGGGGCTTGAATTCTTATCCCATCTACCTCAGCAGCTCTGGAGTATTTATGGGGACTGACACCAGATGACCTTTCTATCAACACACTTGCAGACACAACTATGCTTCTTGCTCTTAGAGAGGAATTGATAGAGGAGTCCTGAACTCCTACTCAGGGATTTATGGTCCATTAGAACAACATGGGCAGAGAACAAGCGACATGTTGAGTCTAATGGCGAAAGAGCGAGAGCTGTTTATAAATATCTGGGAATCCATTTTAGCTCGTAATAAATTAGTCCAGAGCATTTTATACTGCTGTAGTCCTCCATTTTGTGGTATTCAAGTGGAGCTTGATACACATCTTGCTGCCAGAAAAGAGAACCTTTGATCCGATATTGATTTAAATTAAACCAGATGTTACAAGATGCATTTCAGCACTTCTAGTGGTGTAAACCTGAGCACACTAGCATGTCAGTTGTACTTCTGTGGTAGATGTGTGATCATGACCTGAGGAGACAGAGCTCCTCCATTTAGAGTTGTGAGATTTGTTTTCACCGGCGAAGTGACAGAAAAATAAATATCAAATTCTAATGTTTGGTCATGTGTGTTTACCCTGCAGAGTGGAGAGTTTCTGACTGTGGAAAGATGTAAAGTGCAAGGGAGCCGATATCAAGATGACGGCGTCGCAGACACAACTGTTGGGGTATGTTTTGGAAAAGCAGTGCATTATTTTAACTGAATTCCCTTGAGCATCTCTTTCTCACATCTTTCTTCACCAACCCCCTTCCCTCTCCAGCCAAGTGCCCATTCCTCCCAGGGGTCTTTATAGTCTTCAGAGAAAAAGAAAAGAGGGAAGGAGTATGTAAGGGCAGGCAAGCCAAACAGCACTGTAATCTATTATGGATCAGTGAAGTAGTCATGGCAGATTTGTGCTGGATGACTCTTGGCCGCTGGACACAGAAAAAGGAGTGTTTGGGTTTGTTGTTTTGTGCTGTCAGGTCAGTCTAACCTTGTTCATCTAGCTGTAGCTCCCCCTCTGAGCACAGGGCAGCTGTCTCAGGGTGCCGCTCCACTAACCTAATTTGAAGTGAATATTGAAGCTGCAGAGGAGTGTTTCCCTTTCCACTGGTTAAGAGACCCCGTCTTTTCATCTGTTCTGTCAGTGTAGTCTAGCATCATTATCTCCAGTCTCAAAAGCAGAGTTCAGTTCTCATCCAGACCACATGCTGTTCCTCCACTCCTTAATCTCTCCTTAAAATGCTGCTGCTGATACGCTACGTTTGATGAGACATGACACGTGCTACCTGCAGTTTTTTTTTAAGTCTTCCTAAAACTTTGCGTTAAAAAAAGAAAATAAAATACATCTTTTCAAATAAAAATTTGAAAGATTTTTTTTATCTGCCACAGACAGAAACATTAGAGACAGTTGCCTTGGAAACTCAGCAACTTGTAAATAAGAGACAAACATATTTTTATTTTAACGTGGTGTTGTCCATCAGTTCTGCAAATAACTGTCATTAGGTCTGTACCAATAAAATAGGCCCATATTCCTTTACAGGATATCGCCTGAAAGTAGGACTGGGTCATATAACCTTAAATCAATATCTCCATTAATTGAACATGTTGCTGTGATTTCAATTAATGAGCGATTATTTTAGCTCTGTTGTATTTTACTTTTTTAATGATGTACAAATAGGTTTTTCTCTAAATATGTGCAACTATTAAAGCAGGTTTCCTTATAAAATAATGCATATCTTTGTGATTTTAAGGGAAGGTTTATGTTAATTTATTGAACATTTCAAACAAGTCAAATAATTGACACGGGCAAGATTATGTTCGTTCTAACTTCTTATTGAATTGTTGGTTGGTTTGCATCTATTTTTTTTAGTTTTTAATTTACCCCAGTGATTTTCAGACTAAATATTAAGTCACCCACAAGAGTTCAGGAGATCCCGCCCACCACACATGGCTCCAGCTCATATTAATCAATGACAGGATTGTGTATATTCTGCTTTAAAATGAACTCACTTATTCTTTTCTGCAGATTGTATGGGACCCTGCTTTTTCTTTTTCCTCACATATCTGAAAAAATATTGTCACTTTCTAGCTTCTAATCTCATGAGTTTGTCAGAGCACATGGGGATTTTGTTATAAAACTCCACAAATGAATAGAACTGGTTATCCCATTTATATACAGTACATACAGGCTCTCTGACCAGCCTCCTGTGGACCCAAAAACCTGCAGGGAACACTTTAAGGGGGCAGGTGAATTGTGGTTTAGTTGTTTGAGGCCTTTTTGTGGTCTCTGTGGTATTAAAAAGGTTCTAAAATGAGTTTCTTGAATAGTGCAGACTGCTTGTAACGCATGATGCATATCAGTATTACTTATTTCAACCTTCTTAGCTTGTTCTTACTTCTGCCCCTCTTTGGTTCAGGAACCTGAAATTGATGACAGTGGACCAGGCCCAGGAGAGGTGAACAACTGGGATGTCAACACCACTGCTGGCAAGCTCTGCAAGACAGAGTCCCAAAACCACATGTCTCCTGGGTAAACCTTTGATCACCACATCTGGAAATAAGCACTCATTGATGTCTTTTTTTTTTTTTTAAACTATGTACAAGTGTTTCATTTTTGGTATTTACTCAAGTCTGGTTCATAAGATTCCGAGCCGCCTCTGTCATGTATCTTTGATTAAAAAACTCCTTGTGTTTTTAATCCTCAGTAAAATGGAGAACAGGCTGCAGAGACGTCCTCGCAGCACCTCCATGAAAGACAGACAAAACTCAAAAGCCCAGAGTGACAGGACCAGCAGCATGGAGAGTGAGTGCTCCCCAGACTCACGACAGATAGCGCAGGTAAAAAAAAAAAAAAAAAAAAAAATTAACCACATGTGATGGAATCAACTTCCATATCTGTTGTGTCTTTAGTCTAATGGAACTGTGCCAGCTGGGGTCAGTGTCACACTGTGCTCCTTGCCTTTGTCTCCAAGGTTCCCAGGAAGTCTGTGTATGACCAGCTAAACCAGATCCTCATCTCAGATGAACGCCTACCTGAGAGCATCATTCTCATAAACACAATGGAGTGGCAAGGACAGGTGTGTTTTCCATTCATCGAACTTCATTTTTTTCATACATGCAATACAAACACGAGTCATGAAGTAAAGGTCTTAGTTGTTATCCATGCTTCAGGCATTACATCATGACATCCAAAGAGACGAAAATGCAATCAAAATTCAGTTTTTATCACAGGAGCATGTCTTTGCTTTCTTCCCAACCCAACCAGTGCTGCCTCTTGTCAATCCATTAACTCACGGTGTCCCTCTCGTGTTTGTTTCTGTACAGTACGTAGCAGAGTTGCTCCATGAACAGGGCCAGCCCATTGTCTCCACGTGCTCTGCTGCTGATGTTCAGGCTGCCTTCAACACCATCGTTACTCGCATCCAGAGATTGTGAGTCACGTACATACATGCACATGCTTTGGTTGCATGACAAGAGCCATCGGGAAAAAGTGTGATTTTGCTTTTCTTGTTATCTTGGACGGATCGAGCTAAGCTGTCTGTGTTTGTGATGGCTCTTTTTGAGAGAGGAAAGTGGTGAGACTTCCACAAAGCTATGACTCATGCAGCTTAGGTGCTTCCATTCTGTCATTCTCTGGAAATGTGGCTGTTTTTTTCATGATAAGTCAAAAGTTTCAGCTGTTTTCTCTTCCTCCTCCATCTGCTGGGCTGTCATCTCAGGATGTCATGTTGATGGGAGACATGGCTGTGTCAGTTTTGATGTACTTCTTGTGTTAAACTTGTATTTTCCCTAAACCCACTGAACTGCAGCTTGTCAGGACTTTACACACCTTCTCTTGGCCTGAAGCCTCCAGCTGAGATCAGGCCTGTAGAGACGTGCACCAGTCTGACGTTAACATGGATGTGGCTGCTAATAGTCATCGTAGGATTTTAATTTAATGTTTCAGGGAGCGAACGCCATTCAACCCTCCATATTTGTCTTAATTAAATGGCCTCTAATGTTGCAAATCTTGAGGCTTTTGACTTCACAGATTGCAAATTTACTAAATACTGAAAAAAAGCAACATGTTTTTTTGTTTCTGCAGGGTTTTCATTCAATGTCACAAATTCCAACACATGAGGCAATATTACTTTCAAAAAGGTGATACGAGATTTACAGCAGGACAGTCCCAGGGAGATCTAAATCTTTCTTTCAGACTCCCCCGCATTTCTCTGACACATCATTCCTGACCTAAACTTCTAATAAACTGCCTTTGTCTGTCTCTCGATGAGTCACTTCCTCTCCTCATATCTTAACTCTTGCAGCTGTAACTGCAATGCACAAACACCGCCAACTATGAAGGTGGCAGTGGCTGGCGACCAGAGTTATCTCAGCACCATCCTGAGGTTCTTTGTGGAGCAGCTGGCCAATAAGACACCCGACTGGCTCAGTTATATACGTTTCCTCGTGATCCCAATCGGTGCGTCTGCTGGATCAAAACCATAATTGTTCTCCACCTGCAGCCCTGCATACTGATTAAAGTTCTTCTCTGCACTTCCCTTCAGGTTCTCATCCGCTGGCTAAATACGTGGCCTCATTTGACAGCCGGTTCAACAGCATCTTTATGGACACTGCGTGGAGAGAGCTGTTCTGCAGGACAGAGCGGCCCACCTCAGGTAGGATGCATCGGCTCTGCTGTGTGGTTAAGAAGCAAGTCCGGAAGCCTAATGTGCAGCCAACTTGAAAGGAGAAGAAACTGGGTCAGAGAACAGGTCATGACGAAACAGAAAAAAAGAATTCTTCCTATTGCAAAAGATAGTGCTAGCTAATTTTAGATCATAGCGCTCTTCCCCCTCTTTTGAAGACCACCAGACTGTTAGAAGTCTTGGCTTTGACATTTACACCAAAGCTTGTTAAACCAAATTATGTTTCTTGCTTGAAAATGTGTGTCATCATGAAATCCTGCATCCAGGATATTTTCTGCACATCTGTGCCCGTTCTTCTGCCTGCCATTCTGTGGTCATTTTAGTTTATATTTATTGCTGTGCCAATAAAATAGTAAAATGGAGGATTAATTCTGATAGGCAAAAAAATGCGTAGTTAATCTTTTTTTTTTTTCTTTATGTAGATTAAAGCTTTCTCCAACAGATTTTAATTTATTGTTGTGCCCACTTGCTTTTTGTAAACATCACAAACTCTGGCTCACTCACAAATCTCTCTTTAAGCTTCTGGTTACATCCACCTCCTCTATTATTATCACGTTTCTGCGTCAACAAGCCTGACTATCATCACCCATTTTTCACTTTTTAATCCACTTGTTTTAATCCTCAAGGGTGTGAGAGCCACAGTGTCATACATCACGTTGAATCATCTCAAAAGGATTTGCTTTATTAAAAAAAGGAGAAAAAATGACTTTTTTTTTAAGCTGCTGAGAAAAAAAAGTTAAATCAAATTGCCATAAGAAAAAAAAATCAAATTAACGTTTCATGTTCCCAAAGATAAATGCCAGGCGTCATGTTCTCCAAACGCCTTTGGTTAGATGTCCAGCCACTCTTGAGTGTTGTGCAGTTACACTTAGCATTCCCACCTTCTTGATTCTCTGTGATGTAGTTGATTAATTCAGTCTCCTAGCAGTTGGATGCATGGGGGGAATGAGCATATGCACCAGTTGTAGCTTGGTAATCCAATGTAACGCAGTAGAGACATACTGGTAACTGTCTGTCTGCTGTCTACAGATAACATAGATGTAGCAGGACGAGTCATTCAGTATCTGGCTGGTGCCAGCGTGTCCCATCAGTTTCCCATCTCAGAAGCCATGCTCACCTACAAACAAAAGAGGTAAGCTGACTTGGATTGTCTTATGTTATTTCAGCAAATCCTCTCACTGCATATGGTTTACGTGTACGCATGTTTGTATTTGTGCTTTCTGAGCTCCAAGTCTCTCTTGCAGTGGTATCTAATTTGTAGACTGAGAACTATTGTGGCCATGACAGATCAAAATGATTGGTATTTTTTTTACCTATTCACGTATGCATCACCTAAACTGCATGAGGACAATGTTTGAATGAGCACACATGCATGCACATCTCACATCTGTATTCTGACATAAACCAGCACACAAGAAGCAGCTTGTGCGTATATGCATTGTTTGCTCTGCAAATCAAATATTTATGCTTGATTTAATTACATTTTTATTGTGATTGCAACTTTTAGACTTGTTAAATTTTCGAACCCAGGCGTCCTGTAGTCTTATGTGCAAACCCGTTGCATTTCTGTGTGCGTTTGCTTGTTTTCTTCGTAAGATTTAAATAAAAACAGTTCCCTCTCAGTTGGAGTGGCTTCCTATTGGTCAGATGGTACTGAAAACAGTTTTAACACTTGCATTCCTTCTCCCCCCCTGTCCCTTTTGATTTGCTTTCAAGGAAAAGAAGTTTGTATTTTGATTTTTATATCAGGTACCTAACTCAACTCGTGTTCTGTTTGCCCTCCTGATTTCCCCTCCTCCATGTGGCCTGAGTTCCTTGCTGTGTGTTAACATTTCCCTTCTCACAAACTATGATGCTCACTGTAACTTCACTGTGTCCTGACTTGTGTCTCTGCTTTGGTGTGACTCTGATTCTGTCTTCTGTGTTGTTGCTGTGATTTGCCTAACAACCTCTAAACAAATATTTGCAAAGTGAACCTGTGTTGTGTACATAGAAGCAGCAGTATTCATAGTTTTTAGCCTAAACAGTAACATCTGTCACTAGAACCACCAAGTATTTTTAATGCCTTTGAGTATATCAAGATTTCACGAAATACTTTCTGTTGTCCAGACAGTTGTTCGAAGTGAATTCATTTGATCTGTATCTTTATTTATTTAGACATTTGTTTCATTATCTTTTTTTTTCTTTTTAATTTGGGTGTAAAGTCTGAGCTTCCTCCAGGACTACTCTTTTAACACCCAGATTTGGCCCAGTTTAAGTTAAAACAATCATCAGAATTTTTTTAATCAGTGATGTATAATCGGTTAGTTCCAGTATAAGTATTTGTTTCTATTAAGTATTCACAGTGAGTATTACTATCTGAGTTATAAACATAAAGCTTGCCAAAAGAAACGCTCGCTTCATGTTCCAGGACCAAAACTGTGATCAGTTAACATTAATGGAAATTACTAACAACTAACAAGCATATACACTAGCACTTTTTTTTTTTTTTGTCTTTTTCTTTTAAATGTGTGCATATGTGAACATATGAAAATACAGTAATGGCTGCATTAAAAAAAAAAAGATCAGAAATGAATATTGAAATTGTTTTACAGCCCATAATGCAACTTGCTGTATGACCTTTCTGTTTTCTGTTTTGTTTTTCTCTTTTGGACGGATGTTTCCTTGCAACAATGTGTAAAATCCTTATTAGTGCAAGATGTTCCTCAAACGTTGGTGGTGTGACCAGATCGAGCATTCTGCTGTAGAAAATCTGAGCTCAGCTGTTGTGTTCGCTTTGTGATGATGCAGCTTTGCAAAATCTTTACATTGTGATATGATAGAACACATACATACATACATATATGTATATATTATATATATGTACATACATTACATACATGCATGTAATGTTGAATTCCTCAACACACACACACACACACACACACACACACACACACACACACACACACACACACAGCAGGCCCAGACAGGTGGAGGACAGAGTGTAGGTACACAAAACATCAACTTCCACACTTCTATTAGCCCCGGGTCCAGTGGACCCGAACATCTTATATGTAATAGAAATGTGTTGGGGGGGTGTACGGTGTGTGGTCATTAAAAATGTATTCTGATATATGTTCTTCACAGAAAATGAGCCAAGGCCAGTGAGTCTGAGATTGAAAAATTAATTAATTGTATCATTTTTATTTTAATAAAAAATGAAAACGGGTCCCACAGACCCGAACACCATATAAGGGTTAAGAAAGCTATTTTCCAGTTTTGTGCAAAGGACCTCTAAAGGAACTGACAAAGCTCAGCTGTGAAAGCTAACTGAGCTAGCGGCCAAAGAAGAACAAAAACACAACTTCACTTTCTGCAGACCAACTCTGAATGTGGTCTTACCTTTGATGTTTCATCAATTTTCAGTTTCCACAATACCTTCAGCGATATGTGTGTCTGATAAAGCTGGTTATATGGAAGCTGAAAAATGTCACAGATGTCATATGCCTCAATATGCCAAAATTGCCAATTTGGGAAGTCTGTCTAAACATTCCTCTTAAAAACCAAGCCTAAATACTTTTTTTGTGTTCCATCTTGATTTCCTCTGGCCTGGTAATAAATATACTTACTTTAACAACTGCTTTGATATCAGTTTCAAGTATTCAAGTGAACCCTGCAGTTGCTCAGATACGCTCATTTTAAACGATGAGTCATTTTTGAGCAGGAACCTTAAAAATAGACGGTTGGGAAGTGATAAAGAGCATATTTACAGACAGCAGTCGAAAGTTTGGACGCGTGTATCTGCATAAATTAATACATGTGAAGGCAGGTAACGGCCTGACAGATGGTTGCCTAAGACGTGAGTCCCGTTATTTTTATCTCCAGCAGAAACCCGGAGCACCTGCAGACAGAACCGAACAGCAGTCATGAATTTTCTTCAGAACAAACATCAGACAACATCCGGTGGACTTCACCGCAGATGTAATTAAGAGGTTGAACACAAAGCGTAATGACGTTAGTGCGCAAGCGAGCTGGAGATCATGCAGAGAAACTTATGAGGTCCAATATCATTAGAGTGTAAATGAGTCGCAGTGAAAGAGCGCTATCAGTTCATCTGCTGCGTCTTAATGACGTATGAAATCAAAGAAATATCTACCAAGCTGAGCCAACTCTCGCTCTCTGTGTGTATGTGCACATGTTTGGAGCGCGGTTTCCATGGCAACCAACAATTCATCCCAGTCCCAAATTGTGGAGGAGAGCAACAGGAGGGGGTCTGAAGAAGTGTTTACATTCATGCCAATGCCTCTATCTACACGTGTGAGACTTTTACGTGTGTGTGTGTGTGTGTGTGTGTGTGTGTGTGTGTGTGTGTGGCAACAGGATGTACAGACGGACATCCAACATGGCTGGACTGACCTACCCTCCCACAGCTTTGACTGCCCTGAAGGTAAAAAATAAAATAAAAAAATAAAACAGAATGGAAGAGGACTGTAAAAGTTAAGGAAGGAAGTAAAAAGGTAAGAAAGGAGAGGAGAGAAGAGTCAGAGAAGGAAGAGGAGAACATGAAACTGAAGGAATAATGCCAAGGAAAGGTGGAAGAGGAAGGGGTGAGGAAGGAGAGGGACAGGAAAAGGGAGAAGGATGCATTAAAAAAAAGGAATTCAAAGAAATAGAGGCAAAAAACATGGGTAGAAGAGAAGAAAAGAATAAGAGGAGAGAAAAGTATGAGAAGAAGGAAAGAAGGTTGAGAAGAAGCGAAATATAGAGGAATATCTGGAAAGGGAGAAATAAGAAGGACAGGTAAATATAGAGATGAAAATAAAGGTAATGAATGAGGTTAGGAGGAGGAGGAGATGAAATGAGGTGGAACTATAATAAGACAATGTAGATTTAGTGTTTTGTATCATGATGTATGTTTCCTCCTCAGGGCTTCCTGTACAAGCTTAGAAAAAAAATTCAATTATATCTATAATTACTCTGTTTTATGCTTCCAAAGACTTGAAACTCATGAATCATAGACGGCAAAACTTCAAATATAATTGTAACTTGCAGAATAATTGCGATCATTAATTTAATTGCCGCTTTACCTCCTCTCCGTATGTGATTAAACATAATTAAGACACTCCCCCCCTGCAGGCAGAAGGCCTCGTTATGGTGACGGAGTCGGACCCCTCAGATGCATCTCCTGTTTTTAGATTGGTCTGTCTCATGTTAAATGCTGCTCGATGGTTTGATGGTAAATGTTTTCCAGGAGGTGGATCAGTGGTCGTTTGACGTTTTTGCCTTCCACGAGGCCACCGGAGACCACGCCCTCAAGTTCCTGGTCTACGACCTGCTGACCCGCTATGACCTCATCACCAGGTTCAGGGTACACGCGGTTTGATACTAACTGCTGCAGGACGCTTTTGTGACAGAATGGTGTAATATGCGACATCTGTTTGTTACGTGAGGTGTCATTAACCACGTTTTAAAGACCCGAGTGCTCATTTACAAATCTGTGCGCAGGATTCTTCCTTAAAGTCACCATCAGGGGTCAGGAAATCTTAGTGGCCCCTAAAAAACTCTCCCCATCTTGATCCATTTGTGTAATCCTCCAGGGGCGTCAGTGCATCCATTATTCAAATTCAGTTCAAAAATACTTTAATTCCCGAAGTGAAGTTAAGTGTGAAATCCATTACGCAACATTATAAATGAGCGTCACCACGCTATTTATATATTTACTCAGAGATTACACTGATTGATACACACATTTTCACATTTAATGCATCGATCAGTGCTATCCAGTACTCTAGAATATAATCTAATAATGGAAGTATGATATGTGAACGTATTTATAGAACTAATGGATCGCTGTGGAACTGCTCTATGATGCTGCAGGCTTGGTTGTTGATGATCACGTAGATCTACGAGTCTGACATGAACTGAAGGTAAATGTATGAGATGAACGCAGCTTCAGTTCCACCTCACCATCTGCGCAGCCAGTTTCCTCCGTCTCTAAAATGTTCGTGCACAAAGCCGGCTCTTAGCGTAGGCCGTGTAGGCGGTTGCCTAGGGCGCCATCTGCTGGAGGGACGCAATCCCTCAAAAAATAATGAAATAAATTAAAATAGATAAATGTAATAACATATTGAAACCCTGACTTTCCTTGTGCGCTGTCTTGAAAAAACAAACAAACAAACAACAACCCTCATCATTGTTTTTCACTAATTGATTTATGGTGGTCCTGAGTCTGAAGATCAACATATCTGTGGGGGGGGGGGGGGGGGGGGGGGGGGGGGCAAAAAACC
>JBAMYA010000007.1:15813353-15867588 GCA_037176975.1 Arrhamphus sclerolepis
GTGACATAATTCCTTTGACGCTCACATTTAATCTAAAATATATGTCTTGTACAACATAACTTATTGTGTGTGTGTTATGTTTCATTCCAAGTAATTTTGTAATGTTATTATATTATGTCAAATAATTATTTTATCTAAATTTCACCAAAAGTTCCTTCTAACATCGAAACTTTCCTTGTCTCATAATTTCTCACCACACAAAATTATTAAAGCAATTTCTTCTTGGAATTATATTATATTCAAAAACATGATCATAGATTTTTCTTTTTCTTTTTGTTTTTAAAGAGATGCTTTTGTGGGGACAAAAGAGAAAAATTGTTTTGTTTGAAATGTTTTAAATTTAAATTTGTAATAAAGTTATTTTATGTGAAATATACAATGTAACTGTATATGAAAAAGACATACGGTATGTGATCCCAATCAGTCACAGGCCTCAATGACATGTTTACTTTCTAGACCTAAAACTCTAAATTAAAGAGAAACTTCATGACAGTAAATCAGTGCAAAACTCTTTCAGTCATTTATTGAATACGATTTTGATAGCTTAGCATCTCATTTTTGTTGTTTGAAATATTCAATAAATGTCCATAAACTGTTCATCTATGTTTCCTCTAACTTATTTTATCACAAAGATTAAGTTGAAAAGCAAAATCCAATCTGTAATAGTTGTTATTTATAATCTGATATATAAACCCTGTCATATATATTTTATATTATAACAAATAAAGAAAAGACAGGAAAAACCTTTTAGTTAAAAGTATGACTTGTCCTTTATATTTAGTAGTTGAGTAAAACTCAAGGAGTCTTTCATTATTTTTTTTATTTTTGATAGATTTGAGAGATTTAACAAGAGGTTTTATTATATTTGTAAATAAGGGTAGAGAGAGTTGTTGTTTTTAGATAACTTTGTTTATATGTACTAAATATTCAGTATTGGATATGTGGCAACGTGTTCAAGAGAATAGTAAAATGTTCAATTAATCAAAATTCCTGGTCTTGTCGTCTGCAGTAATCAGTATGCATCACTAGATGTCACTATACTCTCGCTTAAAGCAAAACATTACGTCACTGGACATAGCGTCAGTTGCAAAGACTTGTGGGATAATTGTGCCGTGTCGGAGACATTTTGGATCTAGAGGGGCTGCGCTAGCCGTCAGTCCCAGCTCTCGGTAAGTACGAGATATACGTTCACTACCATATATCACAGCTTCGCGGACAGTGTATATGAACGCATTATGAAGTTGTGTCCACAAAAAACTGATATGTATAATGTTTAGCAACGCGGCACTTTGACTGAAGCGAAGTCGCAACAACTAACCAGGGAGTGGTGATGCTAAGCGGTTAGCCGAGGCTAGCCGCCGTGCGGAGCTCTAAAAACACGAGAAATTTAACTGTATCAATGAGTCGTATTCCGGTTAGGCAAATCACAGGGTCAATACAGTGTTATCACAATCTGTTATACTGGTGTGTTAAGTTCGAAAATGTTAGCACGGATGTTTAAAGTTAAAATAATACTGAATGTAGTACTGAACAACGTTCATGTCAAATGATAAACCATCTGATTTGCCGTTCATTGCTTTTGAGTACATTGTGAATCTCAAGATGAGATGTGTGATCTAAGCAAGCTCGCACATTGTCATTAACACGTAATAACCACTTAAAACCAAGCCTCGTCACAGTGTTGTGAAGGCACAGGTGTCACATCCTCAAAGTCAGATAGATGCTGCCTCTGATTATAGTTAAACAGACTTTTTGTTTGTTTTTTGAGGACGGTCATTGAGTAGAAACCATCTCTCTAGCAGCTGGCATGTGTTTATGATGGGTGACTGTGGACAGTGTTCTTCCAGGCACTGCCACACCCTCCTGGATGCCTGTCTCTCCTTTGTGTCTGGCAGTGATACCAGCTGTGTGTTGGATCTGTGCGTGAAATAGTGTAAGATTTCATGGTCAGGTGGTGTGAGACATCTCAGTGGAGATGGCACATTGCTCCGCCTTTTGCTTATTTAAGCACCCACTTCAATTTCCATTTTAACACCACCTCCTTTGAAATCACATTCAATAGATCAGATCTAAGTAATTTCTAGTCGGGAAGATATTGAAGTAGTTATCTGGCAGAAGCAAGCCCACATTTGTTTTGATTGATGTCAGTTTAGGTTATCCACTTTTGTGGGATTAGTGCACAAAAACACAATCCATTTGAATGACAGTAACATGTCATGCGGTGATAGTAGGGGGGAAATTATGGAAATGTATTTGCCAAAAGGAGAAGATGTAAAGGCAGGTGCTTATGGTCTTAAAAAAACCCAAATGAATACTGTAGCTCAGGTTGAGGAAATATGACATACTGGCTAGATTCCCACTGCGTAGGAATGTGAACAAGTCATTACATTTCATTGCACTATCCGTTCCTCCTCGACCCTTCTATTGGCTTCTGAGCTAGATGTGTTGTGATTACTGCAGCATTGACCTTTGAGCACTCTGGTGAAATCATCTAGTCTGTGCCTTTTTTCATTTTCAGATCTACATGAAGTCTACAATTACAGTTCATATTCACATTCCTCTTTTATTTACGCACTTTATTTGTTTTTACTTACACCAAAGGAGTGACTTTAAATAGTGTCAAGGGATGTGTCCTCAGTTTTGGTGGCCTGTGCAGCTCCTTTGAGCCTGTAAATAGTGTCATCAAGGCTATTCCATTGTGTCTGAATTCATGAAGGAGAGGACCAGAGCTGGCTCTCTCCCCCACCCAACCTGCTCCTCTGCGCTTCTCTGTTTTCCTCTCGCTGTGGGCGGGCCTGTTTCCTAATGTGTGCCTTGAGCTGATGCTGGTTATACTGATGAAGCAGTGGGAAGGTCACAATCATCCTGCAGGCAATTCCCAGCACCCTCCTCCCTCCCTGCTGCTTCAGCATTCATCATTCTCTTTGCTATCCTGCTTCATTTCCGTTTGCTTCTGTTCACTGAATTCTTCATTTTCATCTTAAAGAGGATGTCTTTGGATTCCGACAGCAGTTTTTATGATGCACTTGGCTGAAGTCTCTGTTGCTGGAGGACGAGACATTATTTCATCAGCTTTTTTTCCATGCCAAAACCATGAGACTCTGAGACCAAGGTTTGTTTTCACTTCCAGCAAGCTGTAGCAGTTGGAAAAAATTTGCCATGTTAAATGAAAGATAACCTTTTTGAAGACATTTAACAGCTATTTATATTGTGAATTAAAATTATATCTCAATGTAGCATGGACAATGGTCAATATTTTGGCCTGTTTGCAAAGTTTTTGTCTTACACGTGTACATATATAGTGTGTGTGTGTATATATAAAATGCATTTTTTTTAACCAAACATCACGATTACAAGGGTTTTTTTTTGTTTTTTTGTTTTTTGAAAAGTACCAGTTAGAGGAAGAGCATCCTCTATTGCACCACGTCTTAGTGTGCTTTGTGCACATTAAATAAGTAGCTGTGGGATTGCTTTTATGTATTTTTTAACTTTGAGCATGTAATCATTTACTCTTTCTTGTAATCAGTCATCCAATTTTTTTTTTTTTTTTACCAGGTACCTTACAGCTTCTCAACACTGATACTAGAACGTTCTCATTTTTAACCTGGTCATTGGGCCGTCTGGGTGAAAGTCCAGATCAAGTGAATATGTCATTCTGTTTTGTGTATTGTGTAACGTGCATAGTGAGTGTATGTTTGTTATTGATTTCAATCTCATATGCGGTCATGTTCTGGACCTCACATGTCAGTTTCTGATAGTCAGTTTGTTCCGTAAGTAATGCCATTTATTTTTTTATTTTACATTTTTTTAACAGTTTAATCTCCCTACAATCTTTATGGGACAAAGATGTAAAATGTTAAAGATTAATTTGAGTGCAGTCTGTCCCAAGAGGAAACATTCCAAGCGGTTGGACTTTCTCTCATCTTTTTAAGGAGTTGTTGGCAACTATTAACTCCAGCTGAGAGTGTCTCTGATACAGGTGTCTGTGTCTTTTATCATGAAAAAGATGCTGACAGACATGAAAGCATTTTCTCATTATTAGTTTTCATGTATCTCAAGCCGTTCAGTCCTTTCATCCACACAGGTGTTAGACAGCTGAGACTCAGAGTATATCTACGTGATAACAAGCTATCTGATCGGTGAACAACCTTGATCATTCAAAGAAAGTATTTCATGTGCTGTTCAGAGAGGATATGAGCTTTGTTCTCACATCCACAGAGAGAAATACGAACGTTTTATAATCACTTCCTTGACTTTACTGACAATACGCCCCGCTCCTTAAACTTAACACTGTTAAAAGCTGCAACTTTGAAAGCAGAAGAACTATGATTACACCTTTAAAAAAAAAAGAACCCATCTTTGACTATTATGAATGGAGTTCAGATTGATTTCTTTGACATTTGTATAGGTATTAGTATGTTTTTTGGCAGCTACCTTTCTGTATATTACACCGACCTGTCACTTTATTAGATATATCTGTTCAGCTCATTGATGTTAATATTACAAAAAACATCTCATATGTTTTACCAAGAGTTGTCAGGAAAAGAAAATCTATCCAGTGATCTACACTTATCTTAGCAAAAATGCCTTATTGATCTCAGAAGTCACAGGAGATTGTCAGGGTGGTTTGAAATGATAAAGAAAAAGTATTAATAACTCAACCACTTTTTACAATCAAACTATGCAGAAGAGCATCTTTGAGGGCCACAGATGTCCTACTTTGAAGCAGATGGGCTACAGCAGCAGATAACCACAAGTGCTGTAAACCACCACAACTCCAAGAAACTGAGAGTACAATTTGCATAGACTCACAAAGATTGGACATTCAAAACTGCAAAAACATTGCTTGGTTTGATCAATTTCAATATCTGCTATGACATACTGGTCATAGGATCAGAATTTGGAGTAAACAAAATGAGATAATCAATTCATCAGGCCATATCAGCAATTTAGGCTGGTTGTGGTCATATGTGATGTTTTTCCTTCATCTTTTATTTAAAAGAAATATTGAGAGTTACAGTTATTTCCAGCTGCTGCTTTTGGTAATTAAAATATTATATTTGGTATTTGCAAGCAAAAATGCATGTTTAATTGCATATAGAATAACAAGGCCACATTCAATCCTTCTGTGCATTTTGGAGATATATTTTTAATGTGGGGTTGTGAACACATCCATTGAGCACTGGCCTCTTGGTATGTGATTTCTCATTACGTGTGTTGCCTAAGTGCCACAGCCTACCTGACATTTGTTGCTCAAAATGTTCACCCCTACATGTTTTGAATTTAATCTATAACTTGTTTCTTGAACATGACATTAAGGTCATAGTTTTCAAAGGCCTCCACTGTTACCAGATTCTTGTCCTGTTGGGCTTCTTAGGGATGTGATGGAATGAGACATTTGTATCATGAATGTGCAGTTGACAAATCAGCATCTACTGTGTGAGGCTATCATATCAATATGGACCAAGATCTCTGAGGAATGTTTACAGTAGGCTACTGATTCTGAGCCACAAAGAATTTAGGCAGTTGTTAAGGTTAAAAGGGGTTAAACCTAATAAAAAACAAAGTAGCTATATCATATGAAGTTGCCAGTGATTGCATGTTACTCCGAAAATGCAAGTTTTCCCAACAGTGTATTAGCTTTTGATTTATCACAGCCATTTTTTATTTGCATTTCTGCATGCTCAGACTGCTATCTGTAAGCCCTCTAGCTGTTTTCTGTTGAGCTCCAATATGGGCATGCTTTGACAGATGGGCATGCCTCGACAGCCTTCTCAAACCTGTGTTGTCTAATTAACTCTTATAAGGTCTGTTGGTGTAGATTCCTTTCATCCAGATGATGGTAATTCTAAAATTCTTTCCTCAAAGACAACAGTCTTATTTTCTTGGGCCTTGAAGCTGTTTGGTTAACATCTGTAAGTGTTGGATAGGTGACATTTATTTTGTTTACTTTATGTAGCTTAGACATAGTGACAGAGTAAGTAAAGCAAATGTGATTGGAGTTGGAGCTGAGAAATGTTGAGCACCAGTAGTTTTTACTGACATAGGAGCAGTCTATCTTTCTGCCTCTAAAATGACAGAGGTAGTTGCGGGAAATACAAAGATGAACAACAGTGCTACAAAATGGACGAGTCACAATTGTTGTGGAATGTACGGTGTAGTTTACAGCCTAGATGCACCTCTGAAGCATAAATGAGATTTAGTCTTGACTTTAAGAGTTGGCTCTCCCCTGGCATGTTCAATGGCCAAATCTGGCCCATGTATCTGAAACACTCTTGCTCGTTAGTTTCTCCTACATTAAGGTCTGTGCACTTGCTTGCGATCATTGTCCACTTTCAAAATTCAATATTGGCCAAATTTGAGCTGTCAGACATGCTCACGTTTGACTCTGGAATCCTCTGGTCATCAGAAGAATTAGTGGTTGACTTGATGATGACAGGGTGCCCGGCCCGAGTGTCTGTCTAGTCTTGGTACATACTATTCATTATAAGTAACTCCTACAGAGCCTAGCTTTGGTTTTTATACATGATTTCAAAGGAACATAATTACAGGATACCAGCAGTAGATTCAAGTTGATTTTGGGATGCTGGACAATCAGAGAGTGGAAGAAGACTCGCGACTACAATAAAGAAAACGAGAGGGAGGAGGAGAGGCAGCGTGAGATAATGAAAGAAGCCAAAAGACTGAAAGAATTCCTTGAAGACTATGACAACAGGGACTATCCAAAATACTACAGAGGCAGCGCTTTCCAGAAGTGACTTCGTCACCGAGAGAAGAAGATAGAGTTGGACGAGCCAGACCGGAAAAGAGAGGAGGAGGAGCTGGAGGAGATCAGAGTTTTCCATCTTCCTGTCTATGATAACGAAGGGGCGTTAATTCTAATACATGGATGAGGCTTCTTCTAACACTATAGAAATCAATTAGCATTTACCTTGATAAGGCCTTCATTGTTTTGAGTCCTAATGAAAGTTATCAAAATTTTGCGGTGCCAAGTCTCTCAAGTCTCATGTGTCTAAATTATCTTTGCTAAATGAAACTGAAAAATTAACTCTCGATAACTCAGAGCACCACAGGAGATCCTTCCTGCCCACAGCAGTAGCCTTCTATAATGAGTCTTTAAAGAGACTTAAATCACGACGATGACTGCAGTGACTGAATTTTCCTTCGGGGATTAATAAAGTATTGTAGAAGTCTTTCTTAATAGACAAAGAAAGATTGAGCTATGGTTTCTTCTAGTTATTCTGGGCAAAGTACACAGGATCACCACTCATCTCCCTGTCAGTGTTCATCTTTTCATTTTGCCAAATTGAGAGGAACATAGCCTGGAATTTCTTGTAAGGTTCAGCATGGTGACATTCTCCCCTGTTTTCTCCTTTCACTCGTGCTAAAGCCATGCCTTCTGAATCAGAGGGAGTTTCTCGTATGCGCGTGTGTATGTATATATGTATTTTGGTAACTCCTATTGTTCACTATCTTCTCTGCTGTGTTTATATTGCTGCAACCTGCCTTATCCATAATAACCACAATCTCTATTGCATATGTTTTGTAATATGTTTGCAATGTGATTACATTTGAAATCACTTTATTTGAATAGTAGTTAGTCACAACAAAAGTAATTTCAGGGCTCTTTATTTGGACACTTTACAGAGAAATGTAAACAGAGTTTATACAGCTGTTTGAGTCATGAGCCTGGTTAAGACATGTTTTGGTTCAATAACTGCTCATGTCACTGTCATGTCTGAATGAGCCCTGATGATTTCCTGTAGCATCTTGCAATTCCAGTGTAATAGGTTGGATCATGTAATGCAGAATTAACATATAAACATACAGACGTGGCAGTAGTCATGGTTTGATTCAGTTTCTGATCACCTGTTCAGAGGAATCTGGTAGCTTCATTTGTTCAGTAACACAGTGGTACTGTTCAAACCTTCTTCCTCCATGCTTTTATATACCATGCTGCTTTGGGGACACGTTAGGGGCTCGACACACGGGGAGCGACGTCGCCCCCTCTCAATTCATTTCCTATGGAACTTGTGCAATAAGGCGACAATCATTTACCCCCCTCCAGACAAAATTCGTGCATGTGAAAGAAGTGAGGGTTTCCTTGACTGACCAATGAGCAGAGAGTATGTTACATGATGCAGTAAACCACTTTCAACCTGCAACATGGGGGAAAGCATAATTTTAGCTGTGTTTGACTTTCCCATTATATATGACATTTCATGCAATGATTATCGAGATACACATAAAAAGGCAGCTGCATGTGTGGATCAATCTTGAGGTCCGCCATCAAATGATGATATTCACCGTGCTGTTTCCTTGTCTGTAACATAGGATGAACCCAAGGTTGTCTTTTTCTTTTATAGAGGAGACTTAACCGCAAGATTTCTGTCAGTTCCAGTAAAATCATTTGACACTTCATCATTGCCTTGTCTGACATGGACTGCTTTGACAATGTCAAAATGACTGCTATTTGATAATCAATCAAATTTCTTGGATACAAGTGACACGTAGAGCATGATTTGCAACGCTGCTGTCTCTATCACGTCCTGTGTGTTGGGTTTCATCCCCAGTGGCAATGAGGGCAATTTGTCGCTGTTGTTTTTCCGTTCCCTGTGTGTCGAGCCCCTTGTTCAGTAGAAATATTTACTTTTCTTTAAAAAAACATAATTGTTTGAAGCAACAGACATTTTTATTTTTCAGATTACACCAGCCTTTTCCCCAGATTTTTGCCAGGTTTGCCATCCTTTTTGTCATTCGAGCCAGTCATGCTGCAGGCCTGTCCTCCATAGACGTCCTTTGTTTGGGCTCTGGTACCAGACAGCATCTACATTTCAGCATTTGTGTTGTGAGTTACATTGCAGACTGCAGCCCCCCTGTAGCCAGAGTTTATAATAGCTGCCAAATCCAAATCCTTTTTTAGCACAATATTTCCAGCAAGCTTTTATGAAGCGTGAAACTATGCATGTTTCAGAGTTCTCCCCAGCTTTTGAGACCACAGTGGTGCTGGCAGTACCTCCCTGCCCCCACCCCATTTGCATTTACTTTCCTTCTTCTTTTTTCTTTTGTAATTTAAATTTGACCACAAATAACAACTGTGCAAAATGCAACATTAACAATTTCCTCACTCAGTTCAGCTAAATCACCTGAGTTCATGGTATTTTCGCTACACTGTTGTCTCTTACTCACACCATGTCATTAGCGTTAGCAGCTAGAGGACTCATACAAACCATGTTAGTTGAGACGTCAGAAGATTGGGCTCAGTAACAAAACAAAAATCACACAGAAGTAGATTTGTGCTTAAAGTGAGTAGAAAAAAAAATCTTGTGCTCTGCACCATCGTCAAAGTATTCAGAGGGAGATCAGAAATTGGTGGTGCTGCCCTACAAAAAGATGGTGGCGCTACGACACTGTCGTTATATGGTGGGGAAAACCCTGTGTTTTTACTTTTTATGTGGCAATATATTCTACGACAATATGGCTGCTGCAATTTCTTGTTGACTTATTGGCTGATCTAAGGCAGAGATCCAATCCTTGGAGAGAGATGAAATATATAAATCTATAAAAGAGTTTGAAATTAGACCAGAATTGGAAGACTTATCTGATGTGTATAACTTACTGTAATAGACATTATTTATTCCTCTCTGATCCGTAGTTAACTCGCCTTCCAGAGAAGTTACTCCCTTGATTATTTGTTTGGCTCTGACGCATCTCAGCTGTCTATTCTAAATCTCTCCAGCTTTGTCACCATGTTCATACACAGCAGTTATGTTTTTAAGTAAAAAATTTTCTATTGAGTGTGACATCATGAGGTCGTATAATGTTTTAAGTTTCAGTCTTTTATTACAAAGATCCGGGAATGGATATTGTGCAGTTTTTAAAATCCATTTCGGCTATCTGCTTGTCGAGTTTTAATTGTACATCTACAGAACTTTTTTTTTTCTTTTTTTGCTGGTTTATAAAGAATATGATCTAGCCTCTTAAAAAGACCTCGAGTGTCTCCCAAACAGCTGAAACTGACTGAAACATTAATATCTGGGAAAAGAGAGATTTCAGCCTTTCTAACGGTGGCGCCAACGTCTTTTTCAGCTGATTTGGTGGTTTTGGGGGGAATCTTCGAGAATAGTCTTTGATGAATAAGGTATCATGTAGAAAAAGTACAATCAGAGAGGTCGCAAACTGCGGTTGGGATTAAAAAAAATCTTAAGAAGCGTGGCAGAGAAGGAGAGAAGGGAGTCTCTACTCCATGACGCCAAACTGGAAGACCTACAGCTCATTTTCTTAGATGAAAGAAAGGTTGACTTGCAGTGTACCACATATGAAATTCAAATCCACTATCTCAGCTGCAGCAATAAAACACTAGATAACTTCCTGTTATTGCTGTCTCATTGCTGGAGGATGATCTTATTAGCAGGGTGCAGAAATTACGCGTCAGTCAGCAGGGGCAGGGCTCTTCAGGCAGACCTGGGTATTTTTACACTGAAAAATACACAGAGGCTTCTTTTATGTCGTACAAAGATTGTTAACCTTTTTTTTATTGAAAAATATTATTCAAAATGAATCATCTGTGCTCTAATTTCTTCAGTCTTCAGGAAGTACAGCTGTACAGCTATTCACAGGTCATCATCAAAAAAATCCCCCCTTTTTATAGACACTGCTGTTTAAAATTGAATTGAAATCCTTTTTTTAATGTTTGGGGGTTTTTTTCTTTGAAATCTTCAGGTTTCCTTGAGCTACAATAAAAATGTCTACCATGGTGTATCCACGGGAAGAGAAGCTCGAGAAGCTTTCTCAGGAGGAGATCATCTCAAACACAAAGCTGGTAATCCAGGGTCTGGAGGCCCTGAAAAACGAGCACAATTCAATCCTCCACAGCCTACTGGAGACCATCAAGTGCCTAAAGAAGGATGAAGAGGCCAACCTTGTCCATGAGAAGTCCAATCTGCTACGCAAGTCAGTGGAGATGATTGAACTGGGCCTCGGAGAAGCACAGGTAACGCAGGCAGGCGAAAGTATTAGGTGAAGAAGAGTTTTTAAGATAAAAATCAGCAGAGGAAAAAAAGGAGTAATTTATAATCTAGCAAATATTCTGTATATGTTTTAACTCAGACATCTATCTTACTGACGTCTATTTCTGCTTTCTCACAACTTCCTCATTCTATAGTAAGTTTGTGTGGTGATCATGATTCATTCAGAATCAGCTCCCGTTTTTTACTGTTGTCACTGCAGCACCGTGGACCTGTTAAATGCCGTTGCTCTTCAATGCTGTCTCTGTCTCAGGTGATGATGGCCCTGTCCAACCACCTGAATGCGGTGGAGTCTGAGAAGCAGAAGCTGCGTGCACAGGTGAGGAGACTTTGTCAGGAAAACCAGTGGCTGCGAGACGAGCTGGCCAACACCCAGCAAAAGCTCCAGAAGAGCGAGCAGAGCGTTGCTCAACTAGAGGAGGAAAAGAAGCACCTGGAGTTCATGAACCAGCTCAAAAAGTATGACGAGGATGTTTCACCCACTGTAAGTAGAAGTTGCAAGTCATTACATTGAATAATTGAACAACAGTGAGTTTGGGTTGATAAATCGCTGTTCATTTCACAAGCTTCAGAAGAAAAATTCATAAATTGCCTTCTATTATTCCTAAGCGTTTGAAAAACAATTTGTTTTTGTGTTGTTAATCTTCTCAGCAGGAGGAGAAGGACCGAGAAACACCGAAGGACTCCCTAGACGATCTATTCCCCAATGATGATGAGGAGCATGGTCAAGGAAGTAAGTACAGAAGCTCATCAACCAAGACTTAAGAGACTTTTTAATATGTGATTAAAATGTTTGCTTGTTGCTTGTAATAAGTTTAGGGATCAGGAATTAGGACATCAGAGAGACAGTACATGTTAGATAATTTGGAGAGAAGGTCAGAGAGGCCAGACTGAGATGGTTTGGACATGTACAGAGGAGAGATAGCGAGTATGATGATGATGAGACTGGAACTACCAGGCAGGAGGTCGAGAGGAAGACATAAGAGGAGATTTATGAATGTAGTGAAAGAGGACATGAAGTACTTTGGTGTGAGGGAGGATGGAGTCAGGAAAAGAAGAAGTATTACAATTTCCACTCTCATAGTATGTTACAATGATGATGAAGATTAAATTGTAAAAAATATTAAACTATGCGGATTCATCGCCATTTCACGTAATTGAACCGGCTCTCTATGTAAATCCAGGACATTGAGGGCAGCAATGTTGTGCTGTTTAAATAAACACTTAGCAGATTTAACTTCGTAATCTAGTTGTTAATAAACGCAGTAATGTGATGTAATGAGGTCAGAGTTTTCTCCCTACGACAAACGGACTGACCTTTGCTCTCTGCGTTGGTCTTTTTGTCTTCACAGTGCAGCACCAACACAACAGTGCAGCTGTGGCTGCAGCCCAGCAGGGTGGCTATGAGATTCCAGCCCGTCTGAGGACCCTGCACAACTTGGTGATCCAGTACGCCTCTCAGGGCAGATACGAAGTGGCAGTGCCGCTCTGTAAGCAGGCCTTGGAGGACCTGGAGAAGACCTCTGGGCATGACCATCCTGATGTGGCCACCATGCTCAACATCCTGGCTTTGGTCTACAGGTCAGAATAAAATACATATGAGCATTTTCTAATCGATCCTTTTTGTTGTTGCTAGTGGTGATTTTATTGGCTGCTAGATCATCATATTGTCTGGTCTCTCACGTCCAGGGATCAGAACAAATATAAGGAGGCAGCCCATCTGCTCAACGATGCACTATCCATCCGTGAGAAAACCTTGGGCAAAGACCATCCTGCTGTAAGATTTCACAGTTGACTTTACACAGGCACATACATGTATATTAACCTGATGGTGACTCTTGTCATATGTCAATCATACAGTCTAGTATGTTTACTGTCATTTTAAATATTTTCCCCACTGCATCATGAATTTTTGACCATACACCTGCAGCAATAAAGTTATTGATTGAGTCTACTTGACAGCTACTTCTCCGGCCAACATGGACCTAAGCACAGAACCCTTATCTTTGGAATACAACTATAAATGCAAAAACATGAAAAGGCACTAGCTGTTTCAGTTTTACGGGCTGGCTTTTGTCTGAGCCAATGTTTACTTTACCACTAAAACACCTCAACCGCTGTAGCTCTGTGGGGTTCTTTGTTTGTTTCACATTTGATTGCCATTAGTTTTGAGGTTTGAACTGTTTTCATGATTGAGCAATATACAATTCAAGTGATAGGTGTTTGTGTAATAGTGCTGAGAAAACAAAAGCTAAGCTGTCGATATAAAAGCAGGGTAGGGCTTAATTTAATCAGGATTTCTATTTGTGTGTGTTGCCAGGTCGCTGCAACGCTGAACAACTTGGCCGTGCTGTATGGAAAAAGGGGGAAGTACAAAGAGGCCGAGCCACTGTGTAAGAGGGCTCTGGAGATCAGAGAAAAGGTAGGCCACATCCCTGGATTGCACCGTCAGATCAGTCCACAGAGCAGCTATTTAGGCTTCATCTCAAGTATAGACCAGCATTGTAATAAAGTAATTAACAGTAATAACATTTCCGTAATGTCAGTTGAAGCTACTGTAACACAATCTACTATAAATAGGGAAGAGGTCAAATGATTTTCTTAAATTATCTGTGAAGTTTCCACTGGGGACCATTCCTTTGTTGGAGGGGAATTAGAGAGTTTAATTGAGAGCACGGCTGAAAATGGATAGCAGGCTTTGTGAAGCAAGAGATGGATGGGAGATATGACAAACTACTGAACTCAGCAGGGCACAGAGAATCTGCCTTAGCCTACGGGCTCTATTCTGTAGCAGTATTATTGATCAGGCAAGCTTTTATTAGATTTCCTGAGTGCCTGCAGCAGGGTCAAAGAGGCAACAACAGGATGTGTGGACATAGGTGGTAGAGATGTGAGACCAGCTGAAATTTATTCCTGGATTTCCACCAGGTCCTGGGAAAGGACCACCCAGATGTGGCCAAACAGCTAAACAACCTGGCCCTACTGTGCCAGAACCAGGGCAAATACGAGGAGGTGGAGTATTATTACTGCCGTGCCCTGGAGATCTATGAGTGCAGGCTGGGCCCCGATGATCCCAACGTGGCCAAAACCAAGAACAACCTGGTAACTAAACAGCTTCCACTGTTTCCAACTTCCCTGTTTATTAAACCACTGGTATATCTATAATCTTTTTAAACAGGTAAACACAGGCAGAAAGGTCTTTTTACTGTAAATAAAATGATTGATTTGTGCTGTTAGCAAGACCTTGGTCTCTGTGGAGGTGTTGAACATTTAAATTGATTTCTGACTGCTGAAATTTCAATTGAAATGTCTTTTACAGCTTTATTCAATTGTATTCAGCTGACATTTTTTTTATATACTTCCATTTTCTTCTGCTTAAAGGACACTATTTTTTAACATGTACTAAAAGAAAGTGTTGGTGTTGGACGACTAACATTTTACTCTGTCAGAAGGAGTGATGCCATCTTTTGTGTGTTTTCTTTTGTGTCTGTCTTGAGTCAGTTAATATTGATTAGAAATAATTGCTTCTTTCTTTGCTGGGTTATTATTCAATATTCAAGGCCATACACAATATAGACAATATTTAATGCACAATAAGAGACTCTGTTGTGCTGTATCATCCACAAATCTGCAAGAATAACATACAAACATGTTTGACCTTTTCACAGGCAACATTTCGAATCAGTTGACATGAAAATGTTTGACTTGTTTCTTTTTCAGGCTTCCTGCTTCCTCAAACAGGGAAAATACAAGGAGGCTGAGATTCTGTACAAAGAGATTCTCACTCGTGCTCATGAGAAAGAATTTGGATCTGTTGATGGTAAGGCCTCATAGTGGATGTTGCTGCTTACAGTGGATTCCAGAGCATTTTTACAAGGTTTTTTCTTTCCTCTGTCAACCTTAATAGAAGTAAATAAATTATTTTCCAAGGAAAAATGTGGCTGGTTACATTAAATTGCACTACAAAATCTAAAGATTAAATTTATTATTGTTTGATCTTTTTAAATTTTCGTCCCCCCATCTGATGTTTGTGTCACGCCAGCGAGCTCAGACAGGTGGTAAGAAATTGGACCGTGGTTTTGCTGGGTGCCTTTTTAAACTCTTCAGAGAACTCAGTGAATCTTTACAGAAACCTTTTGAAGTTTGCGTCTCTGAAGTATCTCTCCGCTTTTCATTTGAGCTAAACCTTTTGTTAGGTTTTCTTCCAGAGTTTGATTGACTGCTTTGAAAAAGGAATGAAACTGACTCTTTCTCTGCCATTGAAGTTTACAATGCAAAGATTTTCTTTTTCGACTGTATGGTGACTTGAAAGTTAAGGTGAAGCAATTTTAAACAGCAAAAGCTAATGCTGCATGTCCTTTTTCTAGAGGTGTGGGTTATTCACTTCAAATGTATTCATATGTTAATATGTAAGACTCATCGTTTTAAAATCTGAAAGAGAGCATTTTGATAGCATTTTGTGTCATCAATAAAATCATCTTGTTTTTTTCTTTGTCTATGTTGTATCACCGGTACCACCTTGTCTGACTTGGGTGTGGTGGGAAAACGATTTGATGGCACATGTGCTTTGTTTACAATAAAGATCTTTATGCTCATTTCCTACCTCATTTATTTGGGGAAGAATCGACTAAATGTTTATGAAAGGTGTTACTGTGCTTTATAATCTTAGTGCTTTATCTCAAGAAGATAAATTTGCTGATTTAATTTTCACATTTAAAATGGTCTGTTAATACTGAATGTAGCTTCAATTTTAATATTTTGATTTATGAAATATCAGTCCAAGCTATTTAGTGATTTATTTTGTATATATCCACAGTTTTGTTTTTAAACTTCTGTGCTGCTGTGACAATATAATTTTCTTTGTAGGATTAATAAAGTACCCATCTCTCAAAATCAAAATGCATCTCCAGCCACACACTCACACACACTCACACTCCCTTTTGAAGAGTCAGTTGGAATTTCACATATTGAAAACCTATATCACTAAGTGGCTGATTCCAGGTTTCCTAAGTTTTTTTCCATTCCAGTCGTACCGTATGTAGATCATCTCTCCTGTTTGTCTGCAGCTGAGAACAAACCCATCTGGATGCATGCAGAGGAAAGAGAGGAGATGAGCAAGGTGGGCTATCTCTGAAACTATTCTTAAACTCATTCTAAACAAAACAACAGCAACAAAGCAGATTGAAAATGCCTCTGTAGCCTCTTAAAGCATAAGACAAAAAATGGAAGACTAATTCTTCCCAGAAAGAGGAGGAAAAAATAAAAGGACCCTGTTACAGGTCAAAGTCCTATAATTGATTTAAGACCCTGAGAATATTGAATAGTTTGAAGTACACAGATTAAAAAAAAAAATGCTGCTGATCCACTTTAACAACAACCCTCTCCATGTGTTTTTCTTCCTCTGTTTGATGTTTTACTTCCAGGGCAAACACAGAGACAACACTCCATATGGAGAGTATGGTGGCTGGTACAAGGCCTGCAAAGTCAACAGGTGAGACTGATAAGCACCTTTTATAGTTTTATTATAAAGACATTCAGTGGAAGTTGGAAGCCAATTTCTGTTTTATTGTCAGTAAAACTTAGATACATTTTTTAATCTTTGTTCTATCCAACTGTTACATCACCTTTCAATGAATCATTGTGCTTGCCATTTCTATATCCAGCCCTACAGTGAACACCACCCTGAGGAACCTGGGTGCCCTGTACCGCCGACAGGGGAAACTGGAGGCTGCTGAGACCCTGGAGGAGTGTGCTGTGAGGTCTCGTAAGCAGGTCAGCATTAGTTCCTTACTGGAATGTCCATTTCTGCATACGCATGGCTGTTCTCATGTAAATTCTGAAACTTGTCACCTGTGCTCGCACAGCAATTCTCATGAAATTTCTTTCCCTTTCCCCACATTGCTATGGATCCAGAGCAACACAGTAAGTGGTTTGTCTCTACCTGTTAGCTCCCATAGAGCTTCCACTTCTCTCCCCTAACATCACTACCATCTCACAGTCTCCATTTTAAGTGTTTGCTTGTCTCTGGGACAGTGCTTTGAGCACATTAAATGGGACAGGACACATGAAATCACCTTAGTTCATCCATAAAACGTTGCACTCAACCACATTCACTAGCTAAAGACTGCTTCTGTCCGCCTTCTGATTGTTTTGGTTTTGTTCACTGGTGTGTTGTTCCCATCAGGGCATCGACCCCATCCACCAGACACGTGTGGTGGAGATCCTGAAAGACACAGAGGGTGACAGGCGGAGGAGCAGGGACAGCTTGACCAGCGTTAAGTATGAGAGCGGCTCTGAGACCGGCGAGGAAGTGAGTATGGGCGTGGAGTGGAACGGGGTGAGTACAAATCCACTACGGTAAAATCGAGACGGCCAGCGGCCTCTCTGGAAAAACCAAGAGGTGTTTATAATATCACAAAGGGCATGGGCTGGTACAGTAGATCCTCCAAATTATTAAAATGAAACTAAAAGAGTCATGTAGCATAAAATATGAGGGGAGAGTTTGCTTCTAAGATATGAGCATCATTTTGGAAATTAGGACTTATGAAAAAGCTGCATTTAAATGATGAGAGTTGGTTACGAAGCTGCCCGACTGGAAGTTAAGGATGCGCTCCCTTACCTGTGAACCTGCATAAAGCTACTTTACGATGCCAGTCGTCATTAAAATCATCGTAGTAGTTATGCACGGGATTATAAGAGAAGCAAAGTCCAAGTTGTGTGACAAAAAGGTTTTGATGCGATCCACATCTGTACCAGCTCATTAGCTCTCTGCAGATACACCATGTCTTTGCCATGAAGTTGATCTGGAATCACCTTTTACAAAATGTAAAGCTGATTGAGTGTCCTGGCATGCTGACCTATTGTTTATTGACAGCATCGCAGTTTGTTTTGTACTACATGTTTATGTTTCTGTTGTTCATTGCTTGTCAGTGAAAACCTTGTTTGTTTTAATGAACAGTCGCTTTGCTGGTAATGCTTCTGCACAAAAAGGAACAGTAACAAAAGGCACAAGCTCAGTCTGTGGCACCTTGGCAGTATTTTAAATACTTACTCGTCCCTGTGAAAATCTGAGATGCAGCCCGATTAGGATGTTTCCACTGTTAACCAGAACATACAACACTCACCTGCAAAATAAACTGGTTGGTTGATAAGTAAGACCATATCCTGCAGGTTTATTGGCTCTATATAACACTCATCATGTCTCGCTGTTTTGCCCACATCAGCACTTGCTTTGTGTCATTCACCCCTAAACTTTTACTTAATGTTTTGGCTTTGACATGTCCTATCAGATCAGATTTTGTTTTAGATCAAAAAAAAAAAGACCCAAGATTTTTTTTAGACCCATAAATGTCAAAATAACACGAGCATCCAGAACATTCTTCATAATAAATAGTCACAGTTTGGGGTATTCTGGAATGTTATTAAGACCCGTTGCTTCAGTGCCTATAAAAGCTCTGTGGGTAGTCTTGCATAAACTAAAAGGCAGAAATGTGACAGCAGGGGTGTCTCGTCTGAGCCTGTGCCTCCTTCCTCCCCTCCCCGAAGTGCAGCCACGCCCGTCGCTGCACCAGCTCAGCCCCGACGTGCATGTGCCAGTCTGCTGGACTCACCCTTACCACGCACGCTAAATGACCATGTGTGTTCATATGTTTTCACCTGGCTGTTAACTGGTTGGCTGCTGCTCTCTTTTAGGTAGACAGTTTGCCTTTTTATTTGCTGGTTGCTGTGTGAATGTGAAGGCTTCCCAGCATGCATGTTCATACATGTAGTGCAGCTTCTCAAAACGACTTGAAAACCCACGGCAGCAAATATAACTGCATGCATGTTCATCTGAGTGAGCACCTGCTTGTCTTTGAAACATGTGATGGCATCCAGGATGTGTTTTTGGTATATCATTATTCACATCATTGCCCGACTGTGGAAAAATCAAACTCACATAGTCAAACAAGACATAAGTAGTGTACATGAGGTCTCTCATGCTCCATGCTGTTTCTGAAAGATAGTCATGCTATTTGTTCTTTTGACATTAAGTTAACAAACTCCATCCATCCATTCATTAATATTAAAAGCTGCCGACGTGTAACCACTGTACAATTCTGCTTGTTTGTGTTTTAGGGAATAGATTTTGAGGCAACTATTTGTGCAGACATTTGCTAAGCGATTATCTGATACGTATGTCAGAGCATTCACTCACGTACACTTAAATGTTGCCTGAAAGTGTCTTCTCTGTTTCTGCTGTCAGGATGTCTGAAAAGTGTCTGATGATTGTATTCAAGAAAACGGCTGCTGTTCCAATTTCTAATCATTTAGACTAACGTAAGAGCCGCTCTCCTGAAGCTCTTATACAAATTTGTCGACCAATGAGGTGTACAAGGAACTAACACTAATGAGATAACCATTTGACATCACAGTTGTGACTTTGTTCATGTTACTCATCCACATCTTGTTTTTGTGTTACTGAAATGCATGATTCCACTAACAAACACTGTATGTGTGTCTGCCTTTGCTTTGCACTCTCAGCTTCAGTGTGCTGGCTATCAGTTTGCATGTTTTCCAAACTTCTCCTTTTCTTCCCTCCTCTTCATATCACCAACCCGTTTCCTCGTTGATTCCTCTTGCCATGACAACCAATCAGCCTGTCAATCAAATTTCCTCTTCTCAGTGGATTGTACTCTCCCTTTTAAACTTCCCACATAATACATTTGAAATGTATTTGATACATAGTGTCGTATTATTTAGGAATTTAATTAGTCTAAAGTTGGTGTGACTTAATTCCAGCATAGACTGTCTGATACAAATCTGCTAAATTTATACTGCTATGGTTTATGCACACCTCTGCATAAGAGCGATGGCTGCATGAGGATTCTTACTTCAGTGCTGGTGCTTGCAGATGTCCCTTGTCTGCAGTGCACAGTCACTGGCTGGGTGGCGTGTGCCAAAGTCAGATTTTCCAGTATCCCAGGAGGGAGTAAAAACAGCTGAGTCACTAAGGCCGCAACCAGCAGCCTACTGCATCACTGACCAGCAGCTACGAAAACACCATGAATTATTTAAAGAGAAACGCAACACTGAAGCTGCGACTTGAAAAAGGACAAAAAAAATCCATACGTGTCAGTTTTTGTAAACTGTGATTTATAAATGTTAAACAGTTTACCAGATTTGAGGCTGCAGGTCTTAATCTGTGAATCTGATGCAGGGCAGACAGCGCAGCTGAGTAGAAGAAAGCAGTGATGCTCAGATTTGTTAAGGTGTAGGTCTCTAGTACAGGAAGCCCAACCCAGAACTCTTAATCTTACAATGTGTGCCCTGTTTTTGTCTCTCTTTTTTTTTGTCTCTTTCTCTCTTTCTCTTTTATCAGGCATAAGCCATCAAGATTATTCCTCCATCCTTCTCTCCTTCCCCCAACAAAATAGCAAAGGGATGTGTGTTGTCGTTCCCTCTGGCCTCCTTTGTCCCAACAAACCAACAGCTCCTCTACCATTCCCGGTGCCCCCTGCGGCAGAGACTCAGAAAGCCCCCTCCTGGTTGTCATCTCTGTCCCCTGTTCAACTGAAAACTGCTGGGACGTTTGGTCTTCTCATCCTTGCTCCGTTTTTCCCTCTCTCGTCTCCTTTCCTGTCACTAACCTATGTCAGAAGTCATTACTTCAATTCTTTCTCTCACTCAACTTTAAAAGAAGTCGATGTGTGTGTAATCTTTCCTTGTGAGGAAGTCACTTGCACATGTTTTCTTGCTTCAGCACCCATTTGTAAGTTCTGATAGGGGCATTGTAGGATTATTTACATAGTTAGAGGAGCTGTATGGCAATTTATTTGAGGAAGGCTAAATAAAAATGCTTACATTGCCTTTAATGGCAGCGTTGACTTCAGACATCACTCCAATCAATAGTCCACCTGAGAGTTACAATCACTATAGACTCAACCTAATACAGTATAATACTTCCTGGAGCTGCTCTGCATGTTCTCACCCACAATTTGTTGGTTTCCTGAAGTACTCATGGCATCAACTTAAAGTCCAGCTTCTTAGCCAGTTGCCAATCTGCTGCCTGTATCTAAAGATGATAGCCCATTTCATTTTTGTTTTTCTCTCATTTTGTATTTTAAGTTTTGAACTAATGCCTGTTATCAAATGTTGAGGAAAAAGACAGTTTAGAAGTTAATGGTACTGTATAGTTTTGACCTAAGATTTTTAAGCCTGGTTGGTGAGAAAGGAGAAAGGAACTTTGCCTTTTTTGTTGTGTCATACAGACCCCTGTTTGATTTTGTATTATTGTTTACATTTTTATAATTCTTTTGATTACTTTGTGGCTGAATATAAAAGCATCAGTATGTGTTGCCTGTTGTGATGGGTGAACATGGGATTGGCCAAAGCTGGCAGCAAATTTGTCGGATCAAAGACAGTTGTAGTTGCCATGGTGATTCATTTTTAAGTTTCTCCAACCAGTGGCAGTGTCCTTGGCTTTATGTTGTTAACAAAGCCTCTGTGCCGCTGAGGTATGTGCACAGTAACCCACATTTACAAAGGGAATTGGCAACAGTGGTGGCTGCTGTCAAGCCAACTTGACAACAGAGACTCACTCAAGCATTTAACACAAACACCAGCCATCTAAGAGCATCATAGATTTTAAAATATTAGACATAAATGCCCAGAACTGCCTTGATCTTTGTGTTTGTGTATGAGTAGGAGCTAGAGTTGTAGTCTAACAGTTTGGACTTTTCCAGTAGTTTCAATGTGTTTTTGTGAATGTTTCAGTGGTACAGTCGCATTGCCCACTCTGGCTATGAAAGCTGTATTTTGAACACAAAGCTTGATGGAGTCTGTTGCCTCTTTTACTCACTTGTTTGCAGGTAAACATTGTCATTTTGGTGAATCGTGTTGTTTTTAATTATTTTTCTTCTTCTTCTTTTTTTTTTTTAACATCAAAAGTATAGTGCGAGTGTCTCCTCACGGTCAATGTGTTATTTCAGATGTTAAACTAACTGAATATTAAGTACTTTAACATCTTGGAAGTGTAATTGTTGGCTGTATTTCTAGATTTGAAAACACAACAGCTTTTCAGTATGCTATTTGCCTTGACTCTTCATTCCTTCCAACAAGTACACCTATACTTCTAATGCAACTCTCAACAAAAAAAATGACTGTCTTCATCATATAATTATGGCAATATTGTTGTGTTAGTGGAATGCTTATTTATTGAAATGTATATTCTCGACGTATATAGTGTGACCTTTGTTTCCATAAATGGAAGAGCATAAATGTTAAGGTCTATAAGCACTATCTTAGTAAGTAGGACTGCATTATATTTATCATGCTGCTTTGTGAAGACTATTGCATCAACACTTGTTGGTATTCTCAAATAAAGTTTTTCATTTGTGAAATTTGTCTTTTCTCTGCATTGGATGAAGACTTAAACTTTCATTATTGTAATATGTGTGTGTGTGTGTGTGTATTTACATATATGCATATATAGCGCTGAACATTTCTGATTGGACAAATTCTCTGTAGTATTTTCACCTCTCTGTCTCAGTAACTCCCATTTATTATCCAGCAGTAGCGCTTAAGAAATAGTAGTTTGTGATTGTAGATGCACCATTTAAACTCCAGTTCATGCATCTTCAGTCATCTGTGAAAACACCAGTGTGCTGTGAGCTGCAGGTATGTGGAGTCATCACCAGTTAGCAAAGCAGTGAAATCGGAGCAATGAAAGTTTCATCAGTTTTCGAGCTGTTACATGGTTAGGCGATAATAAAAACACTCAACATAGCAAAGTGCAACATGAATGTATTTGAATAAATGAACTGCACTTCCTGGTGGGTAGGGAAGAGGGCACTCATTAGGACTGTTTGTTTTTAAAAATAAATAAATAAATAAAAATGTGTGTATGTATGTATATTGTGGCTTTAGTGGCCTTTATTTAGAATATATAGAGAGAGAATGGGGAAAGACATGCAGCAGAGGGTTGCAGGCCGGGAGTCAAACCTGTGGAAACTGCAGGGCTGTAGCCTCGACACCTGGGCCTTGTGCTTAAAGCACTGAACAACCCAACGTGATTGATTTTTTTTTTCTTCCTTAAATTAAAAAACAAAAAGAAAAGCATCTAAACTCTAGCTATTTACATTCCTGATGTTATTGGATATAATCACCATTGAGAAGCCACATGTAAGCCCTTATATTTACCCACAATTCCCTCTACTGGTAATAAGCATGTAGTGCATTGTGATGATGACAACCTCCAACCCTTGTTATAAATCTACATGTAGGATGTACCTCCAGAACCAAAGGGAGGTGCAGGCATGATTTCTGATCACATCCAGGCCTACAGGGATCACATGACCCATGTAGGGCTCCTCCTTTGTCACGAGTGACAAAGAAAGAAAGAATGAATGGATGGATGGATGGATGCACTGCTGTGTCTGTCTGTTTGTCTACATAAAAGCAATAACATGATTTTTTTTTTTAATAGTTTATTTCTACAACTCAAAAATTTATTTGATCTCCATCAAGCATGGTGACAAATGTCCGTTACTCATTACTTAAGGTTATACATTCTTAAACTACAGGCAACACCTTCACAGTTGGAATCTTGATGGATGAATGGGAGTTTCTGAAATTACAATTTCAACTGTTAACCAGTTGAACAACTTTAGAGGTTATAGAATGAAGTTAAACTGTTTTTACAATATAAAATTGCACTTGATATCACGCAGAATTCGAAAACCAGCTCTATATTTCTAGTGTCATCGGATGTGTTGTTCTGTGATCTTTTTGGTTGCAACTAAACTGCCCATGTAAGACTGACCTGCACATCATGTATTTGCAAAACTTAAAAGCATCCTCCTGTACTTTATCAGTGGCGGGCAGGTGGGTTGATGAGTGTGTGTGTCTGCAGGACGGCAGTGGAGCCCTCCAGCGCAGCGGCTCTCTGGGGAAGCTCAGAGACGTTTTGCGCCGCAGCAGTGAGCTGCTGGTGAAGAAGCTGCAGGGCAACGGACCCCCTGAACCTCGCAACACTCAGTAAGATCCAGAAGAAATATTGTTTCAGTGTCGTAGGCTTTTAATTCCAACAGTATTTTGAATATTTTTTTTAAGAGGTATATTTTTAAGAAGCAACTTCTTGTCAATTTTTAAACTGCATTTGGATTTGCCTTGATTTCAAATGCTGAACCAACATTGCCGTTATTCGTTCACCAGCATGAAGAGAGCTGCCTCCTTGAATTACCTGAACAAAACCAGCGATGACTCATTCCAGGTCAAAAAGTTTATTCTGATTTTTTTTTTTTTTTTTTTTTAAATCATTTATGCATTTTAATCCCATTTGACTTTTTTCTCTGATATGTTGTGTGTCCGGGTTCTCCATCAGACTCGAGGAGGCAGCAATTTCAGGGAGAGCCGTGGCCTGAGCTCCAGCACTGTGGATCTCTACACTGGAAACTGAAGCATGGATATGATGGGGGGGGGAAGGGGGGCAAAGATGCTCCCTCCACTGGCCAACAACACTTCCACTTCCAGTCTTTATTCCACACTACTGTCAGCAACTGACCCAAAGATCTGTTTCCTCACAGAATCAAGGACCTTCTTTGATCATCATCATGAGTGTATTACTTTGTTTTTAGATTTTTTTTTTCCTTCCACTGACAGACTTCTAGATTTCCCTCATCATTCCTAATGTCGGTGTTGTCTCAGTGCCTCCTAAATGTGGTTTGGAGAACATACCTCATATCTGCCCATTTCTCATAATCACTACAACTCTGCACTTTGAGTTCATCTGTTGCCATGAAGTCACTTGTGCTGGTATATTTCCTCTTTGACTCCTTTGTGACTTTGTCTTCTGGTGCCATTTCATTGTTTTATTAGTGCTTGCATCCTACATGTAAATAAATGTACTTTGTAGAAAGTCTTCATAATTAGATAAGTAGGCATGTTTGGTTTGATAGAACATAATGTGAAATTGACATAAATTCAAAAAATAGATTTATTTTATCATTTTAATGGCCGTTCTCTTGCCTGTTGAGATTTATTTGTAGTGTGAGGTGATGGTTAAAGCTTTGAGAAACAGGGTGAAATCTTTATCGTGTTGACAAGGTTTTTCGTCATATGACTTCCTTTGGCATAACTCAAACGGCTGCTGCTTTAACCTCCACCACTCTGAGATGAAATTGCGTTTGTGCCATGTTAGACATAACCTCAAGAGTGTCTTTGTTGGTCTTTTAACTCTGCAGGCTCGTTGCCAGCTGTGAGCACATCATCTTACAAATTTGTTTACACTAATTAGGATGTGCAATGGTGATAGATTTTGCACAACTCTCAGATGTTTGTCTTCCCTCCTTGATTGCATTTTTAATGAAGCTTTGCAAAAGAACTGGAATGTCTTGTAATTATGTATTTATATATTAATTTTCCCTTCTTGGCTTATTGTTTCCTTCCATCTGCTGTAGTAAATGTACAAAACAGCTGGATCATGAGTTCACAGATCATCAAACTGATGAAGAACAGAACTGAATGTGATGTACAGCGAGAGCTAAATGTGTAACATTTCAGGTCTGGTTCTTAAATGTGTAATAAATATGGTCTGATAGCAACTCTGCCTGACCTTTTATTATTAAATATAATTGTTTTTTTTATTCATAGTTTTCATTTTTGCTGAGATGAGAAAAAAAGTTCTCCAGTTTTATATTGTGTCTTGAACACAAATGTTCAAATCATAACTATGCATTTCACTTTATAGCATCTTAAAAGTGAGGATCTAACATGGGGTTGAAATTGTGATAACACGCCTAGCAAAGAAACATTGTGTCCTGCAAACATCAGCCTGAGGTTTCTCTGCTCACTGCAAATCTCTGTTTGTCAGACTTTTCATGTGGAGCTTTCACTTGATCCGAGATCTGTCAGGCTCCTTTTCTGCACTGGCTCACTGCACCTCAGGAGCAGAGTTCATTAGTGCATGAGAGCTGACACCATGCCCCGAGATATTTCAAACAGGAGTGTGAATTATGTAGCTCCTGACCTCTGTCAGAGCACCAATTCCCTTTTGAGTGAGGCACTTCAGCTTTTACTGTAAATGAGTTTGCATTTACATTCCCTACAGACCATTAAAAATAATAATAATAATGATGATAAATTTTTTTTGCCCCCTTTATATTTAATTGGTTTCTAATCTTATCAGTTTCATTCCATTTGTTAGTCCCTACATGTAAAAGAGATTTACATGAAGCTCATAGCAAACCACTAATTGGCACATTATGGGGGATACATTGTTTCTATGTTGATGTTCATATTGTATAATTATTTACATAGCAGTAAAAAGGATGCCAAGTTCAAAGAATCAGTGATGCGCTTGCACCAGAGGGTCGCACTGTTGTATTCCTTATCACGGGTCAGGCACGAGTACCGGAAGCTCCACCGTAGGAAGAAAGGGGGTAATAACGTCAAGTTAAACATATCAAACAAAATGACACCGGATGTAATTCAATTTCAAAATAAAGTTACCTTTATTTTTTTCATTTTCTTCAAATGAACTAGGCAGTGCGATTGACGTATAGTGTTGAACTAAAATAAAACGTTTATACCAAAATAGTGAACACAATTTAAAAACATGAAATTCCGTGACATTAAAATCTTGGATAAGGTAGTCATGAAGAATTGACCATAATTGTAGTTACTATACATATAATAGTAATTTTGTTTCTAGTCTTAAATTAATTGAGTGTAAAGCTATCGTTAGTATTGACATAAAAAATCCTTTATTTTGAAAGTTCTGACAGGAACTCGCGTGTATAGTTTTTGTTGATTGACGGCGGTGTTGGGTAAAGAACAGAGGCGGTGGGAGGAAGCCAACTTGGAAACACCGCGGAGCCAAACTATCTCCCGTGGAAGGCTGAGGAACGACGTACGGCGGCTCCGAGTGCTGGCTGTAGGGAGTGACGCACGCCCGGTTGTAATGAGTTTTCGTAGTGTGAATTACCACAAGTCATCCCCCCGCGAGACACCTGGGAGTTTGAACTTCGCTTCAAACTTTCAGCGGTGCTGCTCAGCCTGAACTCGCTCGGACCGTTGGTGCTGCTGGCCTGTTAACCCAAGCGTCGGTCCCCACATGCTCCTGACTTGTTCCCGTTAAACCAGGTGAGCAGGTCGTCCGGCTTTTCCCGGGACACTGCGTGGAGAACTGCGGGACCGGTTTACCTGTACGGCGGACAAAAGGGGGTCTCTTTTGACGTAACCGTTTTGCGGCTCTCCCGAAACAGCCGGAGAACATTAGCGGGGAGACGCCGAGCACCAACCAGGACGGTCATGGACCCACCGGGAGGGAGCGAGTCCCAGCGGAGGGAAGGCAGGAGAAATCCCACCGCGACTTACGGAAGAAAAAAACCCGTGGAGGTGATGTACGTCGCTGGCTTCATCTGCCTTCAAGGTCGGTTGCAACTCTTCATTTCAACGTAGTAAACAATTTCAGCTTCAGAGATGACAGACGCCAACTAATTTGATCCAGACTCTGAACCGTACACGCTTTTGCGAAGGTTTTATCGTTACTGGTTCAACTTAGTTCATTGAGGGAACTGACTGAGATACCAGAGAGGGAGTGTGTTTTCTGTGTGCAGGTATTGTGGTTTCAAATGTTTCACTCATTCATCTGAGCAGAGGGACACATTTAATTCAGAATTAAAGAACTGGAAGTAAAGTTTGTTCAGAGGTGGCTTCATGGGCAGGGGGGGCACCCCTCCCCCATCCGGACCATCCAGTAGGCTGGAAATGAATTTTCTGTTTATGGTAAATTTAATGAAAATAGAGTTTCTTCAGTTGATTTTTATTTTTTTTTTAAAACTAGAATATGAATCCTCACGCACAGCAAGACTTCCAAGGGTTAGATAAAGTAGATTTTACACATTACATGAACACATGTGTTTCATTATTGTACAGTGACTGCATTTCTCATTTGAGCAGGAAAAGAGCAGCTCTGCCATGTTGGTATCCGCTCTGAAGGGGAAACCTTCTACCTCACACCACACATTGGATATGCCATTTGTAATTATCATATTCATAACTCTGTTTGCATGTTGGAGCTGGCTCTCTGAGCCCCAGTTTGGCAAGCTCTTGAGGGTTGCATTTCAAATGCACAAATGGAGAGCAGTCTTGTGCTGCTGCCTGATTGTTAACTCAAAACAGAGTATCTTAAAAAAAAAAAAAAAAAGAACATGATTCTTTGTCTTCCCACACTGTTGAAACCTCAAGAGTTCACAACCTCGGATGCAGAGTGGGGAGAAAGCCACACATGGGTCCTTCAGTGCTTGTGCAAGCAAAGCTCCTACACTGTCATTAACTCACCGTACATCATGTCAGAAGAACTGAGTCAATTTTTATCTGATTAACACAGATTGTGTTTGTCCGGCGCTTCAGAACAGCCGTGATAGTAAAAGTGGCTGAAAAATTCCTGTAAGTGCAAGCGTGCCTGCTGCCCCACCCTCCCCCTCTTCCTCCAGTCTCCTCATGGTGCCCGTTTTGGGATGAATGTGTCCTCTGTGTGCAAGCAGCAGGGGAGACGGCGCTGCTGCGGGTTTGTGTTTATGAAATGAATGAATAGAACCAAGTCAGGTACTGTCAGGACAGCCTTGCTCTTTCGCCCACCTTTAGAAATGTTCTTTTTGAGGAAGAAAAAAAAAAAGCTTTCTGGCTGCAGAGAAAAGAATTGGTGGATTTATTCCCACATGAAGCAGGCCACACCAAATGCGCCATGTTTCTGTAGGGATGTTGGATCTGCTGGATCTGGGTATTGTGGTTAAATATTTACTCATGTCTTTTTCTTTTTTTTTTCTCCCCCTCATTGGCAAGAGTCTCTCTGGTCCTGTTTTACTCTGTGCTTTTCTGTTTATCTGGTCGCTATTTCTAGCCGACCAGTGAAGATAAAAGCCACTTGTGGAGTTAATGTCAGTCAGCATCTCTCCTCCTATCTCTCCTTGCATTTGGCTTCCACCCTCTGTGCTCAGTTTAGTCATTTTTTTCATTTTTTCCCCCCTCTTTTTTTAAAGTGAATGCACGCAAGCTAAGACTGTAAAGATTTATGTGGAAAAATGATTGCACTTATAACAAAGGAACTGAGATAAATGGGAGAATCCACTTAGCATTTTCATGCTTCCATCACTTTTTAGACCCATATCTTTGATCTCGCCTCATCAGATGCTGGAAAAAGACACATTAATATTTTGGATGCATCTGTAAAAACTTTTGCATGATGATGAGCGCTAATTTATTTGATTTCCAGATGGAACTTTCTTGTAGATCTGACTTTGCTGTCTCTGTATCGTCTCCACCTGCAAAGAGCAGCTAAAAAATACAGCTCTGTAGCTAAACCCCTGTGCGTATAATTGGTTTTATGGTGGATTGGTTGCTCTTTCAGAAAAATTGATATTGTTCTGCACAGATGTGTACAGGATGTGACAATTAGAAGTGTTGAATCAAATCATGTTTTCAATTAGTGTAGCGATCCTTGGCCTGCATGAAAACAGATAAAACGTGGCTTCTCTTTAAGCATGCACATCTGCTGCAGCTTTATTTGAAAATCCATACACTTGGCTATTAATGCAGCTGTGCCTGTGGGCTGTTTGGCCACACACTCGTCCTAAATGCTGGGGTTCGGGGAGGGTGGTAGAATGCAGCCTAAATAAAGTGTTTTTAAAGCAATGAAATACGTGGAGCAGAGTTTGATTGGTTTATTATCAACTGCTCACAGTAATTTGGAATCACACAGAAATAATAAACTGCATGTTTGCAAATATATTTAAGTAGATGACAATACAGGAAACGGAGAGATTGTTTTTATGATGAAATAGCCTCTGTAATTGCATTCATATTCATTTCCTTTTTACCCATGAATGGACACGGCAGAAAACTTTGTGCACACTTTTCTTAACTGTCTTGCAGTTCAGTTAGTCAGAACTTTCTTTGGACTCCTGAAGGCAACTGGCCTCAGGGGAGAACGATATGTGTTGAAAGAGTTTCTTTTTCTGTAGGAATTCACATCACTGAGGTTAAATGGTCACAGTGCATTTAGATAATATCGACCAGTAACTGCATACTTTACATCATCAATGGTTTTGTTTTTTCTAGCTTATAAGAAGACTTTATCTTCTTCTTTTTTTTTTTTCCCCAAAAAAGAAACCCTCCCCTTCGAATCTCTCCTCGCTTGAAAGTACCTTGAGTCTGGTATGATACCAAAACAATATATCGTGCTGAAAAGAATACAGTAAAATGGTAAGATCTGGTTCACAGTATGTTTGTACAAATTAGATGCTTCAATCAAAATTTATGGATGGACTTCTCAGGGTCCACTGCAGCTCTTGTTTCTGGTCATTTATCAGACGGTGTTTATTCAGGTTTAGATGAAGCCTTTTAAATTTGAGTCTTTTTTTTTTTTTTCCTCCCATTCGATATGTGCAGTTTACCCTCACTCCATTATGTAGGCCTCCTTTCCCTGGGGAGGATCTTCTTGCGCTATTTCAGAGGTTACAGTCATGGCTGCCCACTCTCTCATATACGGGGTCTTTGTCATTTTAAGATGGATGTTTTTGTTTTGAAGGTTTTCTGCCCTCACACCATCATTCTGTAATTAATCTACATCTGCTTTTCTTTAATTGGAGTAATAAGAAAAATGCTTAATTCTTTCAACTTTTATTTTCTTTGTAGTTTGATTTTACTTTTTTTTGTGTGTGTTTATTGGAATCATTTTAAAGTTATGGCTCAGTGGTTGTCAAACAGCTCTCACCCGCCTGAAAAAGAGATGAAGAGAAGATCAACATGATAACGTGCCAGAAGTTGTGTTAGCCAACATTTTCAAGGCTCATACGTTGAAGCTGTGTTGTCTGTGCATTTCTGTAGTTTTTAGTGGTTTTTGCTGAAAGACAGAGCCCTCCTGGTGTGTTTTGTTTTTTTTGTTTTTTTTTTCCACACTTGGACCAGAAACTATCCGTACGTTCTACCCCTGTTATGTTAACAGGGGAACACAAACAAACAAAAAAAGGCACAAGAAACTGAACATCTCACTTTAAATTATGATTGTTGCACTTAACGGCCCATGCACCTAAACAACAGCATGTGTGTAATGGAGTGCGTGCATGTTGGCTCTTGCGCTTGTGGCTCTGCCGTTGGATCATGTGGTTGTGATTGTTGATTTGCCTCCTTTCCTTCTCTTCTGTCTTAGTTGGTCCATTGCCCCTCGTGGTTTCCAGCGTCGTCTGGAAGGATCTCTGTTGTTTATTGACTCGGTGCCTCCACAGCTCTCTGTCCTGTCTGGGCTGGAGGAGCGGTTCGCCTGCAAACCTACACTCTGTTGTTATGCTCAGCGGCATTTTCTCTTTTTTCCCATGGCTTTTCTAATTGATTACTGCCATGCCTCAGCGAGATGCCATGCACGAGAAGCTTTGTAATTTATAAATAAATAATACTAATAATATATTTATTTCAGAAAGGCGTCTGGTGAAAATTGATCATTAGAAATCAGCAAGCCATGGGATGTAGTCGGATTTTGGAGCCAAACATTTGCTGTTTTCAGACTCTCAAAACAAAATAAATGGCTCATATTACTTGGTTAAAGATACCAGCACATTGAACTGAATTATCAGACTCGTGGGCAAATATAAGAACACATTTGAATCTCTTCAGGCTTTATAAAATAAGAACTGGGATTATTCATAGATTTCTGTTTTCATTCGATTCAATTCTTTGTTGGCAAAAACAAAGAAATGTGATGCATGTGAATCTGTTTTGTATTCATTTATCCAAGATTATTGCGTGGGGTGCATCTTGCTTTTAGCTATAGTGATTTGTTACTTGCATTCCATTAGAAACACCTGAATGTCAGAATTTTATTTTCTCTGATAGACATTCTCATCCTTGTGAGTGTAAGTGCGTAGGCTGGATGAACAGTTGGCTGCTACATTTACTTGGACACATGAAGTCTGTCATGCAGAAAAGGGACATCTAGTTCAGAATCGTTGGAAAGGTTGCTGCATTTTTCTTGTTCATGCTTTTCAAAGAAGTTGCTGAATCTAGTTAGCAACGGGATAATGCAGTAAATGTTGGTCTGGATCATTTGTTGATTTGGTTTCTGGTTTGAAGAGGGCAGGGGTCGATGTAACCCGAGTGGTTTGTGGTAGAGAGAGAGAGAGCTGCACAAGAGCTGTGTGCAGTCCTTTGTTTGATAGCACAAATAATAAATATAATAGTAAATCCTTTTTCATTAATTGCAATCAAGGTAAAATGTTTAGTTGATCATGATATTGATATCTGTTCCTAAAAAGTATAGTGAAGTATTTTCACACAGCAGTCATGCCATATTAGTGTGGAAAAAAACAGAGAGAGAGAGAGAGGGAGGCTCGTATTAAGCCACCGTTATGTAGGTGGCCCAACGGCACATCACTGCGTTTACACACAGCAAATCTGTTTCATGAAATGAACTGGGTGACAAACATGTCAGTGCATCAACTCTTACCCACATTCCACTTCTGTACTTGCACAAAGGACATCAAGGCGCAACAAATGTGCATCATTCGCAGCCTGTGTGAAAAGGGGATAGAAGCCCCCCGGTGCAGTTGGGGCTTCCCTTAGCTGAGTTACACAGCGTAGCTGTTTTCTTATCAGATATGGTGTTTGTCTTTTTCTTTTTTTTGACTGTTTAATGACCTGTTTCTGATCTGCTGTTGCTAAAGTAATTTAGTGCTTATAACTGAGAATCCATGCTTTCATCTTTTACGGAAAGAAGAAAAAGTGAGTTTTTACAACTTTGACACCTTGTTGATGTAATCCACTCAGAAAGTTGTAAGACTTCACAACGAATTTTGCCCTGCAGGGCAGGTGTGAGGCTCCTGTTGAGGGGACGCTTCAGCCGTGCAACAAAATCCCCATTTTGTTCCCACGTCTGTGCGAAAACAAGAGCGTTGCTGCCACTGCATTTAAATGCATCTGATTGAAACATGCAGGAATGCCTCATTTGCCTTCAGTTTATTTGAAGGAGAAGAGGGAATAAAGGAGGCCAGAGGAGGAGAAAGGCGTCTGGCATGCCATTGCATAATCCCAGCAGCCATTAACTCTTTGTATCCTGAGGCTGAATGAATTCATCACAGCAATGGGCCACAGGCAGAGTGACATCAGGCACTTCCAACCAGCTCCCCTGTGCTAGACCAGTAGATTTAAACTGGCGTTTGAATGCAAGCGAGTGTTTGATCTGCAAACTAAACAGCTGCCCCATCTGCATGATCCGACTGAGCATACATGTGAGTAGATGGAATGCCTTTTTAAATGCATTTATTCATTCATTGCTTATTTATGGTACTACCCTACTGCCTTGTTGTCTGCATTTGGTGATGATCCTCATTTTGTTTTGTCTTTCTGCTGGGGATTACAGCAGAGCTCGATCCCTGTGTTGACCTTGTGGTCCCGTTACCTGGCTGAACTTGTGCAGCTGGGAAACGCTGCGTATGATGGAGACAGCACAATGTGTAGAGCGGATGGCTTTATTAGCTCTTGGCATGGGAAGCATGTGAATGTTTTAGAGCTTCCTGGTTCCTTTGAATCCATGCTCATGCATTTTGGATGGAAACCAAGTGCTGCAAGTGCTGGTCTTCACCCAGGATTTGGAGCGCAGTTTCATCTTTTCAGATACTCTGATAGAAGAGATTATACCACAATGGTAAAATACTTTTTTTTTTTTTTTTTTTTTTTTTTTTTTTTTCACCCCGAAAAAAACGTAAGGGTGAAAAGAAAAAACCTTTTTGGATTTCTCAGAGTTTTTTTTTTTTAATGTTCACTTTGATAGAAGGGGTGTCTAATTCTTCTTGTACATCACTGCAAAGATAATTTGGGAGTGAATCTGTACAATTATTTGCATTACATGATTTTATCTGAGTATCTGATTTAATTTCATCGTCTAAAAGTTAGAGGCAGTCTCAGCTAGATGGTTGGCTCACCAAGGCTAATGGATCCAAGCAATATGGTGTTGGTGGCGGGGTTGGCTTTTGTAAAGGCTGAAATTGCAAATATTCTGTCATGTAGCTGGGAGTTTAATTAAAAGTTATGAAGAAGAAAACTGCTTAATGGTCCACCTCCACAAAATTGTGCAGTGTGCGACACAGAATAGTTCAGTCTTTTCTTTTAAGCCTTTCAAGGCTTTTACGTTTCAAGCTCTTTTACATTTTCATGCAAACCCCTGAATTTTCTTGACAGACTTCAGATATAACGGCTTTCATTAGACTAAACTTGTTTGCAACCAGGTTTAAATGTCATACCCAGTTTTTGTCACTAAAAATTGTTTTTAAAAGAATGTAATCAATACTTATGTACGAATGTACATTTCCATTGCTATTTCTAAGTTATTTTACATGCCTACTACCTCGTAAACGCTGCATTCTATGCATGGCCATGTCTTATTCATAATATTCTTAACTGGGTTTAGAATTGGTATCTTGCTGTGTATGTAAACACAGTCGCTGATGCAGCTCAAAGAAACGACTGCTAAGAGGAGAGAACAGCAATTATATTCCTCTATTTAGTTTAGCGGTTAAAAAAAAAACAACCAAAAAAACAGCATAAATCTCCTTAATGTGAAACAGTTAAACGGGGAATTCCTCCTAATTCTGAAAATACATTTCTGGCCCTGTTTAAACATTCTCATTTTCATAACTATCAAACATTTCATAATTATCAAACATGTTTTTGGCTGAAGGAGTAAGAGTCCTTAACTCTAATGTAAAATGTCAGAGCAACTTTCTTTCAGCAGATATTGCTTCAGTTATTTGCTCTTCAGAAGAGACATTAAGGCAAGATTAAACTCTTAAATTTACAGTGCTTGGTGCGTATGATACGATGTACTTACCAGTAGTGTGAAAATGACTTAACTATGTCTTAATCTTTAATCTTAACTGTATTATTGTTGTCTGTCTGCTGTTTGTCCTATAATCAACCTCTTACAGGAACTTCATTTATTGAGTAGATTCATTTAGTGTCTACATAACCAGATAAAGCCTCTGCTGACCAGTGGTCTGTCACTTTTCATGTTTGAGTCTCCAGCAGTCAGCTCACCCAGTAGAACTAGCTCATCATGGCTGGCATTGTTCTGAATTAGCAGACGGTAATTGCCTTAGCAGAGAGGTTCATTACACAGCAAGCATCTTTTTCTTTTCTGCAATTTTTAAATTATGTTAAACAGTCCCAGCAACCTCCCCCAGCTTCATCTTGTTGCCTCTCTGCTTTGGTCACAATCTATTTCACCTTCTCCTGCTCCTTTTCAACTTTTTCCTTCCAGCTTCACAGATGATTCTGAGTACTGAATCCCTTCAAAGCCCCATCCTCCTTTTGGGCTGTCCTCTGTCTGAACCTGCCTCCAAGGAGCCTACATTAAGCCAGGCCTGTGTGTGTGTGTGAGTGTGTGTGCATGTGGTTTGTGTGATGGCACAGGCAGAGTGGAATAGAATAGGTTTGCAGTCTGGGGAGGTATTACCATCGAAAGGGATTTTGTTGGTGAGAGCTCCTGTGGATGTAAGGAGACGTCACTGAAAATTTGGTGCCTTTGCCAACCTTTTCTAGCCTAGAAATCTACATGTACTGCCAACAAATTTACATTTGCTCAGCATGTCTGCCTATCTGCCCTCTGTTGAAGCTTGAGAAAAATGCCCCAATGTAGTTGGGAGCCAATCAGATAAGTCTGTCCTTGTAGGGAGTCTCTGAGAGGGCTTAATGCGTTAACGACAGAGCTGAGACGTTGTAGTCTGGATGGTAAAAATAAATAAATAAATAAGATGACTGCAGCGGAGGAACCACTGGTTGTTCAAACCAGCTTTGTCGTCGACAGTTAAAGACTCGGATTTCCGTGACAATCTCATAGGGATTGTGCTGGATGAGGCCTATTTTATTTACAACTGGTAAGAGACATCTGGTAAACTTGCTCTAACGATAGTCTCTTCTCCACAAAACTCCCCCGTTGACTTTTTTCGCTCTGAATAAGTCACTTTGTATGTTGCTCTGTCGTTGGTTTTAGAGTTACCCATCAGCGTGCAGAGGCACTTTGAAAACCAGCCATTGGCCTGGGTGGGTGGGTGGGTGGGGTGGCTGACTGGCTCATTATCAGACCCTACATCTGTCTAGAAATGGGTATGATCTCTCAGGACAAACATTTTCAACAGACTTTTATTTCGTTTGCTCATAATTGCATTGAGGTGTTTGAATATGCCCGAGAGACCTCACATGCAGTTTAGACAAAAAGAAGAGAGAATTAAGTTTTTTTTTGTCATAGAATAATGAGAGAAAACTGTTATGAGGTAACCTGTCAGTTCTGATAAGTTGTGTGCAAACTGAAAGCGAAGGTGAGAGGAGATTGTGCATCGTAGCAGACAAAACAAGTCCAACAGTTTTTGGGATAATATTAGTAATAATACAAGTTTGTACTAGCTATGCCCTGTGTATATAAACTTGCAGTTAGCTCTTATTGTGAAACTTGTTGTTCTGGTTGTGTTCTGTGTTTCTATACAGAGATATTCTTTAATAATGGTTATTTGATTGTTTGTTTGGTTTTTTCCTCCTTTCAGCTACTGCAGGCAGCTTCTGTGTGAAAACTTGGAAACAGTCCTTTGATACAAACAGGCATTTCATTTAAGCAGTGTACACTGCTAAGCGGTACAAATTATGTTTGTAGTGTTTTTGCTTGCTGTTTCTGGGTGGAATGAAAAGTTTAATCCATTATCTGAATGAGTAATTACCAGTCTCAGTTAAAAATGTCAGCACTTGGCCTCAGAAGCCACATTGGTTTCTCTCCACAGAGTACAAACATCATCCATGCCATCACAATAGGCTGCCCTGTGCAGGTGCAGCCAGCTAACACAACCTTTTGATTACGGTGCACAGGACAATGTTTCCTGTCTTTATCTGGCAAAGTGACGACAGACAGAAATGTGTTGTTGTGTCTGACAATTGACAATAATCCCCAGCTGGCCCTCATGTGCCAGATAGCTCAGGAAATGTATATTTTGTTGTGGTTGTTTCCTCCCGCTGTTACGCAGACCGGATGAGGATCTCGCAGCAAAACACCCCACCATCACCCCCACAGCCATCACCACTGCTTTGTGTCCTCAGCCAGGTTAGGACCCAGATGCAGGGCTTGGTCCTGTCTTTCCTCAGTGCAAACTGGGTGGCCAGGGGTTTGGGCTGTTTTTGTGTCTGTTTTCAGGATCAAGGGCAAAGGCTGCGGTCTCCCTGCGGGCCCAGACAACAGCAGTGGCAGGAGAAGGCCACCAGCTGTTTGGCTGTTGACTTCCCGTGGTGCAGATGCAGACCTCATGCTGCTGAACACAAGGGGCTTTTACCACCCCTGGAATTTACAAATATGTAACCGTAGACTCGTGCCAAGAAAAACAGGATTTGTTTTATGTATGCGACATTTTCACCTTTGAGTATATAAGCTACTCGATGTCCTGTGTTTTTGTTCATGTTAAAGTAGGTCATTGTAAATACGTATTTGCAGTTTTTAAAAAGGACATCCATACACCTCATTTTGCATTCATCCCACCCTTCCAGTCTCTTCCTCACACATGGCGGATGATGCTTCACCCAGGGATAAAATTTTAAGTGAGCCCTTTACATGAGATGAAACTGAGTTGATGAAAGCTTGCATGAAATCGTACAATGAACTGTCTTCGTTGACAGTTGCATTTTAGTGTGGACCGGGCTTTATCTGTGTATTTTTTAGCATGCAAGCCCACATAGCACACTCTACTCTTAAAATCCTTGAACTGAGTTGTGTCGTATCCGGTTAGTGCTACATAGGTTCTGACATATTATTTATTTTACGTTATACCAACATGTCAAACTGTCCCTTTTCTACCTCCTGTGCTCTCGCTGCCTTTTGTTAACTGTAATCTTTTGACATCATACCTTTTAGCCATTATTCAGAGGCAGAGCCGTGGATTTCTGCTCATTTCGTTTTTGCACCATGACTTCATCGGTGCTCTTTCATCTCTCCGTGGATGGTTTCCAGGCAGACATCTTACTCTGCCTTTGTGTATACCCTCTTCGTCCTGTCATTTTCAAGGAAGCAATGAAAAGGCTGCAGTGAAAGCTACACCTCTGCCTTCCCCTCAACCTCCCAGGTCCAGGTTTTGAAATGAGGTCAGATGACACAAGAGCCTTCGGTGAACCCTCTTTGCTGTTCTTGCCTTACACTTTTTGGACATTGGCATGGATGGAGGCATGCTGCCAGTCGAACAGAAAAGAATGCAGTGCAAAATGCAGTGTTTTGTCCTGTTTTTGTTTCTTTTTAGCCATTGACAGTTGTCTTTCCCTATTCACTTCAGCTCCTTTGCTTTAATTTCATTCTTTGAAATCTCTGAGCAAGAACATCACTGTATCCTGATGAAAGCAGCTGTTATCTTTACATCATCCTCGCAAGCGCACGGCTTCACATTTTCAGCAGAGTGGGGCTATAGTCATGAATTAAAGAAACGCTTCTATCTATTCACAGACACTCACACAAATGTTTCTCATCTCTGAACAAGAGAGAGAGTCGGATGTCCTGCAGCTTTTCCTCCACACCTCCTTCTTTGTTTGATCTTTTGTTTTCTGGCACAGTAATTCGTTCTAAAACTGTGCCTGTTCAAAAAGCATTAAACATGAGCAAGATCCCCAGAGCAAGGAAACATTGAGACGTTCTCAAAATATGTGGAGTGCATCAAAGGTATACAGCGGCCTCACACCTCCCAGAGCCTTGGATTCACAAACTCAAACCAAACTTAGCTATTTAGGGATTGTGGACTCTTAAGTCTACAGCTTTCCTCAAGTCATGCTCTTATGCTCAATTTTCAGGTTGAGGATTGGAAACATGACTTGCGGAAATGTTTATGGAAGGAAGCAGCAATAAATGGCACACTTGGGCTCTGTTTGTTCGCCCAGTGGGAATACATTTAGCTTCTAATGAACAACTATAAAGTTTCCACAATGGCATTAGCATTTAAATATGTCATTCTTGTGTCTCTTTCTGCAGAATGCACCTGCAATGAGGGGTAGGAAAAGACAGAAACATTAGGCTAAATGCAGAAGGGTTGCTTTTAAGGGGAATTCAGAGACTTTCCAAAGAAGCAAGAAGAAATTATATAATGTATGCATCAGAACAGCCACATAAAATCAACTGTTCTCTTTTATTTTACAGATTGAAATAGTATTAAAGTGTCTTCAGACTATCTTCATTAGTTTTACACTACTGAATCAGCCCACAAAAATGGTACGGTAGTTTACTGTACTTCTGAAATTGCGTTTACTGTGGCTTTAATTTCAACAAAAGGGTGGGAGTTTGCGTAAATTAGGCAGCTGGAGGACATCAGGCCATGAAGGGAGCAGAGGTTCGAGGGTCAGGGAAAAGCTGAGGGCATTCAACCCCCCTGCCCCTCTCCAAGACCTGCTCAGGTTTCAATCCAGATGGACTCGACCAAGCTTTAACCTGATTTAGAGTGAGAGACCAAGGTTTTAAGCCACTACAGATGGAAATGTGATCTGCCATATCAGTTTAAAAAACGTGCAGTGAATGATTGAAGGTCAGGGGTATATCAAGCATCAGTTGTCTCCAGATTCCCTTTGTTAGGTTTGGCTCTCTGAATGGTGGATTTTTGCATTGATGTCAATGTAACTGCTGCTTTATAGGCCATTATAAAGCAATGCACTTTCTCACTTATGAGGTTCCTCAAGGCTCTATTTTGGGTCCCATGCTGTTATCATTTTATGTGCTGCTTATAGGGTCCACAATTAGGAAGAACATTATTTTCTTTCATTGTTTTGATGATGATATCCAGGTTTATGTGTTCATAAAGTCAGACAGCAAAACTTCATTACAGGCTTCATTAGACTGTTAGTGATCCGCAAAACTTTGGTGAAGCTTAATTTCCTGAACCGTAATGAAAACAAGATGCAGGTCATTTGATGGAAACTCAGATGTGCTGTGCAGATACTCGTGGTCCTTTGGCCTCATGTGGTTGCTCTGCTGTCAGAAATCTGGGTGTGATTTTTCACGGCTCTATTAAATTGGATAAACAGATCAGCGCTATGGTGGAATAAAGCTGTTTCTTTCTTTTTTCTTTATTAACAAAAACAGAAGATATGCAGAAATAAACTCATCACACCTCCCACCCACCCCAAAAAGTAAATTGATTAATAAGCCATAATAAAGAAGAAAGTAAATCTAAAACTGTTACAAAAATAAATAAGAAATGTACAGTGCATACAGAGTATAATTTAAGTGGGTTGTCCAGTAAATAAAGCATCTTGGTTACAGTGTTTAATGGAATTCTGCTTTCTCTTTCACAAAGCTTAGAAAAGGTTGCTAGATCTGAAAGAAATTATTAGATGAACCTCATGTGGTGTGTTATTTTTTCCATTTTCATGAATAAAAATCAAGCTTTTTCAATCTACAGGTATTGCCAAGGTGAAACCTGCAAAAGACATGGAAAAATCTTTTTTCACCTCTTGTTTAAGGTACTACAAGGCACCATAAGTTGGTGAAGGTCAGGTTTTTCTATGGCAATTCTGCAGTTAGTTCAGAACGAGAGCGCAGGGATCAGAACCCTGAATTGATTTCAAGATTTCATTGACTGTCAGTCTTAAATGGACTGGTACCGTCTTATCTGTCAGACCTCCAACAGGTGTGTGGTAAGAAAACCTCCATGCACCTGTAAGACTGCGGTCAACCAACCAGCTGCATCTACATGTTCCAAGATCAAAATTAAAAAATATAAAGCTTTTTGTGGTGCCAGCCACCAAAATCTTGCTTTTCTTTTCATATTCTCACAGACTTTAGACATGTTCAAATCACTGCTAGAAGCTATTTTTCTCCTTGGCTTTCAACTGTGTTCCTCAAAGGCTACTTGTTGTTTTTTTAATTTGCAGGGGGTTGTTCTTCAGTTTCTCACACAAAAAGGAGGACTAACTCAATTATTGTCTACAGACTGTCTACAAACAACTGCATCTGTATTTTTGTGTCCTCTGGGTCTTTGCCAGCCGGATCCTGTGATGCTGATCTGACTAAAACGTTTTTTTGTTGTTTTTTTTTTTTTTTTTGAGTCACGTGATGTGACAGTGTCAGGGGCGGCTTTAAAACTTTAATTCCAGGCTAATTATAGTTCCTTTTTTTATATATATATATATTTTTTAAGTATTAGTGCAGTGCAACGTCTTTTGTGGATACAAGTTTCTCTAAAAATACATTCTTTAAGTTAAATTGATTTAGTCAGTTGTGAATGAATATTTTTAATTTCCCTAGATCTTTTGGTATGTTTCTTTTTTCTTTTGCAAGTGAGGGTTGTGGTTGCCCTAAGCTGTGGTGAGATGATTCCTCTAAATGTCACACAAAGAACAAGTGGTCCTTTTTAAGCATGAGGTGGTAAGAAAATGGCTATAATTCAATGTAAGACCATTTGCTTCCTATTTAGGTAAAATCTCATTTCGTTTGAGATCCTGTTAGACGTGGTGTTGCTAGAGTTCTGTGTGAAGAGCATAAAAAAAAAAAAAGACCTGTTCCTTTAGATGTGTGGTGGACATGAACCGCTGTGCTAATAATTTTCATGTGATTTTTAGACCAGAAGCACATGGTCTGGTCATACCTTGTTACATTATTAACCTTCCTTGAGAGGCAACAGCGGCATGCATTTTCAACCCTCTGAACAACAGTACATTGTTTACAAACAGCATTGTTCCTTGACTTGATTGTCAAATGTAGCGACATCTTAGGGATGCACCAGTTGCTTCCGCAACATGCTCTTTAGTGACTGCGTCGGATGCATTTAAAAAAAAAAAGTTCAATAGACTTTTTTTTTTTTTTTAAATATTCAAGGCTATGCATATGACGTAGCCAGTGTCAACAGATATCAGTAACTAATATTGGCTGTCAGCACTGACCGGTCCTGATGACCAGCTGATCATTTGATGCATCTCTGTCGTTCATTTTTGTAAGAAATTAACTGAAATAACTCACCTGAATTTTTCAAAAGGCTTCCAATTTATATGATATATAGAAACAGTGAGTTGTGCTTTAAAAACATATTTCCTGATGTAGAGGCTCATGGTGTTTTCATTTACCTTTTCAGAAAAGTGTTTTCATGGACTTATACCTGTGTAGGGAAAATGGGTTGTGCCCTTACTCTGGGGAGTGAAGTATAGTTACTGGGATCAATGGCTCTTTGTTAGTGCATGTTAGAAAACACATATTTTGACCTTTCAATTGTGAAACAGAATGTCTGTGCTTAAAACTTGACCCGGGTGTCAAACACCCCGGCCAGAGATGATCAAAGGTGAAGACATGCATTTTGGCCTCAGGTGCTGAAACACTCGGACCTCTGTGTAGCGTGACCTCTCATTTCTAAATGAGTCAAATGAGCTCCATCCTGCACCATTATCAGATTATCCACACCATAGAATTTCACAAGAAGCCTCATGCTAAACAGCTGCAGTCACATTGTGTTTCTTTCTTTCTAAGAAAGGTTTTAAATCCTGACAAATTGGCAGTTTGGCCAAACAATCCCAGCTGCTCTGTATGTGTTTACTCAAACAGAGGCTGAGTAGCTGAGTTGTTGATAAATCTGAGGATTTTGATTCATGGCTTCCTTTTCTATAAGTGTTCACGGAAAATGCAGGTTCCTCCTGACTTTAGTAAATCAACACCGCTTGGATGAAATGGTAAACACCAGCTCTGTGATCCATCTATTTCTCTGTGTGTGAAACTCAAACAGAAATCTGTGTCACCTTGCATACCTTCACATTCTGTTTTTTTTTTTCTTTCTTTTTCCCCTGAGTGCATCATTGTCGGGGCAAAGTGCATAAAGTTGGGAGAATTTTTTTCTGACACCTATTGATCATGAAATGACATGCAACAGCAGAAAAGCCCTGCCAAGCTTTTTACACCTTTTTTTTTTCTCCTCAGCGATCTGTAAGTCTTTCAGCGTCTAAAGGCAACTCTGTCGTGCAGTGAGGTGTGAATCGGGGAACAAGAAGAAAAACAGGTTCCTGGTGATAAATGGCAGGCCTGGGTTGGAAAGTGTCTCCTTTCTGATAGAGGATTGGGCTTTGTCGTGAAATGCGAGCTGCCTCGCTGCAGCCACTGCCAGCTTCTCAGGCGCTCTAACTTTCAGCAGAGCAGAATAGGAAAGGTGGAAAGAGGAGAGACAGATTTGTGTTACATGAGGATGCCTTGGGGTGACACAGAAGGATAAAAGGATTTCAGTTGCTGTTGCTGTCTGTTAAAAGGGATTACCATTTAATTAGAGCCACGGTTGAGGATATTTCAATCAGCTTCTTTTTAATGGGAAAACCTCTCTAAAAACTTTAATTATTATTACGCATCAGTGAAATTTAAGTGAAATAAATGCAGTCCATGCGCCAATCCTTCTGCACAAAAATGTCCATTACTTTTTTGTAGAAATCTTCCTGGTCTTTTTTCACTTTTAAAAGTCTGTCTCATAGACCATTGACACTTGCTCTGCAGCTGTGGAGTAGACTCTCTGGGCTCACTACTGCCCCCTAGGATGACACAGAAGAACTGCCTGCCTCACCCAGTGCCTCTTCATTTCCATTGTAGGATTGCTGAGCATAGAAACAGGTTACACACATGTATTATATACACAAGCTAAACTTTGGAAAGGGGGCATATATGAAAAGTGAACTGTTTGATTGGTGGCGTACAAAGACACAGTAACGTGGCGGGATTCATGGTTTGTGAGGGATTGCACAGTCCAAGGTGAGGCTCAGCTCACCGTGTGTCTCTTACCCGTATTTGAATGGGAAATGCAAAAATTCATGATTTTTATTTTAAATTAAAATGATAAATTAGTTTAAATTGGTTCAAACCAGTGGATAAATATAACTATTTAATTTATTTGTTTAATATATATTATTTCCATGATGACAGGTGAGGCCCTGTGTCCCCTGACTTATAATTATCAGCGTCCCTTTAAATTTATGAGCTTTTCCCTTCAACTCCTGCTCTGTTAGAATTCCCCTTTTTAAATGCGATTGACTGTTTGAAAGACATAAGACAGATGAAAGAACTGGGAACATACTCCTCTTTTGTCGTGAAAGTGGGAATTCCAGAGGCAAAAATAACCTAATTTTTCAATCAGGAAAATACACTCAAGTCAGAGTCGCTTTTAGGGGCTTACTGTGAGCTCCTTCAGAGCTAAATACAGTAAAGTTAAACAATCAGTGACATGAAGATTTATCTTCTCTTCATGTCTCATGCCTGTTTAAAACAATTTCAATGTGAACTCTTTTATTCTGATCCAAGATTTGCCCTTTCTCAGTTTCTCCTTCTGAAGCTTGTCCACAGTATCCTCTGGCGGAGTGTGTGTTTTGTTTTAGATGGAAGCAAAGTTCTAGATCCAGTTTCCCTGGAGGAAAGTCTGCAGGAGTTGTGTTATGTCAGGTGATAAATGTAGTCCATCTAATTCTCCCTTTGCATGTCATTGATTGATGCAGATGGTTGGTGAGAAGATTGTGTGGGCTCATTACCGTAGCACAAAGTGTCAAAGTGCCTGGATTCCTTCCTTTGGCGATCTCTGCATGCACATGCATGTGCAGAATAGCTCGTTTGGTCTCGGTCTGACCCTGGATGTGGTAAAAGGATGACAGATATTTGTCAAGTCAGTCTTGGGAAATGCACATTAGCAAGATGAAGACAATGTGACTCACAGGATTCAGTAAAATACCTTCTTTTTGTTTTTCAAAACCATGACTGTTTTTCTTTCTTTCTTTTTTTTTTTTTAGTTAAGAGCACTCTTAATTGTTTACCCCCTGCACATCATATAAACACAGACAGAAGGGAGCACTTAACCTGTGGCCGCTACAGTTGGGAAATCTGTGGGAGATGCAGACGCTGTTTGTCAGGCATTCCTGCTGTTAGGACTGTGGCTCGCCGGGCTGATTGATATTAACCATGAGGTCATGAGAATACACTGTCTTAGCTCTCATGAAGGGCTTTGATCAGCCACTGAGACCAAGAGGGAGTCAGCAAGGTTCCTGAGCGCTGCAGTCAACCGTGACTCACTAAGGGGATCAATCTTATTTAAAACAACAAAATAGGATGTTAAACACTGTTGTGGTCCATGACCCCTGTGCAGAATGCATTATAGAAAGTCATGGATGGAAATAAAAGATTATTGGCTTAAGCAAGGCATGCAAGAGAATTAACTTCAGTTAAGAGTGTATGCAAAGAAAAATTATTACTAGGATCCTTGCACCTGAAAGATTTTTTTTTTAATATCTGTTTTCTGTTATTTTATCTGCTTTATATATGTCCATCACTTCAAAATTTCTGCTCTTACAAGACTGGACTATGAAGCTGCGATTTTGGGCTGTGAGCATTCATGATCAGCTGGCGTTTTAGTTCAATGATAGTTATTCAGTTCATTGCTCATACAAATGTATTGACGAGTCATGATTCATGGACTTTACTGGAGCTCAGAAGTGTAACCCTAATGTTATCCTTGCAAAGCAATACTAGTGATACATAATGTTGAAAATTAAAACTGACATGACTGCATTTGCATAGAAATAACCAAAACAAAAAGGCAAAAGAACTTCAAACCATTTGAACAGAGTAAATATGGTTGTTTTGCTTTGTAGCATTGTAATTCTTTTAGTTTTTTCCGCTGCATCTTTTTCTTTGTTGTTTTCAAATCTGGTAGAAATAGATATGTCAGTAAAAATTACTTGTTCCCAGCAAGTCGAATGAGATTTGCTTTCTTTGCTCTGGTGCTATGCCTGAGCTGCATATAGGAATTGAATAGAAGGTCAGCACTGCAGGAAACAACCCACTCCACTATACCTAGCCTTTGGTGGTGTGCTTGCAGAGCAACACAAATGACACTTGACAATTATAAACCCCAAGAACGACAGATCTTCTACATCAGTTGCTACATTGAAGCTTCAGGCTTAAGAAATAAAGCAGAGTTGTCATGTTTGTGATGGAGAATAAAAACATTCACGTTTGTCCTCGACTCTAAATCGGGTGATGTTTTGTGTCACTGAGTTTAATTCTGGGCCTCTTCCTTCACTTTTCTAGCTGTGATGATGATGATGATGATAGCTTGTGGTGCAAAGTTGAGAATGGTCTATTTTGTTTAAGAGCCAGCAAAGTTAGCCGACTGATCTTGTGACTCCAACTTCAAATGTTAGTCCTGCTCACCATGGAGTACGAATCCTGACCATGGCCTTTTCCTCATCCAACCTCAGATGGTGATATTGATCATTTCCTTTTTTTTTTTCTTCTTCTTCTTTTTTTTCAATAAAACTTCTTGGCAGTCTCCGTTCTCTCATGACTCATTGATACGTGGGAAACATATTATGAATATATTTTCATTTCCAGACATGTTCTAATGAAAAACGAAGAAAAACAACAAAAAAAGACAGTAGCCTCTGCTTCCTTCAGACATTTCGTTGGTGCTGTCCATTTCTTTAACTATTGTTATGTATGTTGGCCATCCCAATCCGACCATACCGTTACCCAGAATGCAAAACAGGATTTTAGTGGGACCACTGTAAAAATCTCATTCGAGGCATTGTATATTGTGGGGCTGAGTTTTCAAGACTGTCACTCACTGAGAAGCACGCCTCAACTTATCTTACTCCTGTACAAAGAGCGGCTGTGATGTACATACAAATGAGCCCATAATAGCTGGTTTTGTTTCGTCTTAATTCCTTCTGAAGTCTAATCTGATAAACCGTCTGTGTGCAATTATGTGTGTCATTCCTGTTTTTAACCGTGTGTTGTTGCACATTTTCCACATAGACTCATGTCTGGTAAGCAGACACTGCACTCATCCCCCCCTCACGTCCTCTTCCTCAGCTGTCTCTCTGTGGCTGTCGTTTACTCCTCATCCTAAATTCTGGGAAAATCAGACACATTGTTCATTCTCTGTGTGGAGAGGGTGTGTAAAGCAGGAAGTAATTATAGTTAATTATTCTGCTTTAATCAGACAGAGTTAAGAAAGAGTTAAGAAAAGAAAAGAAAAACTCAACGGCTGCAGCCTCACCACTGTCTGGTTAACCATCGTTTTCACCATGTAATTATTGTTCGTCATAGTTTGTTTTAAAAAAGAGATTGAGAGGAAAGTCACTAAGTGGTCCTGAGTTCACTACCACTGTGTGACTTGAATGTAGAGAGATGTTGATAGCTTTACTGATACCAGACACCCCTAACTGCACTTTTTCGTTTTTTCAAAACACTTTTCCCAATTAAATATTTTTACGTTCAGCATCCATTGAACGTGTGCAGATTAGATTTTAATTATTTTAAAGTGATGGACTCTGGTACATGTAGTCCACTACATTAAATGTCAATTAGAATGTTATTGGGTTATTTTTTTTTTTTTTTTAAAGAAAGTTATTTCCTTTTTAACATTTCAGGACAAGAGGTGCTAATAGCTGTCAGTGATGCAAATAACCTTTCCTTCCTCTTATTGGATCTGTTTTTCTTGGTGGGGTAGGAACAATTGAATCATTTCTTATAAAATGATGACTAGCAGGTAATGGGTGGAAACCAGTGTTCGTGCCGCAGCTCAGTTGCAGGAGTGTTGACCCCACGGCTTGTTCATGAGTACCTGGGGGGAAGTGAGTGCTAATTGTCGGGGGAAATGGGATGGTTTTACAGGGAGAGTTCCATTGTTGCCGGGGCAATTAAGTTGGCCTCTTTTATCTGGGCGTCTCCTTTGAAAAGAGACATTGTACTTAGCTGCTCAGTGAGAGAGGACTGAGTTGTTAGCAGCTACATGCCACTGCAGTGCCAAAAAAGTGGAGTGGGGGGGGTTTGGGGGAGCAGCGACTGTTGTTGGGACGCCACGGACACAATCTCACTCATTGCCTGACAGTGTTGTGTCCACAAGGCTTGCAAAGTGCTGAAAGACCAATCCAATTTGGGATTGCTGTGCTTCAGTGGTTCAAGAACAGCTGAGTCAAGGCCTCAGCTGTTTGTGTTTTGCATCACACTATTTTACCTCAGAGGAGAAAACACATTGTGAATTTACTTTGTCGCTCAGTCGTTGCAGGGAACTGCTTGATCGCCTGCCTGAGATCTTACTGTTCTTTGTGAAGGAAGAGAACTGTTGTTGATTGGATTATACCTGCACAGACTTGTCTCACTGTAACGAACGTTGGACCAAAATCTGCCCAATTCTTTTACATCTTTGAAAGAGGTGGGCGATGTGTGGGAGACCAGGATCGAGCCAGTACCAGGGAGGTCGTGACACATCATGCCAGACACTAAAACCAGGTTATGGGAACAATGGGAGACCTGAGGAGGAGGAGGGGGAGGAGATGAGACGCTTGTCTGAAGTACAGCAGCCAAGCATTTACGATAGTCCTCCTGCATGTCTGCTTCCCACTGGAGTGGAAAGGAAGCTATATAGTACTTAAGGAGGCCAAGCTGTGTTACAGTGGGGCAGAGGAAGATGTGGTAGTAGACACCACCACTCTGTGAAAGAGACTAACAGCCTCACATTAATTCAGCATTTCCTTGAATCATCTCTCTATTTGCTATCACTAATCCACAGCTCTCCTCTTTCTTTCCACTGCACTCCCTGTACCATCCAACTTTTTTTTTTTTTTTAAATCTCCTTTCAGCTATCCAAAACCGTAAAATTGTTGGCTGGCTGGGAAAAAATAGCAGCGTTTCATATCTTTCCTTTTCGTCCTATTCATCTACATTTAATTAAACCATCAGCGATGAGACAGAAGTGTTTGGGAGTGTGAGCAGAGCTGCTCTCCAGGGCAAATGTGGCACTTTATTTCGTTGACCTACTTTTTTCATTAGCCATTCTACCCGAAGGGAAACATTATTACTTTTGGGTAAACACTTTGAACAGAAAACTTATTGAAACTTAATTTGGATTTTTTTTAAGATGCTTTTTAATTTACTTAGAATTTAGTCCAGAATGCTGTTAGAAGTAAACTTTTTCTGTGTATACTGTGCTAGCCTCATGCTATCTGTTCTACAAAAATGTATTTGTAAATTTCATTTAATAGGCATATTGCGCTTAATTATACACTACATCTGGACATTTATCATAGTTTCCAATCACAGTGGCTGTTGATTATTAGATAATCAATTAGGGTGCATTTCATCACTTTGATCAGAAATCATATAAAATTACAAAAAAAAAAAAATTGGCTCATAGTTCCTATTATAAGGTAGAATCCACTGCATCATATGCATGGGTAATGAGCCTTGCAGATTTTGGGGGGGTAGATTAGCTTAACTTTGCTTAAACTGGCCTACATGTCACTGGAGGCGAATAACTGAATGTCCAGCTTCTTAATAAAACATTCACTGTGATTATGTTCCCTCACAGTGATTTGTGCCTGCATGATGCATAGTAGCAGTGTGTCTGAGGCATGTCTATTGAATGCTTATGGTGCCAAAAGCACTAATGGTTCTTCAGACCCCCCATAGTGCTGTCTGAGCCTTCCTCCTGCCCTTATGCTGCTCACTCAAGGAGAGAAGCTTGACGGTCCAGTGGCTCTCTCAGTGAAAACTTATCATTGTCCCTCTGGCTTGAGGGGAACTCTAGAGCTTGGCGTTGGGACATACTGGCTGGGGTTCAGGAACTCTGCAGGGCCAGAGATTAGCAAGGCATGGCAGGATCCCTGATAACTGACACTTTCCATGCAGGCATCTGAGCCTCTCGTCGATCTCGCTAAAGACTACAGCCACAAAGATGCCTTTCAGCACCGGGCACGGTGACTCTAATCCCCAAAGCACAAAGGCCTGAGCCACCGATAGCATCTAAATAACTCTTCAGTAAATGTCATTTACCTGAATTAGCTGTATAGTGTCTCATGTGGTCAGTGGATTCCGTTGTGGGGTGTACGGAAATATTTATGCTTGTTGTGATTTCTGTTGATCCTCTATTGAGTGCTGGCACTTAATAAGTCAGGGGGGCACGTTGCCCACTGAGATGGTTGGCCACTGGCTACTTGGCCTCAGGATTTAGGTCAATTTAGTGTTGCAGCTTTGTCTGTAATACCTGTATTATTCAGGAGGCATCACACTGTCTTAGTGCTGGCCCTGACAGACACCTGAATCTTTTAACCCATTGCGGGGGTATCTTAGATGGGCCAGCCCTGAGTGGATGAACGCCTGACATCCATTCAGTTTTTATTGGTTTAATAATCTCCTATGTGAATTGCCCTGTGGGCATTGCTTCAATTCAGGCTTATTCAGGTCATCAAAAGATAGATTGAGGTCAGACTTCCCTCGTAGTGCTTTTGTGATTTAAAAAAAAAAGGAGGGGGGTAAGGAAGCTGCAATATTTCACAGGATTTTAAGGTCAAGTGGCATAAGACAACTGCCCTTTTCTGCTTTGGTTTGACAAACTCAATTAATTGCGCTCTGCATATCTGATGGAGCTGTGTCAGTCACTTGATTAAAGAAACCTCTTAAACCAAAGTAATGAAATATGATGGCCAATGACTCTGTACCTTGTGAATGAACATTTAAACGTCAACGCTGCCTTTGAAGAAGCAGCCTGCTAGGATGATGGTGAAGATACAATGGTCATTGCCTCTTTCAGCAAACAAATTAGCCTCAGTTGACCTTTGACCAGTGTAGTGGCCCCGTTTCCCAGGAGGATCACTGTCCACTGGTTGCCGTGGAAACATCTGTTGGAAGATGTAGTGAAACAGAATTATGAAGGATGTTCCAGAGCATCAGTGCATGCCAGCCCACCTTTTTTTCCCCTAATGTTGCACCATGCTAACCACTATGCCCTTCTCATTTGTGCCACTGAATTATGATAAATTTATCTGAAAGCTGATGACCTGTAGGCCTTAGCAATAACAAGAGGAAACTTCCTCCCATCTTTTTATAATGCACTACCCACCCCTTTTGTGTGTGAGCCTATCATCACATTACTAGAGGATGTCTGGGTTTCCCTTAGAGAAGATATTGAGCTACACAGGGCTACAGATCAATACATTTCACTGAAATGGAGAATGGAAACAGGTTGTGTACACAAGTCTTTCAGGAGTAAACAATCCATAGCCTGATGTTTTTGCTCCCCTCCCTGCAGTTATATTAGTCCTAGAGGAGTTTCAGAGTTTGAAAGAGAGGGGTGGGGGTGGGTTTGCACACCTTCATGCCCCAACCCTCCTGGCTTCAGTTCAACAGGGCTGACACCTGAGAACTGGACTGTGTTGTTTCCCCTCTAGCCTGGCTGCTGGGGTTTAGGCCAGATGGAAGGATGGATTAGACTGTTAATGGACGCCTGAGATGGGTAGGACGGAGGCTTGGAATTATACAAGCACCTTCTCCTGTTTTTAATGGTGTAATTCAATCCATTATTGTTTGGCATTTGTCTGTAATGCATCTGTGTTTTTCTGCCTAGAAAGATAATTTTGGTAGCAGCCGAGTCAGATCAGTTACCAAAGCTTACAAAGCCTCTGAAGTCGTGAAAAATGTTGTGTATATTTGGGTCTGGAGGCAGCGGTCATCATTGATGTGAGAAGACACAGAGCTGCTCTTTGTGTTACTGATACATGGGTGGGGGCAAAACGGTTAGTGACGATACTTTAACAGTAGACTTCTTAGAAGCTGATTAATTGTCTATTTTTACATTGATGATTAAAGACAGGCCTGAGACAAAGGGAGATATTATTTTGTGTGTCAAGTTGCAAGGAGACATGTGGAAGTTGAGACAAATTGCTCATGGTGGCTTAACTTTTTAGTCTTTAGATCTCCAAAAGTCACAAAAGGAGAACTTCAAAAAATTTCAAATTGTGTGAAACTCATTGACATAAATCAGTTTGCTATTATTTCAGGATTTTAAAGATCATGGTTTTGGAATTTGTGCTTAATAATCATCTCCTTGGATTTATTAAATTATTGGTTTTGCAGACATTGTGGTGCATTTGATGTCTTTTTAATAAGTAGGCGATCATGACCATAATCATGTTATTGCCAAAACAATTGTTTTAATTATAATTTCTATGTCTTTTTCACCACTTATGTTTTGTCTGTCTTTCCTTTAATGGCTTTTTTTCCTTTTTCTTTAGCTGTTGTTAGTGCTAGGGCCAAGTGGGTGAATTGTGGTTTGGTCTTCATTATATTCTCGTTGCATCTCACTCTTCAACTACAGATTGATATCATGTAAGGGGAAAATGAACAACACAAAAAGTTTATATTGTAACTAACGCTATGCTTTATTTAATGAAGGCACTTTGGCAAACAAAGGGTCATTTGTGCAATGTATTTATTTATTAAACTTCGCAGTTACATTGTGGACATCTGGAGATAATTTTAAATATTCATCTGGCCCTAATCAGGTCTTTAAATTGGGTAAATGCAACCCTGAACAACAACAGATGACATTACACTGTGTCTTAATTATTTTCTCCTCTCTTTTTTTTTTTTTTAAACAAAAGCTATGCAAAAATAAAAGCGGTGTGCAAAAACAAACATAAAAACAAGAACACCCATTGATTCACTCATTGAGCTTGTAAACCCAATTTTAGCCACAATAACTTGTAATTATTTTCCGTATGACATCAGTTTCACATCGTTGTTTAGGAATTTTGGCACACTCGTCTTCACAATATTGCTCCAATTTCATTGAGCTTGTGAGCATTTGTTTTTGCACAGTTCTCTTAAGATACTAAATGAGGGCCTACCTTGTGCTGACAAAGCCAGAAGGAATTGGTTCTATGTTAATGATGGTAAATAATGAACACGGACCACTCTGTTATTGCAGTTGTTTTTGCCTTAGGAAATTTCTTTTAAGCTTTTGTTCACATCCCTGTCTCACCAGAACCCAGAAGAGACTTGATCAGGATTCTTTGACTTTAATTTGACATTTTTTCTCAGTTTCCCAAGAAACACATTTATTCCTACTTAACCATATGATGGTGCTGGAAAAATTCACTTTCGACAAGTTTTCGTAAAGTGATAGATCTTGTAAGACTATGTAAATGTATTGACCCTGTAATACATCCTGCCCCTTAAACTGGGAGCGCTGGCATCAACCAAAAACCCTCCCGCTGTCTTTCTTTTACTTAATCCTCTTATAAATAGGCCACTGTGTCTATTTTACAGGCAATAAAGCAAAGTGTTCTTAGAATGTCAGTAATGTTCAGGGGGTTGAACAGAAGGGCTATGGATGTCTAATGATGGCAAAGGTCTTCTTTAATATTCTTCAAAACTGACATCCATTTCTGTCTTGCTCTTGCATGTACTTTGTTCCTTCCCTCCTCTTTCCCCTCTTGAGTGTCTAAACTGAGCCTAGATGAACCCCAACACAGTAGGAAGGAGATGGATGGAAAAAATGGATTTCATTTGCACTGCTCACGGGGGCTTTTAGAACACATGCTCGTAAACCTTTTCAAAGATTGTTCCTTTGAGGCAGAGAGAAAGCTAGAGCAGAAGATTTGTCGACCTTAACTGTTCCTTCACGGATGAAAGCATTACCCAGAAGCCCACTGGTTTGGCCCACAAGACCACTCCTGCTGCTGCACTGATGTTTATCCTTCAGCTGCTGACAAACCAAAAATCCATTATGGCTCTGCAGTTTGGGAGAAATAATGGAGTACGAGTAGATGGATTCATGTTTACTCCTGGACGTATTGGTATCATCCCCACTTGCAGAGGGATTTATGTATCATCAGACATCTCATAGACCACAAAGTTACATTATATGAGTACGTTTATGATATAAAAAGTTTGAGCTGCCCCGGGTTCACACAAAAAGAAACGTAAAAAGCAGAAGGGATGCTGGCAGACAGAAACTGTCTCCTGTTTGTATCATTAAGTCTGTGTTGATGTCGAGCCCGTGGCTAACATTCCTGTTTTCTTTCCCTCTTCCCTCATGTCTGTCTGGACGTGGATGATGCCACCATTTCCATCAAAGGTAAGCCAAAATGTATTTCCAGTGCTTTTCTTCTGCAGCATAAATGCATTAACTGAAACTGGCTGTTGCTTTATGTATTTACTCTCAACGTAGATTTGTATTCATTTGTATAATCAGTTAATTAACTGTGGCCAACTGTGTGAATTGACAACATGTGATTTAGGTAACGGCTTTGGAGTAAGTTTGCTGCCATGTTTATTTTCTGCCAGCTGTGATATTCATCAAATGAAGCTTTATTGTGTGTGTGTGTGTGTGTGTGTGTGTGTGTGTGTGTGTGTGTGTGTGTGTGTGTGTGTGTGTGTGTGTGTG
>JBAMYA010000007.1:15885197-15896534 GCA_037176975.1 Arrhamphus sclerolepis
CGATCTCACATGTGTAGCAAAAGAGAGCAAATTCACATTTCCACTGAGCAGTGTGTTGGAAAAGCTGGAACATGGTGACCTTGTCCAGTTATTTTTTTTTTTTTTTTTTTTTTTTTTTTTTTTTAAATAATAGAACAAGGTTGAATATCTCGGTCTGTTACAGGAAAAGCCATTTTGTGCAGCTTCAAAAGTGAGAACTGCTGAGTGTCGGGCATCTTCACATGTGGCCCCCTGCTGCCTCATCTGAACTGGAAAGGGTTAATTCCCCCCCTTCAGAGGTGCTCAGGTTTCCGGCCAGCTGTCTGTGCCCTCAGCTGTTCGTACTCTCACCCCTGTCCTCTTCTGTGCTGAACCTCACACAGGTCTGAATCTGCTTCGCCTGCTACACAGTGACTCCCTCTGAGGCTTTCATTACTGATTTTTGTTGTTGTACTTTATCTTTAGAAGTCTTTCAGTGGCGTTTGTACTCCTGTTGTGATGGCTGTGCTCTTCTTCTGTTGCATCTGTAAAGATTTTTGTGCCTCATGTCAGGAAATACCTAAATACTTGTTGCTGCACTGCCGTTGTAGAGAGTTACTCCAAATTGTCTTGTATAGTTTTAGTGAAGAGTAATCACAAAGCCTTCAGGGAGTATGAAGATCTGCTGATTGCTGTTTTATCACTCTAATAATGATAATAATTATAATACCCAGAGGAAAATCTTATTGGGGCTGCATAAATAATTATAATGAAAACGAGTCATTATAGAAGGCTATAGCTTTTGGCTGACCTGTGTTGTATTAAATCTGAAGAAGCCTCTGAGGAGATGATGATGTAGGATGTTCAGTGTTGTCCATTATTCTTTTGCATTTTATCAGTTCCAGGGACTCTGAGTAGGATTGAATGATTTGACAGACATATGTGATATATTATAACTATGACTCAGTTTTGAGTTATCCAGCTAAAAGTCAAATATTCTCTTTATGAGCTGTCAAGCATGTTGTTGGAGTTTTAACGCACCGACCCATGTAAGCAGGAAATATGGCGTAGGTAGGCAGCGACTCTTCAAATCAAAGTCATGGTGTGACACAGGTGCAGCTCTGTCAGTTCTGTTGTAAAACTCTAAATAAAATTCTGTGCGTTTAACTTGACTGAAATATACTGAGCTCAGACTCCACAAATAGTTTCATATGACCTTTTGCATTTGTTGTACTGTGGCCTGTGGCGCTTCTTTAAATGTTTGTCATGTTGCCTGTTGTCATGGTAACTTGATTTGAGGCACATTTCGTCTGCTGTACATGTCCTTATTAAACCCAAACACTTACATTAGGGACGAGGGGGGGAAAAAAGTCCTGCTTTTCTTTGGGACTAATGTTTCATTCGTGCTTTCAGGTTAACCAGTAGGAATTTCTCTGAGGATTACGTGCGCATGTGTAGGCTTTGGGATTTTTCATTGGACGGTGTGATGAGTATGTAAGGGGAACATTACTTTTCATCAGTGGGCAAACCTGTAACACAAGCAGGACATGGCAGCTTTGTAAAACCAGTGAGCAACTGTGTTTTAAGCTTTTCTCAGACACGCTACATATAATATCCATGCAGCCTTTGAGATTTACTAATTGCATGGTTTCTTTCGCCGGCCTTCTTTATCAGTTGTTTTTTCGGTTTCTTTGAGCCTCTAGCTTTTATTCTGCTCCCTCAACAGACAATTGTACAGGGAAAAACTCCACTTACCAGGATATTTGTAGGAGATACGCAACATCTCAGTTCAAATGTAATCCTATAAAAATGATTGTTCCCACACCATGCCACAAAGCGGTCTACATGTACAATGATAGTTGTCATATTTCAGTTTTATTAACAATCCCTTTACAAGAAGGGATAATGCAAATCAGGTCTGATAAAATATTCATGAGAATACAAAAAATAAAATTGTTTAATAGCAGACATTGCCAAAGGCTTTCACAAAGAGACTCTTTTAGTTTAAAAGTAGTTTGAGACTTGGTATGTCTGAGCTCGTTTAGGAGAAAATTCCATTAAAAGAGTTCTAATGAAAATGGACCAACCTCTTTTATTTATTTATTTTTTTACAAACTCTGACTTAGCAAAGGTCAGCAAGAAGCGATCGGGGGACCTCAGCCTTCAGGAGGGCACATACAGGTTTAAAAAAGAAAGGGATTTAGGGGCAACACTGTGTGTAACAGACAATAAGACTTTTTAAAGGTAATATAAAACCTAGTAGGACTGAAATAATGAGCCTTTCTGTGGTGTTTTGAACCCGTCTTCGATGGTGTAGGGAGTCCTGACCGAGACCAGAGTATAGAACATTAATGTCGGATAAATAACTTTGTCAGTCAGCGGTTGTGAGGAATGATTAGATTTTAAACCAAGAAATATACAAGACTGAACAACATGTTTGACGTGAGCTTCAAAAGCCATTATAAAATCACTCATGATGATGATGAAGATGATTGGGTTCATAAATCAACACTGAAAGGCTGATGTGAGTTTTTGTTCAGGTTTTGTGCTTTACGTTTAGAGGGCTGAACAATCTGAGTACTCAGTTTGTCCCTCCCCCTCTGACACTCGAGCTGCTGTTTAACTAAAGAGGTAAAGGACCTTGGACAGACAGACGGAGCCCCCTCAGCAGAGCCTTGAACAGAGCTCCTGAATGCTGTCTAGTTTTGTGTCTCATTTTGCTTTTCCACGCTCTTATTATTCTAAGCAGCTTGTCAAGAGCAGTAGTGGCTCATACACCTGTACTCTGTAAAGTCCAGAAGACTCTGGCACGCTCAGTTTTTCTTTTTTTTTGTTGATATCTCATAAAATTAACATGACACACTTAGATCACATCCTGAATGTACAGACTTGACAGGACTGCGGTGTGGCAGCATCTGATGAGCTGATCTTTTACAGTAGCTACAATTTACATGTTTGCATGGTAGCCTATGGTTAGAAGGTCTTATCACAAGCGCCCAGGCTAGATCTTCCACCTCTCACCCATGTAATCAGTCACATATAAAAACCAACAGTGCTTTGCCAAGACATGTTAGCCTCACCTGTTTCTGCATGGTCATCCTGTTATCAGTGATTACTAAGAGCTTTAAAGCTTATTAGATTAGACACTTCCTTCACTTGCTTACTCACGTTAAACCTGTCGTTTGTGTTATCTGTCTGTATTTAGAAATGGGAAACTTGTACTATTTTTATAGCTATACTGCTGTGAGGCATTTTTGCATGTCGGTTTTGTCCCTGGATCCTCGCACAGCAGCAAAAATTACGTCCGTCAGACGACATATGGTTCAGGCTGAGTCTCAACTATATTGCTAAATAATGTGCTCTTATGACCCAGTTTCTCAATGAAAATGGGGCAAAATCCAGTTTTCCTGGTGCAATTTCACTTCAGTGCAAGGTGAGCAACTAACAAATTGGCGTAGCAGATTAGTGGTAAATGCAGCATATCCATACAGTATCTTTGTCAATATGACCCGTGTTTGTGCACTCATACCTTGTGCAACACACGAGTGCAAACAGAGCAGTTTGTTTCCAGGAACTGCTGCGAAGTCCTGCACATCAGACTCGAGGAATTTCAACCCATTTCTGCATACATCTTCAGTGCACTCAACATTTCTGATGTTCATGGACGGTTTTCATCAATGATGGCGAGTCACCCAGGCCCAGATTCAGGGCAGCGCACCCAAACCATGGTGGTACCACCACCATGTTAGGTGGTGGCCTCTTTTGCAGAAATGATCAGTCTGTGTGTTGTGAAGTCTAATCTGTTAAAAGATGGCGATGTAACAACAACTTACTTTTCTTAGTGAAATCATTAATGTGCTGTTATATGCATCCACAAACATCAGACTTCCTCATCTCATTGATTTGAAAACACATGACTCAAATTTGAGTGATTAAATTAGCTCCAATCTATGTATTCATGTTTAATCAGCTGGAGTCAAGCTCTCATTGAGCAAGGAAGTCATGCAGAATTGAAACTGTGATATTTCTTCTGTTGTGTAGGGGTTTTTGTTGTTGTTGTTTTGTTTTTTTTCCCCATCCTGCTATTAAAGATCATTAGTATCATGTGATAAGTGTTGGCATAAGTGCATTGACACAGGCGTATTGGGTTTAGATGTGCTTTACAGTCTCGGCCTCACGCCTACCTTGCTCACATCATGCAGCCCACTCACCAACACATCCTGCTCGGCTCTTCAATGGACGTGCACATTAGCGTATGGTTTGATGCCACATCTCAACTCCTTTGATCATTTCATCTGCCTTCTTCCTTCGCCTTTTGCAGAGATGTCATGGTGCATGGTCAGGTAGTTGTCATAGCAACGCAACAAAATAAAATGAGTGCCAAAGTGGCGTTCTTGTTCCTCTTCAGCGGAGTCGGATCGAGCAGCAGCTATATTTCAGTTGCAGGATAAATGGCCATGGATGATAAACGGATGAAGCTGAGTATTTGGGTGCCACAGTATTCAGAGGATGTACTGTCGTGTCCCTGCACTGCTCCAGGGATCAGCGTCACGTTCTAGGGGGGATAACAAATTCATGTTTTAAAAGGAGTCGATGTGTTTCCAAATGGCCTCAGATCAACATCTAACGCTGAAAACGCAGCAGATTGCTCTCTTTATACCTGAGAATATCATTCAAAGTATGCTCCCTACGAGTTTCAGTATTTTCCTGATGGATGCAGTTAGATAGATTTCAGCCTTTTTTTTTTTCTCTCCTGCCTTGTTTGTTCTTTCCACTGACTCTATTAAAACCTGTTCTGGTTTCTGTCAGCCCCTCATTGATCCCTGAAATACCGGAAGAATTAAGAGCTTCCCTCCTACTCTGCATTCAGCAGCTCAAGCAGGCCAAGTCCTGTTAGTGCTGCTGCTCTTATAGATGCTGCGAGTAACAGTGCATTGGTGCATCAATTTGAAATATCAGGATTCAAGTTACTTTTTTATTTATTTTTTAAACGTGTGGGTTAGACAAACTATAGATGTGGGGTTTGAAGGATGTTATAATTCACTGGTCAGGGAATGTCTTCTTTATTTGCAGTAGGGAAATCATTACAGGCAGTATCTTACTAAACTCTATTCTTATTATTTTAATGGTTTCTTTTGAAGTCTCAAGTTTGTAGGAGTTCATTGAAAATGTCTCAGGATTTCGTCTTTTGACAGAATCCAGAACTGATTGAAAGAATCAGCTGAACCTGCTCCTGTTTTGTTGCTCAAAAACTACGATTTCCACCACAGGACACGCTGAAGCCGACATTCACGGTAGCCAATCTACCGGGCTCCAACAGCAGCGCCCAGTCCACGGTACCCACCACCTCCACCACCATGCAGGTGAGCAGCGGACCTTCGTTTCCCATCACCAACTACCTGGCCCCTGTCTCAGTCAACAGCAACATCAGCGCGAACGGAACTGTCCTCAAAACCACCGGCGCCTCCACAGGAGTCATGCAGCTGCCGGGTGGTTTCACTTTCATGCCTGGTACGTAAGAGGACATCTCTGTTACAGTTTATTATTTTCCTCTATGGTTTGTTGTACCCCTCATCCTGTCACTTCATGTCACCCTGTTGTCAAGCACATGAGCTGATTAGAATCTGAACAACACCGCAGCGTGACCTCAGCTGCCATCTCAGGGTGGTCGTGCCTCGCTCTCGCTCTCTGAGCTTTTTACATCACACAGTAGCATCTTGATAGCCAGTCACTCACATTCAGCGCCCTTGGATTTTACAAAGCCCGCAGTATCCAAGAGAGCCATGTCTGTTGGCGACCGGCCCTGCCTTTGATTGTCACTTGGAGACGGGAATAATTAGGTGAGAGGGATACAATAGACCTTGCAAAGAAGCCCCATGAACAAGACCCATAATTAGTCATGAATATTCAATGAAGCATCAGTGGCTTGGGCTGAAATTATAATTGTGCCGTAGTTTGTGCCAAAGTGGTCCTGAACTGGACATGACCTCTTCATTAATGGGGGACTCCACTGACACGCTCACTGACTCGCTGATGGCCTGAGGTCAGCAAGCTCTGATGTGAAGATCCCTTTAGTTTTTCTAAATTGGATTACTCATTGTACTTTCTTTTTTTTTGGATCAGTTATAGCAAATAGATGGGTCTCAATGATAGTCTTGATGAAACTTTCAAACAAATATCATCAAATCTTACCCAGGCTCAGGTTTGTGGAGCGTAAAAACCGTGACTGGTATCTTTTCTATGATGTTCGTTTTATCGCATCAGTTTGTGTTCTCGTGTATTTTCTCTGACGGTCACTCACTCGTCCATGCTGTGTGACATCTGAAAGGACACACTCATGGTTCCTTCTCAAGGATCCTGTGTGCCATTTTGATCGACAGCTGGAGTTCAGCCAGACGCCTCCTGTGCCCTTTTTCCCCTTTTCTTTCCCTTTTGTCATCCCTTTTCTTCTGCAGCCTTCTCTCTCTCTCTCCACCCTCTCCCCTGCTCTGCCACTCGCTCCCTCTCCTCCTCTCTCCTCTTCACCACCTGTCTGGCACATAGCAGCAGTGCCAGGTGGAACAACAGACCCTCCCACACTAAAAGCTCCACAGTTGACAGCTTGAAGGGGCCTGCCCACCCCCACTGCAGCAACTGCCTTCGGAGCATGAGACCAAATGTGAGGGTGTGACTCCAGAAGTCACGTTCTGAAATAAAATACGAAGCACTGAAGCAGGTCCCTGAGAGGTGTTGCACATTTTTGTTTATCTTCTAAAAATCCCTTCAATACCCCATCCACCCCACCCTAAAAAAAGAAAAAAAGAAAACCCAGACCATCTGTTTATCAGCATATGACCACAGCGACATTTGAGATACTGTAAGACTGCCGCCTTTTATTGTTATTATAACTCCTTCTTTTAAATATAATATATATATATAAAGACAACAGCCAAATGTGTTTTGTAGGACTTGCAGGTAAACATGGAGAGCATTGAAGGAGATTGTGAAAAACATTGACCGACAAAAGAGCTGAACGGGAGGATCGTGCTGTTCAACCTGACAACCAATTAAGATGACGTCCGCACATGGGATCAGAATAGTTTCAGGTTATTCTGCTGATGGACAGGTGGTGTCAGTAGGAGCTGCATGCTAACAAAGCCAAGGATCATATGTCCACAGATTTATTTTCTGAAACAGACTCTGAATGTTTGATTTGGGAGACAAATCCTGTTTATGTATTTGACGCACAAAGTCTGTTAGTTAACAAGAAAACATTCACATCACACATTCATTCCTCCTGTGACTAATTTCAAAATCTAGCATCTCTTGTAGGCCAGCAGTCACATGAGATGATGGTTGTTGGTTTCTGAGTGTGACTGTACTCTGAGGACAGGTGGGAAAGATGGATATGTTTTCTTATTGTTGTTGAGGAAACTTATTAAAAAGCAATGAACCCACCAGCTTCTCGGTTCCTCAGATATCCAGGGTCTTCTTACAGCCAGCGACATGTTGTTTAGTGTGCTTTGCTCATAGTTGAGACGTTTTCGAGTTTTATTAGCAGAAGCGGCTCCTGTGTGGAAATAACGGCGGTCTGCGGATCAGCTCCTTCTTTGGAATTTAAGAGAGCGGGTCTTTGAAACACGGGCAGATCTTGTTACTTATCCGGATTTTCAGTCACATCTTTCTGCTCTTTTAGAGCACACGCTTTCTGATCTGTGGAGAAATGAGAGAAATGTTTGGATGGCCTCTCCTCAGAATTCTGTGAATCTTTTACAAACTGCAGACTCATGATTTGGTTTGAAAACAATGAAAGTGAGCTGTTGCACATTCTTTCTTTTTCCAACTGTACTATCCTTTCACATGTAGTCTTACCTTTCCCCCCCTCCTCCCGTGTGTTTGTGATTTGATGTGCGTATGTGCCCCTGCAGCAGGCACTCCTCTCCCCCCTGGCACCCCCACCATTCCTCTGAGCCAGCTGCAGCAGCACTCCCTGGCCCTCCAGGGGCAGCATGGCCAGGCCCTGGCCGCCGCCCCACAGCCCCAGCAGGGACAGCAGGCTGTCTTCCGCTTCCCTGCTGCTGTCTCCCTCACAGGTGACCTGCTCTGCATGCTGCCACGACTGTGCCTGCCTGTACTAATCACGATCATATCTTCGTAGAGCTGCTCTCGCTACTTTCTCTGCTGTGACTAATAACACACCTGATGGTAGAACTACTAACGCTACTCGCATGACAACCACTTGGATCTCAGCTAACAGCACAACCCTACTGCTTGTTCCTGGGTGATGCATTCGATGGCTTATTCCAGAGGTTTTGTTACCCCGTGTGTCTCTCCAGGAGCAGGCGTTCCCCAGCAGCTCCAGGCCATCCAGGTCCATCCTAACACGCAGTCCTCCTCCAACAGTGACAGCAGCCCGGAGATCTCCCACACCTCCACAAACTCCACCAGTAGGTCAAACTCTCCCTGAAGACACTCATATGTCCTGTCTTACTCAGGCCACATTCAAGTTCTCTCAACATTTCCTTTAAAGGCGACTTATTATGCCCGCTTTTTTCTCCCCCTCCCAAAGCTGACAGAATCTCCAGAGGTTCTTGATGAAATGTCTGTGACATGTTTTGGTGAAAATAACAGCGATACAGTACAAGAGCTCCATTTTCAACCATGTCTTAACAGCTGCGTTCATGGTTCTAGAGCTGTAGTGTCAAACGTGATTCCATGTTGGGCCACGTCATTGCCATGGTTACTGTTAAAGGGCCGGTTATTCTTCTTTTTTTTTTTCTTTTTTGTTATGTTGGCACATTTCTCACTAGTTCCTGGACTCGATTGAGTCTTTAAAAAAAGAGAAAAAATCTTAAAAAGTGAATTTTTGCCATAAAGTGTCCAATTGCACAAAATTTGCAACGTTTATCATAAAATTGTGGCTTTTGTACTAAAAGTTTTCTCAAATAATTGTAAAATTCAAAAAATTTGTTTTTCATTTTAAAAAAATGTAAAATGACAAATTTAATTATATCACATCTTTTATTTCATAAAGTTAATTTATGCCATGAAATATAAAATTTTACAAAAAAAATTGTGACCAATATCAATGGTGTCAAATCACAATTTATTTTCCAACAACAAATGTTACTTTTTTTGTTGGAAAATATCAACTTTTTTGCAACATTTTCACATAAAAATTGCATTTTTTTTTTCTAGAACCTCAACTTTTTATTTTGACAAAAATTTGCAACTCTGTGTTGTAAACTCTTTTGCAAATGTTAAAATTGTGACTTTTTGACATAAACCAGCTGCTCTCCAACTCGGTTATTCCACTTTTTGATGTCTGTATTTACAGTTGCATTTAAATTTCTTCAGAAACATTCCAGTTATAAGGACGAGGTCATCTTTGCACGCCCACGAGAGCGTGCAAAGATGAAGTGGCGGCCGGATTTGGGTTCCTTGAGTTTTCACACCCGTGTTCTCGACTTAACCCTAACTTAACTCCACCCCTCTCTTCAATGGAGCGTGCAACGTTTAAATCTGTGTTGCAGTTTTGCACTGCCCTTAAAAATTGCACAAATTTGAATTGAAAATGGAAAATAATCCTAATGGAAAAACACTTAATTCCCATATTGCAAAAAGTTGTTATACTGGTGTTGTAAAACTGCACCTTTTATGTATCTACTAGTCACATCATACACCAAAAAGATTTATTTATTTTTCTGTAAGAACTGGCTGGATTTGATAAGGTGCAAGCAGGCGCATGATTTCCTCACAAATTTCATAAGATGCTTCACGCAAAAAGTTATTGTAAAGTTTTGAATCCTCTCCTTTGTGAAATAATGGACCTTAAAGAAACCCAGTCAGACATGGCCAGCTCCTCACATGAAGACAGAGACAGTTTGTTGAAGAGCTCTGCATCTTTTTAGAGTAAACACACCATGGTTCACCATTATTCTGCTTAATGGAAATGGATATTTTGTAGTTTTGTGAGTCTTGGTGACATTTTAAAATATCACTCCACTTTTGTGCTAAAACTTTAATGGAAAGGCAGCTGGTGACAGGATTGTATGTCAGAGTTGGATCTAAGATCAAACAATGTTGAACAGCACACTTTGTGTGTCTGTGTGTGGTGTTTTTTTTTCCCCTCATACTTTGTCCCCTTTAGTGAGAAGATTCTGGTTAAAAAGTAGAAGCTACACTTTGCATGGTTAGAAGCTAGAAACTAAATTTGGATGTTAAGCGCCATCTGCTGGCCAACACAGGTACACAAATCTTGCCCTCTGAGTGACTTTTTACTCTCCGCCCTCTCTTCCTCCAGCAACTGCAAGTCTCCCAGCAACCATTGTCACTTCATCAGTGCCAACGTCTGTGGCGGGTCACATGATGTACCCTAGCCCTCACGCAGTCATGTATGCTTCCACGCCAACGTTGGCTGATGGAGGGCTGGCTGTGCTCAACGCCTTCTCGCAGGGAACCTCTGCCATGCAGGTGTCCCACGCACAAGCCCAGGACACAGGTGAGGCACAAACGGGGATTCATCCGAAGTTTACACCGCCTGCTAAACTTTTGTCCTTTTTATTAAAAGAAAGCGTGCTCTCCATCTCCCGCAGGTGCTGTCCCTCAGGTGTTCCTCACGGCACCTCCAGGCACAGTGCAGATCCCCGTCTCAGCAGTGCAGCTACACCCAGTACGGCAAGATCTGCATTTTACAAGTGAAACTCTCATATTCCCTTTGCAACCAGCATGCCACGTTGACTGCACTAATGCATCCTAACAGAGCACTGGCGCACAGGGTCACCTGATGCCCGTTTTGTATGAATGCGGATTGTCAGCTGGCATCTTGATTTGTTTGTTGGAAAGAACACATGGAGTAGACCTAATGATGCACCCTGGTAGCCGTGCATGGGATCTGGGAGGAAAAAAAGAAGCATTTATGTCTTTTTAAAATATACAGGGATTGTAAATTACATCTGGCATCATTTTTATTAGCTTGTAACACATTAATAGCCACCGTACTGAATATTATTAGCAGAATAAACTGCCTAAACACGAGAGAGGAGATCAGCATCTGTTGCATTACAGCACTTGATGATTAACAGCAGGCAGTGCAACAAGATCTCCATCTGTGCTGGCTGGTGTGTGATGTGACGACTTGTGATTGGCTGTCTGATGTGGCGTCTCCTGACACGACTGTGTTTCTACTCCAGATGGTGATTGGCCAGCAGTCGAGCGGCAGCAGCAGTAACCTGACAGAGCTCCAGGTGGTCAACCTTGATGCAGCACAGAACTCAAAGAATGACTGACGGACGGCTGGAGCTGTTTAACTCTGCAGACCCAGACACACACACACACACACACACACTCAATGGCAAACAAGCAGAATTTACTCAATTCCATCCACTAATAAACATGCAT
>JBAMYA010000007.1:15911970-15931854 GCA_037176975.1 Arrhamphus sclerolepis
CAGTTGCCCTGGCAACTTGAAATCATCCCCAGTTTTGTGAATTTCGGTGCTTTTCTCTCCCCAGCAGGCTGTCAAAACAGGTTCACTACAGTAGTTTATATTCCTAACAATATAAAGTAGTGGTGACATCCACTTTTTCCACACCTTTTTTTTTTGAGTGTGTTGCAGGCCTGAAATGCAAAAATTGATGTAAATTAACAAATGAAACAGAGCTCATGAGAAAACACTTGAAATATCTTGGCTTCATTCTGTCTGCTAAAGAATACATGTTAAAATGGAAAAATATGATTTTTTTTTTTTGTATATATTTTTTGGCTGTTTTTTTAATTTTATACATCATATTATTCCACCTTTTTCTCATTTGAGATTGTATATGCAGATGGCAGTCGGCTGTGGGTCATTCTAGACTGACTGTCTCACTGACTGATTCTTTTTCTTTCTTTTTCTTTTTTTGACTAATATCAGTTTATGCATTTGCTTTTCATAGCCTACGAGGTCGTCGTCCGAGAGTATTTGTTCCAGACCTGGTTCAAGCATACCTGGCTCACCGGGCCACACGATTTATGTAAGAAATGCCATTGTGCTACTTTATCTGCGTAAATAGATTGTTCTCTTGTTTAGTGAGAAATGTCTGTACCCCCCTTTTTTTTTTTTTTTTTAAGTGCAGCCCTTTTGCGACAGCAACTCAGTAATAGAATGTTCAATAGTAGTAATCTCCCTTTATTTTTGTGTGTGTTTGTACATTTGTCTTTGTTTGTTTCCCTAGGCAAAAGTAGACAATGAGATCCTTGATTACAGAGACCTAGCTGCCATTCCAAAAGTCAAAGCCATTTATGACATTGAACGCCCCGATCTTATTACCTATGAACCCATGTACACAACCTCCCTGGATGAGAAAGAGGAGAGACGAGAGAGTTTGGGAGAGGTAAACACACAGACTGCATGCTTCTTTTCCCGGGTGCACACTACATATGGACACATTAAGTGCAGAGCACACTGGAGAAACAGGACTCAAGAAATCCTGATCTCCCCTGAAAGGACGTTTTATTCTGCAAAGCTTTTTTTTTTTTTTTTTCGCACTGCTGATTTTCTATGTCCCTCACAGCTCCACACTGCCAGGAGGGAGCGTTCCCCTATGCCTGATGACAAGGTAAAATCTGCCACAGTGTGTGCATGTTAAATGACTTGAAATTGTGTGAATCACATACACACAGAGTTATTTCCACACTTACAAGTGGTGAGTGTCTTGCCTGCAGTAGACAGCGGTCACAAAGCTCCAAGTATGAAGGATCAGGGAAGAATTCTCACACATTTCACTGCAGGTTGAGTGAACACTGTATTAGATATGTCTACACATAACTTTTTGCTCTAGATGGTTTTTTACTTTGTCACTACGGTATTTTTTTCCATGTCTTCCATGTTTTTTTTGTTTTTTGTTTTTTGTTTTATTGGAAACAATAATGTACAAGATCAACAAGGTACATATTGATTATCCAACAGCACATTAAGAAAATAGAATCAATAGAAATAGAGCATCTCAGAAATATTGTTTAAAGAAATAATAATAAATAAGAAGAAATAACTAAATAAGTCAAGGAGTACACAAAAATAAATATATATATGATGTCTTCCATGTTGCTTTGAACAGAAGCTCACTGTGATTTCTGGTTGTTGAGTGGCATAAAGATATGGAGAGCAGCTGCACATGCAGTGATGTAGACCAGCACGAATGTTAGTGACAAACTGTCTGATACACAGATGATGCGGTGTAAAAGCCCACAGATAGCATTTTTTTAAATTTATTGATTGAAAAAATGCGCTCCTTTAGCTCATTCTGAGTAACTGCTAGCTTACCTCTCCAATCAGATCCCTGATTTTACCAAATGAGTTGTATGACTGCTGGCTACTGCAGGTAGGAGTCTAACTACTCGAAATAGGAATAATACACAGACCATGTTCTTCTTTTTTTTTAAGCTTTTTACTCTGAAAACATTTTTGAAGACAGTGCTATAACTCAGATGTGTCGATTCTTTCTAGTCCTCAAGAAACATGTCGCCAGTCCCATCTGGAGAGGTGAGCCAGTCGTTAACCATCGCTGACTTTTTATTCCTTTTCTCATTTCATCCCAGCAGTTTATTGAACAACCTGTGTCTGTTTGTGTGTGTCAGGGTTGTTACGACAGAAGGGAGCGCATCCTCCAGAGGTCAACCAGTCAGGGATCCATAGGATCACCAGTTTATAATCGCCACGGTTACACCCCCACATTGTCACGGTCACCGCAGCATTTTCACAGACCAGGTGAGTACTTGTCAAACCTTATATCTTTTCTTTTTTGTGTGTATGAACACGTGAGGATGTTCATTTTTAAAACAGGTGCTTTTAGGGTTTTTATAAGGTGGATTGATTGCAGCTTCTCTTGTTACGTTGCTGACATTGATGAGGATACTGTGAATAAATTCACTGGTAGCTTCCCACTTCCCTCTTTCTGATCAAATAACCACTTTCAAGGAGAACTTGACTTTAGGTTGTACTTTTTTTTTCTTAACTCTGATTTCAGAGCAGCACTTAAAGTCAATTTTGCATTTTTAAAAAACATTTTTTGTCATTTTTATCAGTTTCTTTAAAAGTTTACTTTTAAAGTGTAACCTTCCTTGGTTTTTTACGGTTTGTCTTGAATACTCTACACTACCTCTCACTTTGCGTGTCTTATATCTTTTCTTTTCAACATTTGACTGCAGTATATTTTCCTTTTCTTTTACCCCTTGCCGTCTCACCCTCTACTTCCTCCCTGTATTGTCCACTTCTGCTGCCTGGTTTTGGGGTTTTGTCCCCTGTCCCACACCTTCCCTCCCTGCAGAGGCTCTGACAGGCATGCAGAAGCTCTGCTCCTCCTTGTGCAGTAACAGTGTGGGCTCCAGAAATAGTGACTCCCGCCCCACATCCCCTTTCAGACACCACTTCCTCCCCCATAGCCAAGGTAAGGGCCCCACTCCACTCTTAAATGCCCCTCCCAACCTTGAAGCAACACATCATTGCCATTGTCACGTGGGATGCCACCTTTCACCAGTGCGTCGTCTGTCATTCTGGATACATCACCATTTTTCATGAGCTTTTAAGCACCATTTCTTGTGTCTTGGTCAGATTCATGCAGCCAAACCACTACTCCCTCATTAACTTGCACTCCTAACTTGCTTTTACTAATGCAGCCTTTTGCAAAGTAGTTGTCACCTTTTTCATCCATGTTTTCCAGCTTTGCATGCACTTTTTTGAAATTTTAGTAATCTTACTAAATCTTACGTCTAAATGATCTATTTCCTATGTTTTGAATTGCTAGAGGGAGTCCTCAGACTCCAGTAAACTGCAAGCTTTTTACTGTTGCATGTTGGGAAGTATTGACTTTCTTAACTGAAACTAAAAGACTAATGGACATCGTGCTTTATTTCTCATAATACATCCCCCAGGCATTTAAGCTCAGCAAATTAAACTGCTAGTTTGATCTGCTTTTGTTTGGCCCCATTAATCCCAGTTCTCAGAACCGACCAGAATGTCTCCCATTGGGTGAGGGTGACCTCACCTGCTCCCGTTGGTCCCTGTGTGTTGCACCGTTCAGACTGTGGATCCCCTTTACTCTCCCTGCTTATGTTCTGTTCTTGGTTCTTCTCACTGGAGGCACTGACCCGCTGAGTGGCCGGAGCTCCCCTCTCCCGCTCAGGCCCGACAGCCGGCCGGTCACCCCGCCTCTCTCCCAGACCCCTAAACATTTCCACCTCCCAGGTAGGAGCGGGAGCGCACCCTGTCACTGCTCATCATTTCTTTCTCTCTTTTTATCTTTTTTCTTTCTTTCTGTCCTTCTCATTGTACTCTCATCGTAGATATCAGCCTTTACTTCCCCCTCATCTTTCACAACTGTACTGATTGTATAACAGAAAAAAAGTAACGTAAACCCACAGTCATGTTTACATACAGCAGATTATTTTATTTGTCTTAAAAAGCTGCTGTTTAGCCTCTAAATGCATATTGTATCTTTTATTTCGTTGGTTTCAGATCAGGGCAGCAACATCTACAGAAAGCCACCCATCTACAGACAACACGGTACCTTTCCTCTTATATTATGATCTGTTTTTCTGAAAATAAAAAAGTTCAGTTATTTATCTGGATTCCTAATCAGGGACACTTTTGTCATAGTGCCGAGGACTGCACAGAAAGGATCTAGTTTTGCAAATTATATCCTTCAAAATTTAAAACAAGTGAAAGTACGGGATACATGCTTGATTAAAAACAGGAAAAACCAGCAGACCGGTCGCATTATTGCACTTTAAAGGTCATAAAAAAATCTGGTCTTTACTTGAAGAGAGGTGAATACAACCTCAAATGAACAACATGTTAGTGGCTGTCACTGCTTTAACGAAGAAGCTGTTGAAAAACTGCTGCTACAGGAATTAGAAAAGCGGGTAAGTCTCAGCTCTTTGTTGTTAATCAAATACATTTGGATAATTGATTACAGCTACAGTGTAGCCAGGTGTGGTTTAATGTTTGCTGGTCTTACAATACCAAGGAAGAAAGAAGTCAGCAGTCATCCAAGAGAAGCATCAAGCTCTGCAATAAGAAGGATTTTTCACAAGAAAACATTGAATAAAGAATATCCTGTAGAATAGTTCAATAAAATATTCATGAACGTTTCCAGTCTTCCCAGAGGTGGATGTCCCAGTAAGTGCACTCCAAGGTCAGAAGTCTGCTTACTGTAACTTTGAGTTGCAGTAAGTTCACTCTTATTGAATCATTTAAATTGAACTAATTAATTGACGAGGAACAAGTAAAAGAAAACAAAAGTAGAACTCAGACCCTTCAGGCTTCAGCATTCATATTAAATGTTAAAGTTGGTGACAGCACAAAAACTAAAAGACTGAACAAGGAAGCCTCGTATGGAGGGGTTCCCAGGAAACAGCCAGTTCTCTGACAGCATCGCTTAGACTTGCAAAGCTGCATCTGAATAAACCACAATAACAATGCCATTTGATCATAAAAATAAAAATAAAACTAATATGGTAAAAGCATAGCCTTATTCCACATTTACCACATTAGGTACCGAGCAGGGCATATGCACATAAACAGCTTATGCTAACTAGAAAGCATGACGGTACAAGGATGATAATATGGGCTTGTTATACAGCAGCAGAACGTGAGATGTAGACAATGAGGTGACCATAAACTCTTTTTGTATAACAGGACATTCTGGACTATATATCTGAGAGTCGAAGCTTTACTCAAAGTGGGTCATGCAACGGGATAATCATCCCAAATGCACCAGCAAATCTACAACAGAATGCCTAAAATAGAAAAAGTTGCAACAGCCCAGTCAAAACTGAGACTTCAAACCCGTTTGAAATGCTGCGGTTTGATCTTAAGGGAGCTGTGTATAAATGAATGTTCACAAACCTCAAATAGGCCAAAAAATTCCTTTGCAATGATGCAGCTTTAAGTGGTTCCACAAGCTATTGAATCATGGGGTGTAATTAGTGTAATAAATTCTGCATCATTTTTTGATGCTTATCTGAAGTTGTTTTTATCTAACTATAAGACCTTGTAAAGACCAGATGGGATTTTTTTTTCACTAAATAAGTCCTTATGTGTAAACGTTTGGGATTGAAGGAGGACATACTTTTTCTTTTTCAGAGGACTGTATGTTACTGAACCCAGCTGACTCAGTGTTCATCTTACCATAGTCACTCCCAGTGTCATTGTACTGTTTGAAGTCTGTCTCCTGTCCTTTTCTGTCTGATGCGGTTTTACACTGTGCTTTGTCCATGGCGTGCGTATCAAGAGGACATGTACAATTTTGATAAAAGTGCAAGAATCCTGGGACAGTGACTGTCCCGTGTCCAAGAGTCATTTGTGTGAAAAACGGCCCGAACTCATCCACGATGAGTAGTACCACGAGATCCGAATGAGCTTGCCTCCTAGTGATTGTTTTGTAGTTATTGTTAACTCAGACTTTCAAGTCTGGCTTTAAAATGGACAAACAGTGGATGCTGACTGGTTTTGAGACATTTATTTTAACTGAGACTGTGAACCCATACACTGATAGTTCAGTTCCCATGGTTATCAACCTAGATACAGCTGCCATAGCCCATCAAATCAAGTCTGCTGATGAGATCATCAGATCCGCCACCTTCCCCGCTGCCCATGCTCCCTCTCCGGATGACAGCTCCCGGAGTGAGGGTGACTATTGGCCCCACTCTCTCGCTGTATTAGGTACAGTAGGATTCTGATGGGCATGTTTGCACTGTTACATTCTAGTGGTATAATGCAGGCATCACTGCAGTCTAACTCCTCTTATTTCTTCCCTCTATAAGCTTAACTGCATCCATGCTTTACCCCAGGCTCACGCTATTATTCAGGCACCACAGTATTTGCCTTTTAAGTTTTGCTTGCACTGAGCTAAAGTGTCTTTTGGTTTCCGCTGCTGCTGTATTATGTTCTGCTTGAGGTAGCATCAGTTTCACCATTTTTACGTTGTACTTATTGCACAGTATGGGTGCTTTAGTTATGTGCAGTGGTATCACAAATGACTTGGACAGAGATAACTGAGACTGACTTCAAACTCTTGTCTGTCTGTCTTACATCGTGCCCTTCTGTGTATTTGACGTCCACTAAAATCTTGACATGAATGATGACAAACATCTGCCGTGTCTGTTTAGCTAAATATTCCAACGAAGTCCCTCTGTTTGTCTGTCTCGTCAACTCTGTCTCACATTTGTGTTCAGCTGTCCACCTATAACTCATTGACCATGTGTTTTTCTTACGGTTCTACAGCCGAGTCATATCTGTTTGTTTTTTCTTTACCTCTGGTTGTACAGTAGAAGTGAAGCATGGTATCTTCCAGAGTTTTTTTTTCTTCTCGTTTGTTTGTTTGTTTGTTTCATGTAACTTTTTTTGGCTTGCCCGTGGCACCCATAGGCTCAGAAGGCAGGAGGCGGTCAAGAGAAGAAGAGGAGGAGGAGGCTTTGAAAAGAAAACAGCTCCAGGAAGAACATCTCAATAAGGTTGGTCAGATGCTGAAAATGAGTGTCAACCAGACATTAGACATTAAAGGTGCAATGAGAAGCCTGCAATGAATTATTAACTTTTAGCTTTGTAACTTACCAGAATTTGTGTGTGTGTGTGCAGATTCAGTCAGGCTTGGGGAAGCTTATTCTGAAGGAGGAGATGGAAAAAAAGAAAATCAGGGAACGGCACGCGCGAAGCCTGTCTGCTCAGCGCTACGAGTCCAAACAGAACAGCTGCGATGCAGGTGAAGAGCAGCTTGAAGCGCTCACGTACCCTTGCATCTGCACAATAGATCACTCGTCCTGTCGATCTTAAATCTGTGATAAATAAATCTTCTTCAAATCTAACATAAATGATCATTTTCTTCCTTGTTTTTGTTTCAGATCCAACATCTCCAACTAAGACTAACTCTCTGCCTGGCTATGGAAGGAACGGGCTGCATCGGGTGAGATCTCATCGAATTGCTTTTGAGACATAGGAAAAAAAAAAATCCTGATTTTAAAAAAGAAAAATGCTGGGACAATGTAAAGTCGAAATAAATGTAAAATGCCAATCTTGTAAAGCAATATTTTATTCACAACAGAACACAGAGAACATGCCAAATGTTTGCACTGAAGCAATGTATCCTCTTAGGAAAGAAAAATAGTTAATTTTGAATCTGATGACAAGAAAATCTGAAAAAGACAGTTACATTTAGCACTGTGTAGCGCCTCTTCTTTTAACCACACGCTATAGTGTATGTTGCTCAAAAATGTGTGTGCTTGTGTAAAATAAATAAATAAAACTTGTGTACGTCTTTCAGAACTGATGTTTCTTTTTTTTTTTTGTTTTACATGTGCGACCTGCCCATTTCACTTGTCCACCCCTATAATCATCACAGGTGCAGGCTTGAGTGCTGACAAATAAACCAGATCAACCTTCTCCTTTTTAGTCGAAGCGAGGCAAGTTTATTTGTCTAGCACATTTCATACACAGTGCAACTCAAAGTGCTTTACAAAGGCATTGAGATTAACTAAATTGCCTAAAACAACAACATAAATCAAATGTAAAATACCCCTCGCCCTCCAAAAAAAAAAAAAAAAAAATTTGGATAGAGAAAGGATGGAAACAGCCAAGAGAAAGAAAGGAACAGGAAAACAGTAGTTTTCAGTTTAACTTTAAAAGTGTCTAGAGTTGGAGAGCATTTATTATCGAGAGGACGTTTATTCCATCTATGTGCAGCATAGAAGCTAAATGCATTTTCACCCTGTTTGGTCCTAACTGGAGGTTCTACCAGCTGACTGCTGCCTAAAGATCTCAGAGATCTACTTGGTTTATATTCTGCTAGAAGATCAGTCATGTATTCCGGACCCAGATTTTTAGTGATTTGTAAACTAACAACAACACTTTAAACTATTCTGTAGGTAACTGGTAGCCAGAGGAAGGATCTCAGAACAGCAGTGATGTGTTCAGTTTTCCTGGTTCTTGGTAGGACTCTGGCAGCAGCGTTCTGGATGAGCTGAAGATGTTTGAATGTCTTTTTGGGAAAACAAGATAGAAGAGCATCACAGTAGTCCAGTCTGCTAGAGAGGAAGGCATGAATGAGCTTCTCTAAATCAGCTCTGGACATGAGATCTCTAACTCTGGAGATCAGTTTGAGGTGGTAAAAAGCAGTCTTAGGTCCAGCCTTGATGTGGCTGCTGAAGGTCAGGTCTGAGTCAATTAAAACTCCGAGATTCTTAACCTGGGATTTAGTCTTGAGCCCTCTGGATCCAAGCTTAGTGACAACTCTCATTCTGTCTTATTTTATTGCCAAATAGAATTATTTCTGTCTTATCCTGATTTAATTGAAGGAAGCTTGATTGCAACCAACTATTCAGTTGTTCCAAGCAAAGACAGAGGGAGTCTAACGGACCAGAGTCATTTGGTTAAAGATCCAGTAGATCCGAGAGTTATCTGCATAGCTGTGATCAGCAACACTGCTCTTACGTATGATCTGACCTCGGGGAAGTCGAGGGGATGTCGAGGTGGAATAATAGTGGTCCAAGAATTGACCCTTGAGGAACTCCACGGGTCAGTGGAATAAGGTCAGATTTATTCTCACCAATGGAAACAACAAAGATCCTGCCTTCAACATAAGATCTGAACCAACTGAGAACTGGAACTGATGACCCCACCCAGTTTTCCAGTCTATCCAGAAGGATATCATGGTCCACAGTATCAAAGGCTGAACTAAGGTCCAGCAGCACCAGAACAGATGTTTTACTTGCTTCAGTGTTCAGAAAAATATCATTTCAGACGTTTGATCGATGCCGTCTCAGTGCTGTGATTTTTTTATGAAGCCAGACTGAAATCTGTTGAAAAGACTGTTCGCATTTAAGAATCTATTCAGTTATATTAATGCCACTTTCTCAATAATCTTCCCAATACAGGGAAGCAACCTGTAATTGTTTAATTCTAAACTATCTAAGTTTCTGTTCTTCTTCTCAAAGCAAACCCTGCATCTGCTGAGCTCCTTCTTTTCATGAAATCAAACCCCTGCTGACAAAACCTAGCTTTCACTATTCCTTTGGTGTCTCCATGTGGTCGTTGCTTCTTTTGTCTATTTGCAGCTGTAGTTATTGATTCTTTTGGAGGTGTAATAGATTGATGTGGCTATATGGTCCTGCTCTTTGCTTTCAAACCACCACCAACATACTGGAAAGACTCTACAAGCCAAAGGTGGCCTCTGAAACCTTCTGGTCTCCATGTTTCGGAGGTGCTCCTGATGCTTCCAAATACACATGATGAGATAAATGGCTTTCTAATTGGCAGAGGGATGATGGGGTTGGAACTGCTAGTCAGGAGGTCTAGAGGAAGACCAAAGAGGAGATTTAAGGATGTAGTGAAAGAGGACATGAAGTTAGTCGGTGTGGGAGAAGATGATGCAGAGGACAGGGTAAGAAGGAGAAAGATGAGTTGCTGTGGTGACCCTTGAAGGGAACAGCCGAAAGGAAAAGAAGAAATAAATGGCTTTCTGTCAAAATAAAAATCACAGTTAATGAAATTAATGCGCTATAAATTTCAAACCTGCCATTGGTTAAAATGTGTTTTAAAAGCAGAACATGAGTCATCGTCGCCATGGCAATAGCCTGAGGTGGAGCACGCTGATGCTGATGCTGCTGCGTTTAGAGCCTAAAATATGCTCAGGTTTGCTTCTGTCATCGCCACGATTCAACGTATGATCAATCACAGGGTAAGATGCCGTAAATTAACGATCAACCCATTTCACATTGTGCAGCGTGGCTAATGTCCTTTTTTTAATAAAACTGCTTAAATGGTGCAGTGAACCAGATAAAAGGTGCGAGAATAAATTAGAAATGCTGCTACGTTCAGCGGCCATGGACTGTGGACAAATTTTAGAGAGAGCCGTTTGCATAAGATTTGGACTTGGCAAACACAAACCAGTTCCAGGTGACTGAAGGAGCTGGTTCCCATTCTGGGAAAACTAACTTCTAGCAGCGTGTGGTGGATTCATTCGGGAGGTGTTACTGAGCTATGGAAGCTCATGTTTTTCTTTTATTGTGTTTTTTGAATATTTTTAACATTGCCATGAGTCAGTAATTCACATTAATCTATACGTTGCCCAGCCCGATGTCTACCTATCATGTTTATCATACTATATTAGCCCTTTCTAGTCCACAACGCAGCTCACACACAGACAAATTACATCCATTTATTCATCAGACCAAATTGTTCCCATACTTACTCTTAATACTCTTATAATTAACCTTATGAATTAAATTATAATTAACGTATGTGTAGCCTAGGTGGGATTTAGTTCTATCAATTGGCCTAAACACAATGTTTTTGGACTGTGGGAGGAACCTACATGGACCTGCAGAAATAAATGAATGCAGGTATTGATTCATTTGAATGTTTAAAAGTTCTTTTCTGCCGTTTCTGCAGTCTGTAAGATCATGAAAGCATTTTTATGCTTGTAAAAAAAACTTTAACGTGAGGTTCCTACGGGTTGTACGACGTTAACTCCAGTGCTTTTCACCATTCTGAGTGGAGACGATCCGACTAAGAGATCATAAACATGTTTTCTGCTGCAGAAGCCATAAAGCCTCATGTTTTTGTGTTGCTGTGAGAGCTGGGCTGTCAGGCTGCTTCCTCGTTCAGTCGTGGTTCCAGAAGAAGGCAAGCGGTGACGGCGGCGCTCACATTACCTCACCCGTCCCACGCCTCCACACTGCTGGCTCCCGGCGGCGGCGTTGGATGGATTTGTAGGTCGTTTCACAGGCCATTAATTTTTAAGATGGGTTTGTGGTCGGAGCAGAGGGAAGTGTACGACAAATACCAGCCGCTAGGGCAGGGGAGGTCGGGAGGAGTTAAATGCTGTTTTTATTGGTTACCATGGTTACCAGGGTCGTGCCCAGACTGTTTTTTTTTTTTTTTTTTTTTTTCCCCCAGCATGACTTCAGAAATCCTGAAACTTCCAGCTGTCTTCTACTGAAAACTTCTGATACAGAGACGTTTGTCTCGGGGGGTGATGGATGAACTGGACGTGATCAGACATCAAAGGCTTCCATGCCGACAGATGTGGTCATGTGGTCATCAGCTGTCTTGAATGAAAAAACATGAAACTTTAGAAGAAAAAAAAAAGTCCTAACAAGTGGAAGTGACATTAACACAGTTGGAACTTGAGTATGAAGCCAGTTTGACTGGATGAAGTCTTGAAAGAAGCTGAGGTGATCTTTTGAAACCAAGAGGCAAACATTTTAGTTCCTCTACTGACCACTAGGGTTTGACTCCAGCAGTGAGTCAGTATCCATTTATCTCCAATTTAAAATGTCCAACTTTACAGAAAAATAAACATACTCACAGCCTGGTGCAACAAAAACAGCTCTAGTCTCCATAGCTACATTTCACATCCATGACAACTGTATGCGGGGGCGGGGATTTTTATGTACCCCTTGAGGGTAATAATTGCCTCCTGGTGACTTAGAGGTAGTGCTTATGTCTGCCATGTGGGAGGTCCAGGTTTGGTTCCCAGTTGCATCAGGAAAACTTGTGCTGAACTAATCACGAGGATCACACCCCTGTGGTGACCCCGACTGTAGCGCAGTGGAAAGGAAAGTTTTATCCAAGCAGTAACCATCCCACCTCCGGGTTGAAGCTTATCTAGGAAGTATGTTGTGTTGCAGTTCCTCTACAGACCACTAGGTGCTGGCTTCAAACAGAGGGGTACAAGCGTGGTTTTAGAATCAGTCTGGGTTTCTATAGTTAGATGTACGTGGGGTGAATTTTTTGGTACCACATCAGATAAATTTATATTAAGCAACATGGCTGACCAATCAGATGTGTGGAATTATTTGACGTGCTTGTGCAACGGTTTGTGGAAAGATTTATTTCAAAGCCTCTCCGTACAAATTTATGGATCACATGACCAGATAGTTCGTCCGATGGTTTTATCAGAGAAAATTATATTACGTTACATATTTATACTTAATTAGGGTTCTGTTCTTTTAATTGACAGTTGTTAGACATTAATTTAGCTACATAGCATTACGTAGCTAAAGTAAGCAGCATCTCCAGTATCTGAGCTGCGAATTTTTACTTTTAAATATATACGACTATATTAACGTGGACCACAACAAATAGATCGTTTGGTAGATTTGTTGTTATTCATTCATTCATTTTCCCTCCGTTACAACTTCTTTGTTGTCAGTATCTCTAAGTTGACTGAACGCTCAACATTTATCAGCTCCAACTCAGCTGCAGCGCTGAAGAAAAGAATATACACCACCCTCTAGTGGTCGGTGCTGGAATTACTACAAACAGCGCACATGTGTAAAGGCCAAAGTTGGCAAAAGGCCCGCGCGTAGTCTCTGTGTTTATCTGCTAGACAGAAGCTAAATAAGGCTTGAGTCTGAACCGCTAGAGGAGATGATGACTGATCAATCTACGATGTGCTTTTTTTCCGTGAAAGACGCTGCACACCTTCTGTCGTTTCTCACTTTCTTCTGTCGTCTTTCTCAGTGCGCGATGCTGCGCTTCTCCGAGCTGGAGCTGAGGGAGAAAGAGGGAGGAGGAGAGACGGAGGTAGAGCTGGCAGACGGCCAGCAGGGCGACGGAGGGAGGGATGAAGAAAGAAAGGAGGAGGAGAGGAGGAATAAAGAGGAGGGAGGACGGGAGCGCTGCCAGCAGAGCGACGGGAGGCGAGGAGGAGGAGGAGGAGGAGGAACTCCCACTGCAGCCGCCGCTGAGGCTCCAAGAGGTAAGAGGATTTCCGGAGGGTTCTGCAGGATGACGCACACGCACACACACACACACACACACACACACACACACACACACACACACACACACAGACTTGAAAGGACATAAAAACACACATTTTTTTGGTTGATCTCACTCGCTTGAAGTCGCTCGCGTTCTTTGTCTCCTTTTTTCCTCTCACACTGTGTGTGTGTCTGTCTGTGTGTGTGTGTGTGTGTGTGTGTGTGTGTGTGTGTGTGTGTGTTTGACAGTCGTCTGCACACACACAGTTGAACTCTGGCTGCACTCTGGCGCTGTGAGCCGCCGTACCACTGCCCTCATTTTCTCTGGGAAGCCAAGTGATCACACACAAACACAAGCACGCGCACATGCACGCACGCACACACTGATGTCTCACACTTCCCTTTCCACATGAAACAAATTTAAAACTTTGAAATGAAAAGCCTCGATTTATTGCGTTCTGCTCTCAGTTTACACTGCTCGAAAAAAAAAAAAGAGTAAGCCGCAGCCAGGTGCTGCTAATCATCAGTCCGTGATGAATTGATCATCAGCAGGTGTGCAGACTTCTATGAAGGCAGATGTTTTGGCAGCTTGCTGGTCTGGAGCTTTCTGGTGTGTGTTAACACAATGCCAAGAGGGAAAGACATCAGCAATATAACTAGAAGCAATTCTAAAGGCACATCAATTAGGAAAGGTTTATAAAGCCATATTTGGATATGATAATCTTTCTGCTGTCAGAAAGAGTATTCGCAAGCAGAAAACATTCAGGACAGCTGTTAATATCCCAGCAAGTTTACCCCAAAGTCAGACCTGGAGACGGCGCACACACTGGTTTTCTTACAGTTAAATCATCACTTTGATTAATGAAGGGTCCCAGTAACGCTGACTAACTCTGTTAATCCTTGTTTCAGCTCTGACTGCTCTTGTTTTAGATGTTGCTCTGGAAGCGACACATGAAATGAGGTAGCGCATCATTTGAATCCTTTCAGACTGAGGTCCATTGGGACCAATGACTGTTTATAGCTGTGAACGAACCTTGCCCACTGGATCCTACAGAGAACTTTTGAAGCCCAGTTTTCCTCGAAATGCGCAGTGCCATGTTGCAAAGAGGCATGATAGAGCTGTGAAAGCCAAAGGCAGAGCCACTGGCCAGCTCTCTCAGGCATTTCAAATGAACATTTGCATCTATGGAGACCAGAACTTTTTTTTTTTTTAACCAGACTGTTAATAAATTTAATTCCGCTACAAAGTTGGCTGTTTTAACATGGGAGTCAACTGAGGTTTGCTTTTTTTGGAGCCAGCACCTAGTGGTTAGTGGAGAAACTGCAACAAAATGTATTTCCTCGTTGGGCTTCATCCCGGAGGTCGGGGTGGTTTCTGCTTGTTTTAGACCTGTGGTATGTCAGTCAACTATAACCCCAGAGAGTTTTCAAAGAGTGTTTTGAAACCTCTTATTCTCTAGCACTGCACGACACCATGTTATCCAATCATCTGGATTTCAATAAGCAAGTGCTGCCACAGAAGAAGCGACCCAGCCTGTAGCTTATGATGTTGGACCATCACAGTCGCTTATGGGTCCAGCAAGCCTGCCAGTGTTGGCCCACGACTCGTGGACTGATATTCCAGTTGCTTTTCCTCTATTGGGGGTTACAGTTTTTCAGGGGGCAGATTGTTGACGCGTCTCCATTACCAGGAAAAATCATCCCTGCATCAGGATAGGTACTCAGAGCGGTCCTGATAAACTTCTGGATTAGGAGCGGGGTGATGTTTACTCTCTGACTGGGTACGTTGTGGGCATGAGATGACGCCATTCAGCCACCTATTGTTCGCTTTGCGTAAGAGTCGTCTTTTCTCATTCAACGCCACCATTATACATCACACAAACAAAAAAAACAAACGCTGCTATGGTCTTTAGCTCCTCAAATATTTTTCGTGTAATTTTAGTTTGTTTTCCTTATTTTATTTCTTCATTTTTGCTCATGTAGTCTTGGGTGGTTGACAAACAGTGAAAACGGCACACTACCGCCACCATGTGGTCTGGAATGGTAGCATACATGCATCCGGCCCTGTCACCATAAGTGGAGAGATGACAAGTGAAGGGGCTAAGGAAGAGGTTGACCTTGTTAAAATTCCAGCCCACTAGTTTTGCCCTGGAACCCTTGAAATGCACTTGGTGTGGTCCCAATAGACCCCACTTGAAATGGTTTCAAATGTTTGTTTTTTTCTGTGGCAACCTCAAAAATAACCATTGGATTGATCTGACATTCAGTTTGCCCAAGCTGTTTGCTGTTTAGGTTAGATTTTTTTTCTTGAATTCTTTAACGTAAACGCACACACACAAACATAAACTAAATGTTTGGCTTTATTCTAGTAATCCACAGACAGCTCTGGACTCAACCCAGAAGACAAGATTTTATCCCTTGGGTGTCTCCATTTCTTTTTATACATCTTTTGGGTCAAATCATGCAATGCTCAGAGAAACGCAAAAACATCTACAAGCCACAAACACAGCCTACGTGGATCTCTGAGAAACCTAGAGCAACTGGTATTTTAAGAGCTTTACCTTTTGGTTCAGCTTTCCCTTAACTCCAGCAGACAAGTACAATATCTACATCAATCAAGACACTGCCTTAAGCCACTCATCAGCCTCCTGTTCTTGTCTGCCCCTGCTCATGAACTTGAAGGGTCACAAGTACTTCAGCTCCACCACCACCTGAGGCAGCAGCTCATTCCCGACCGGAAACAGGCTATGCACCCGTTTTTGACTGAAGACCATGGCATCAGACATGAAGTGAACTTGACTGCTTTGCACGTGGGGTTCATCTGTGAAAAGCAAAAGAGGCAACCCTAAACTGAGGGAGGTGGAAACCCATTGGCCCTAGTGGTTTGCTTGAAAGAAATTTCTTCAGGCAGAACAAAAGTCATGTTCTATGACACCAGTTGGGTTAAGCATGGGTAAGATCACACCAGTGTAAAGCTGCCTGTACAAAGCACTCTCAAGGTGGGATATTTTATCTGAATTTATACTTTGCTTTATGTGTGAACATCCCTAAGGTTGATTGATTCCTCTTTGGAGGTAAAAACAGAGGGCAAACACAGGGTAGACTAGTTCTACAGGTGAGTTGGCATCACAGAAAACACTGCTGTTATAATAAAAACACGCTTACATAGCACCTTTCTACTCCAGGAACCACTCCAGGTGCACTCACTTCCACACACACACATTAACTAGATCAATTTATTTAATGGGCCACCTCACTTCTATAATTACTCACATGAATCACATTACATTATAGTAAATGTAAATTAAGCTTTGGCAGAATTTTCTTGCCAATTAGCCTAAACAGCATTTCTTTGGGGTAGGAGGAAACCAGAGTACTGCAGATACAGGAAGAACATGCAAACTCCACACAGAAAGACCAGATGAACCGAGATCTAACTGAACCTTTTAGCTGTGAAGAGTTAGTGTCAACCACTGAACTCATCACCATGGCAGGACTCAACATCACCATGATAGAACCCAACATCATTATGGTAGGACTCAACATCATCATGGTAGGATCCAACATCACCATGGTAGGACCCAACATCACCATGGTAGGACTCAACATCACCATGGTAGGACCCAACATCACCCAGAGATTGCAGAGTTGAAACCTGCGATGATAAGACTTCATTCCTTACAGTGAATGACTTTTACAGATGCTAAAAATTGAATGTAGCATTCTAATGCAGTATTTTTATCCTTATTTATGAACATTCTATTTTCTTCTATGGCAACATGCTTTTACGTCAAAACAAACAAACAAACAAACCGAAACCTATAAATTAACAGTCTAAATCAGACACTGAGGCTCCATCTGAATTACCAAATGCTCCTGGTGATGTTATATGCTGATGGGACGAGAATAAATCTTGTGTGACCCACAAGGAGATAAACGAGGAGATGGAGTAACTGATTTCATTCAGAACTATGCCCATTTTCTCCAGATTCCTGCTCTAAAATCACCAACGTAGACCATTCCGCCAGTGTTTAGCATGACTGGTCACATGATCTTCCTGGAACTGATTGCATATTTACTGGACAGGAGACAAGTCTTGGTTCTAACAGAGGTGCTTTGATCTGCAGCGTTCCACAAGGCACTACCTGGGAACCTCTGCAGTTTGAAACACATGATCTTCATGAAGACAATAATTACAGACAGACCTACAAACAAAGTACAAGAACACAACAGAGAACAAAGTGAGGAACCAGAATGAACGTAGAAACACAACAGACCAAATCTGAACCTTCTGGTTCCACCTCTGAGCCCCCTGGTTCCACCTCTGAGCCCCCTGGTTCCACCTCTGAACCTCCAGGTTCAACCTCTGAACCTCACAGATCCACCTCTGAACCTTCTGGTTCTCCTCATTCCACCTCTGAACCTCCTGGTTCTCCTAGTTCAACCTCTGAAACTCGTAGTTCCACCTCTGAACCTCCCGATTCCACCTCTGAACCTCCTGGCTCTCCTGGTTCCACCTCTGAACCCATCAGTTCCACATCTGAACCTCACGGATCCACATCTGAACCTCGTGGTTCCACCTCTGAATCTCCTGGTTCTCCTAGTTCAACCTCTAAACCTCCCTGTTCCACCTCTGAACTTCCCAGTTCCCCTGGGGTCCACCTCTGAACCTTCTTGTTTCACCTCCAAACCCATTGGTTCCACATCCGAACCTCCTGGTTCTCCCAGTTCTCCTGGTTCCATATGAACTCATCAGTTCCTCTTATGTCAGACTCAAACAGAACTAATTAATGTTAAATCTTTGATTTATAAACTCTAAAACTACCAACACATTAAACACTAAAATGTATGTGGAGATGAATCAGATCCGGAAGTGACGTCAGAATTACCTGTTGTGAGACGCACCTGATAGCATTAAACCACATAAACCTCCATCAGGAGAACCGGGTCACAGACAGGTCTGTCAGTCTGCGTGTGCGCGTGCGTTTACCTTGCCGCTGAGGTCGAGCTTTTTCCGCGCGGTTCCGCTCCGTCTCAGTTTGATTGACGGAGACCGCAGCAGGTTCTTGATGCGACTCCGGATCGTTTCGCCTCCCTCCGTGGCCATGGCTCCTGTTCTCTGCCGGTTCTCCGCCAGTTTTCTGCCGCTAGCTGCCGCTAGCCGCGTCTGCGTCGCTGCCGCTGCCGCGTCGGCTCCGCGTCGCTCTGACGTTCAGGCAGAAATCTGCTCTGCTGTCATGTTTCTACAGACCGAGCCGAGCCGAGCCGGGACATTCAGCTGGTCCGGATGTGCTTCTGCTCCCGACCTGACCGGGTTCCCCGCTGCTCTGCATATTACGTCCCAGCGGCAGCAAGGATGTGACAGTTCTAGACCGGACCGGACCAAAACGGACTGCGGTCTGTACAGCAGCTCTTAATTTGTAGTGCGTCCTACGGTCGTTATTAACGTATCCGCTGGTGTTTTCAAATTAAAAGCTGACGTTAGGTATATTTACTAAAAGCTGATTAATAAATAAAATAAAATAACACCCTGGTGTTTTATTTCAAAGTAAAAAAAAAAAAAATCCGAAATATTTCCTGTGCTATAATTTAATTTTGTTGAATGTCAAATATTTCCTTTTATCACAGTTAGGCTATCTAAAATATTCACTGAAAACTTTTTCTTTCTTTCTTTCTTTTTTACTGTATTCTAATTACTGTAAATGAATTTGTAGCTTCCACTGAACAGATTATAAAGGTCCTGTTGGAATATCACTTCCTAAATAATGTGGACTTTCAGAATGAAGTGCTCATTAAATACCTTGTCATAGCAGTAATGCCACTGCTTTGAGATTAGCTACTATTTATTTAAAAATTCTAGATTCTATAAAACACTTTAACTCATGTTAAAACTATTATAAACTGTTACTTACTGAAAACTACACCAACCTCATGTGGATTTCAAAATAAATTGCACTCTAAATGCAATAGTACACCTCTGCTATTAAACTGTTCTAAAATAAAAAGAGCAGTTTTACTGCAGTGTATAAATATTCCATGTGGGAATGTGACTCAGCCAAGTCTGATGATTTAGTTTGAAATAAAATAAACATTTATTACTGCATAAATACCTTAATACATATACATGTATCTAATTATAAAGAATAAAATCTCTGGGGAGATTTTAGAGACAAAAAGTCTGGAACATTAATGAAAAGAAAATCCAGATTAAAAAACATTAAAAAAAAAAAAGATGAAATTTCAGAATCAGATGAAACCAGGAAGATAAGGGGTTTGTTTCAGAAAGCAAGTTCTGAAGAAACTCAGAACTCAGGGAAACTCTTCCTTAAACAGGCCTCTGGTATCAGGCCTGAAACTGAAGCGCTTCTGAAGGAAAATAAACAGAATATTCTTCGACTGTCTAGATCTCATCGAACTGAAAGGCTGGAAACAGAAACTGTTTCATCAGTTAAATGTGAAGACGTGAACAGCAGCAGAAGAAAAACGTCTGGAATGAACAGATGTGCCCATGAACTGGTAATTCCAGAAGCATTCTTGGTTTTATGTCAACATTGACAAATTCTGACTGAAAATTCAGACCGGACTGGTTTTA
>JBAMYA010000007.1:15931954-15948707 GCA_037176975.1 Arrhamphus sclerolepis
ACTGGAGGTTCTACCAGCTGACTGCTGCCTAAAGATCTCAGAGATCTACTTGGTTTATATTCTACTAGAAGATCAGTCATGCATTCTGGAACCATGTTATTAAGTGATTTGTGAACTAACAACAACACTTTAAAGTCTGTTCTGTAGGTAACTGGTAGCCAGTGGAAGGGTCTAAAAACAGCAGGAAGGTGCTCAGTTTTCCTGGTTCTTGTCAGGACTCTGGCAGCAGCGTCCTGGATGAGCTGAAGATCAGACAAATGCGTTTCAGTAGTCAAGTCTGCTAGAGATGAAGGCATAAATGAGCTTCTCTAAATCTGCTCTGGACATCAGATCTCCGTCTCTGAATATTTGTTTGAGGTGGTAAAAAGCTGTCTTAGTTTCAGCCTAGGTGTGGCTGCTGAAGCGCTAACTCTGGGTGTGTCGTTTGTGGTTTACAAAAAGAGCGTGGGCCACGTCCACATACGACTTCCTCTTTGTATGACAGAGCTTGAACCTGCATTTCTGGATGATGTGGCAAACTTTGTTCTTCGACTGTTATCTGGAAGTGTGCCTGGGCTGTGCAGTGATTTCCTCATCAGTTCTCTGCCGTACCTCCTCAGAGCCAGAAGATCACAGACATCCAAAATAGATTTTGCCATCGAGATGATATAAGACAATACGAAATGAGACAATAGTTTAATGAAATGGTAAAATGCATCATTTTCACGTTTGATATGTTTTATATGTTCTGTTATGAATGAGATACGGGTTTGTGAGATTTACAAATGATTGCATTGAATATTTATTTACATTGTCCCAACATTTTTTTTAAAAATTCTTGTATATTTCTTTGGCATCAGTCCGACCGGCACCAATTGCTTTGAACTTTCATTGGATTCCAGTTTCAGATCAACAGTAATCAACAGTAAAGACGTACACATAGACTGATGCGCTGCTGTTTTATTTCTCCTCCAGCCTCAGTCAACAGACTTCACCCAGTACAACAGCTATGGTGACATGTGTGGAGGAGGCAGAGGTGAGAGACAAACAAAGCCACAAAACAACTCTCTTGTCAGTTTCACCAAAGCTATTCAGCTTCAGTATTCAGAGTTGGCTCATTTTATGCACATTTGAAATATTTGATTTTCATCAGAGACAGCTGTGTTGTAGATAGTAGCCTGGCAGGGGACTCAACAGCAAAACCATTAACTGTGAGTCTCATTTTCTGTCCCATTTTGTCCTGCAGAGTTTCAGGTATGTCTCTCATCTGCTTTTTCACATGGCATGCCTTCTCATCTTGCATCATAAATTTGCTTGCTCATGGGATACAAAGAGACACCTTCCCTGAATGCACACTTCCCAGTCCTGCTCCATGCTTGCATCACTGTCGGATCAAAGTCAACTACAGGGCATGCGGTGCTGTGATTTCAGATGGATTTAAGACGCAAAAACACGCAATGCCCAGTAGCTGAACTGAGTGCTATAAATGCATTGTTCAATCATTGCCTCATGTCTTGTTCTGTGTGTTGTTTATCAGTGTGATGACTCAAGCTGTATATTCTAGTTATGATTTAATTTTATCTTCACCACATTAGAGAAACTGTAGATACGTTTAGAAAACATGTAAATGACCGCTCATCTTTAACACTAATTAAGATTAAGAACTGTATTCAAGCTACTTGCTCCATCCAATGAAATCTGCGCCTGCTGTCGTAAGTGGGCATATTCATGCCATTAACCCTGCAGTCCCCTTCCACTATATTACATTTGTGTATGTTCTATTCTTTAGCACATTAAGGATGGCCGTGCAGCACTTGCAAGGATGGACAGGGGAGTATCTATGCCTAATATGTTGGAACCAAAAGCAAGTATCTTCTTCTTTTTGTACCAATGATAAAATTTAAAAAAATGAAGATATTGTTCTTTTCTTTAATTGCATCTTAATCTTAAGAGCATATTTTGAAATAATACAAGCTAGAAAAAGAGGACATAGGAGGAAGATATGTGTAGTTGAGATTTTATTTATTTAGTTTTTCAAACTGGAAGTTAACGGCTCATGTCAGCTGGTTTCCTGATTCAGTATTGTGCTTTTAAGGAGCTGCCGAGTCACCCTCGCGCTTAGCATGCTGGCTTCTCCATGCTCATCTGCACATAGCTTTTAACTTAAAGCGGCTGGATACTGTATGCAGCATACAGTGGAAAAATCCAATGCCCAGGCTGTCATCCAAACAACTCATATCCCTATATACTGCGTAGTATATAACTGGCTTAGCGCATTACTGTGTGGATATGAGTTGGCCCAAGTGCCTCAGAGATCCTTTAGTGTCTTGACTATTGAGCATCTCAGTTGGGATTAGGATGAGTCATTTTCCTCTCACACAGATGAGATTAGTAATTTAGGAAAATATGAACACCTGATATTTCAAGGACAATCATTCCCACGCAGATTCATTTGGCCTACATTACTGATATTCCTTTTCTTTTTCTAAATTAAAAGTTTTGCATTTGATAACTTAAAATACGGGCTGTTGCATAATTCTGCTATCATGTCCCCCCTCCCCCCTAACCCAATCTGATGCACGTTTCAAAGAAAAAGAAAACAGTGCGCACCGCGGCACCTGCATTTCCCCGACTTCCACTAAACAACCCAGTCAGCCTCCTGTCACATACCTGTTCTCCCTCCCAGTGTTTCCTTTTTTCACAGTTAGAATTATCAAAAATATCCAAATTTTATTGTTAACATTGGTCTGCAAGTTGTTGAGGCTGAATTCAAGGTTGTAGTATTCACCTGCTCACTGATGAATGTCTCCTTCTGAAGGTATATCCCTATGAAATGCTCATGATAACCAGTAGAGGGAGAGCTAAACTGCCCAGGGATGTGGACAGAACCAGACTGGAGGTATCAGTTTTCGACCTTCCGCAATTAATACTGCATTTCTCGATTTTGTGTCAACAGCATGTTACACAAATACATTTCTAGCAGGGAATGTGCAGTATCCATTTCTTCTTGTCATTTTTGCAGTGACCCTATTAACAGCTTTGGTGCTAACCAAGAACCTTCCCCTACACATACATACACACACATATCCCTCCCCTCCTTTGTTTTCTCCACCTTTGTTCTCAATTCTAGCGCCACTTAGCACCTGAAACGTTCTTTGACATCTTTGGAATGGAGATCCAGGAGTTTGACAGGCTTCCCCTGTGGAAACGCAACGACATGAAAAAGAGGGCCAAGCTCTTCTAGCTCTTAGAGCAGCATGCATTCTTCTGTACATTCATCCAGATAGCACACAACAACTGTAATCTAGACGTAGACTCTGGTTTATTTCTTCTTTTATTTTTATTTTTTCTTCTTTTCTCTCTTTTGTTCTATCCTGAAAGAACAGAGGAAGCCATGAAATGGACTGTGTGCTCTGATGCTTCCTGGGATGATGAACTGAAAGATTTTGTCCAGTTAGACTTGCACCACAAACACGAATGGGAATCTTTTCCATGTTCAAAAATGACAAAGAATGAATGATGACTAGATTTGAGTTATTTGATTTGACTGCGCTTATTTTACCTCCTGCTTTGTTTTGAGTGAATCTGCTTTCCTTACTTTCTTGCTTGTTTCTTCCTACTATTTGTTGCTGAAGATTCCTGTGGAACTCTGTAATTACCGTGGACCCCCATGGCGCCATTACTAAATGCCCATGCTTGTAGCTTGAATGTGCGTCAGCTCTCCTTCGCTTGGGCTAAAGCAGGTTTAGCCCAAAGTTTGCAAGAATCGGCTCAGTGAGTCTTTGAATAAAAAAGAAAAGAATCTCTGGGAAAGCAGTCAGATAACCCATGAACTATTTTACTTGATGTACATGGAAATGAACCATCCAACCACTGACGTATCACCTGTGTCCTTTTCCTGGCTTTAGTGCACACAAAACTTCCATCTGTCCAGACTAAAATGATCTCTCTTCTCAGGCTCTCATAAATAATGGTTAGATGCTTTTTTTTCCCCCACTTTACATATATTGGAAGAAAAAATCCTAATATATTTTATTCCGTATCCACTCTAAATTAACTAGCAGATAGGTAAAAACAAACAAACAAAAAAAAATCTAAAAAACCCTAGTGTAAGAAACAACTGTATTTGAAAGTATTGTTTTATAAATGAAAACCCACACTGCCATTTGTTGTATTGAAATCTAAGCCAATAAAGCTTTAAATCATCATGAAACATTATGAATCTCTGCTATGTCAGAGTTACCCACTGCCTCTTTTCTGCTCATTGTTGTTTTTTCTTTTGCATTGCATGTCACCACTAAACCCGCCAGTTGATGCGAACACAAAATGAGAGGTAATCTGGGAATGGAAGGGGCATCTTCGTCTTATACAGCAGTGGAAATATTTACAGTTTATAGCTGCAGTAAGATACAGTAAAGCTGTATAATGAGCCCAGAAAGATTTGAAAAGCATTGTGCATTGGATATGTGACAAGCCAGCATCCAAACTTTACCACAATGTGGCAAAGTAATTGCAGCAATATATTATTTTATTTTCCATTTTATCTTGATGCACAGTGTGATCTAACAAATGTGTTCATATTAACCACGTTTTCCTGTTTCATATCCTGTGAGTTTGCCAGAAGTTCTTGAGTTTGTCCTCAGTTTGCCTCTGACCCGCATCCACTTACCTTGTTACCTCAGTTGTATTTAAAGCTTCAGTTTTCATACGTTCTCCTGCAGATTTTCCATTCCCTCACCCAGTTTTCAAGTCCTGCTTTGGCTTTGTTTTTCTGCAAAGAGCTGGATGATTTTGTGGTTTTGTGTGAAATGTTGGACTCCATCTGAGTTTCCTAGCGTCCCTGACTGCGATGCTTCAAGACTCAAATACAAATTGGCTGGAAGGCAGAATTTTTGAATCAGGGAAGTTAAGTGACTTCGGATGAGGTGAGAAAGCTTTGGACAAAGTAAATAAACTGAGATCTCTGTGGGTTGGGTTGATTTGGACCGATGAAACAGTTGACCAGACAGACCAAGAACCTGAAAACAGCATAATAGATGCTGAATATATGTCATCTAATCATCCCACTGTGACATTGAAACAGAAGCTGAAAATGCAGAGAGCCTTTTCCATCCTCAGTGTATGCCGGTTTGAGTTAGAACATAACCTTGTGTATATCATTTTGCAAGGAAAATACAAAACATAAAGAAGTGGTCAACAGTGGTGTAAAGCACAATTCAAAATGCCATTCATTATGATCCTTCATATAATTTAATGCCTGTGAGTGCTGCTCAATGGGATCAGGTTGTCACAGCAACACCAGTTTAATTCACATCTTGAGAAATGCTGCCTTTGAGGTCACAACTCTAAAATGTGTGACTCATTATCATTATTATTATTATCTAAGAGTAATTGTATCATATTTAATTGTGAATCTGAATATTTAGAGGATTAATGAGGAGTAGGTGAGGGCGGCTGAGAGGAGGATGTAAAGTAAAAAGGTGATTACTCCACATGATTTACCTGTACAAGTGTGGAAATATCAGTGTAAGTGCACTTTTAACCAGACTCATTAACACAATCTGGGAGACAATGAAGTATACTGGAAACAATTTTCAGCAGTAAAGGTGATGTGAGGAGCTGCAGCTACTGCAAAGAATAATATAAGTGTAAATGTGGTGATTGGCAAGCAGTTGAATGGGTTCAGTAAGAAATACAACAAACTCGATATGTGCTCTGACAATGTTAATGAGTTGTATTTAAAATATGACACTTCAAAGAAATCATAAATTAGGATGCTAAGAGTGGAACAGTGTCATCCTGTCAGTGTCAGCTGTTGCACAGAAGCATTTGAGGATGCAATACATGCAGTAGGATGCACTGTTGGAGTCATAGATTAGATCACATCAGGGATTTTGTTCGCAGTGCTGATTGACAGGTGGACAGATATGGTCAGACCAGAGCCTCCGTGATTGCAGATGACATTGAGGGACAGTTGAGATATTTAAAGCAGGGATATGAAAGACAGTAGGAGCAAGATTTCACTTGTGTGAATGAGAGTAAAGCAAGGGGAATGGTGTAGATGTGAGGGACAGAGATAGAGAGTTTAAACATTTTAGGCCAGCTAAGTGCAACATAGAGGTAATGAAAAGAATGGAGGCTGGGTGGAGTGAATGGAGACGAGGATTGGGGGCTGATGGCGGAAGGAAGGTGATAAAAAAAAAATGAAAGAGAAGAGTAATAATGTGAACCATAAAACCAAATGTCCGCAGCATCCGTGTAGTTGGAACTTTATGTAATTGTGCATTGACTTCAACATCACAAGCTACAAATGGTGGATCCACGCCCGTCGTCAGCTAATGAATATCTCATGACCCAGAGAAGGTCCTCCTGCTCTCACCACGGTACACACAGTCTGTGAGTGTCACCTAGTGGACTCACGGTCACATGTAGGTGTCTCTAAATTGTTAAAGAACAAAATAACAATTTACCAACAATATAATGAATCATATCTAGGATACCACAAGAAGAAAAAATGTAGTAAATAGTAATGGCACATTATTAAGCATTAAAAAAAGCATGTAAAATCTTTATCTTTGCTACCATAACTACCATACTGAATACAAAAATGGGTATAAGTGTTGTCGTCTGAAGTTTTAGCCCAGTTCCTGGAGGAAAAAAGTATAAAAGACAGTAATGGGTGGATTGCTGAATGTGTTTACTGCCATAAGGTTAAAAGTTCTCTGATATTCACCTGCAAAATGTGCCAGGAGATACAAAATGAGACACAAGAGGACCATAACTACTCTAAAGAAGCACAAAAGAGCACAGAGAGCATTCTCTTTGTTCTTAAAGACATGCAAACCATACAATCATTTTTATAAAGCTCTTCACACCGTTGCAGGGAGCAAATTGCTGTGCAGGCAGTAAATAAAAGGTATATAAATAAAACAGAATAAAAACTTGATCTTTTATATTAAAAAAAAAAAAAAAGTAAATGCAAAAATGAGCAAAACAAATGAAATAAAAAATATATTGATATTAAATAGATCCATAATGAACACAAGTGGCTCACAAAACCTCTACAATGACATGCAAATAATCTCTGAGATGAAATAAATGACCAGCAGCGACACATCTGCATGGTTTACGGTTGTTTGCTGTTCATATGTGAAAGGTATGTATGTATGGGCTCTTTGACATGTCTTGTACAGGGATTTCATCATTAAAGGGTACATATTGGGAGGGGGGAGGAGCATATTTTCTGTGTTTAAATTCATAAATTTATATGTTTAAAGTCAATGACAGCTCAAAATTTCCAGCGTAACATAACCTTCTTACATGTGCAACTGCCTCAATTTGAAAACTTTTAATTCAACAAGCTGTTCATATTTGAATGGTTCTGTGACATCTGTGAGAGACTCATCGTTATCCAGCCTCTCCATCTTTATCTCCATCTTACTTCGCATCTAGCTGCATATGCTGTACCTTAGAAGTGGCCAGCACAAAGCTGTGACACCAGTTTCAAAAGAGGAACACCCCACAAGGGTTAGGCTAATGGAGCTGAAATGCTGACCCCACCCCCAAACACCTGGTGCCATGAACGGAACTGTAAAGACATGGTATAAAAGGGATTTTCTGCTGTATTCATATGGTATTTTGACTAAAACGTGTTTCATTTTATTAAAATATCAGGAATGATGTCAATATTTAAAAGAAAAGAAGACGAAAATATGTCCCCTCCCCTTTAATGTCAATTGGGAAGGGGTTCTGTTCTGTACAAAAAAAAGAAATAGAGGGATGAACTTGTTTGTCTATTCTATAAATATGAAAAATAAATAATTTGCATATATGAACAACAAATATAATAAAAATAGCTTCGTAGAGACATTTGTCATTTTAAATTGTACTTGCGTTTGTTGCTGTCTACATTAACTTTCATGATAAGCTGCTGCTGCTTCTGCTTCTGCAGCTGTTCATCACCCCCCCCCAAAAGAAAAAAAAAAGTTAGGTCCATTTTGCTGGTGTTGACATGGGCTACTCTGAATATGTGTGGACCCTTTCCTACAGGAAACTTTAGAAAAGAACCAAACGTGTCTAAAGAAGCAAAGGGAGGCAGTGAAATACAGGCTGAAGAAACTGGCAGCGCGGCAGTCAGAAATCACCGTGAGTTTTCTTCAGACTGGTCAGATTTGAAGTTTTATTGCAACATAGATGTAATCTGTGAGAATACATGTGGAAATCAGAAGTGTTCTCTATTATCCCAAACATAAAATACAAAATTTTTCATGTGATCAGACAGTATGAGTGACGACTGTTCGTGCTTTAATCAGAAAAAGTCCTCAGTGATCAGGGAGAGTATCATACGGAAATACCAGGAGATCCATACTGTATTGGAGGAGGATCTGAGGATTACCTTGTCCCATCTGGAGATGGAGGAACGGGCGGCTGTCTCTGCCTTGGATGGGCTCATGGAGAGGAGCTGCGCTTTAATCCAGGAGATAGAACAGGACATGGCCAGGCTTACTTTAGCCCTGGACCAGATCCAAACAGAGCCTGACACTGTGGTAATAAAACTGACAATGACCAAGGCCAGTGATTCAACATGATACAGAAACCTTTGCTTTCAAAGTACAATTAATCTTGATAATCTATTGTTTCCCAGTCCTTCTTTTCATACCCTGAGCAGGAAGACACAGAGACATTGGCCAGGTATGCATTTTAATGATAATAAGCTTTATTATTGTGCATGTAAGTGATATGTGACTCCGTATATGTGCATGAAAAATGCATACACTCAGATGTGAAAAAGAAGACACACTCTTTCAATTCTAAAGCTTTATGCATGGCATTAAAAAAAATAAGAAATAAAACATCAGGTGACCAAGAGTACATGAGATGTTACACCAAACCATTGTTTATTTCTCATAAACAAAGTAAAAATGAGTGTAAAGTATTGTTTTTTAAACAGAATACATCCTTTCTATGTCAGTAGGAGCTAAAAGGCCACATCACAGTCAGATGCTGCTAATAAAATGCATTAATTGACATTCAGAATATTCAAAATCATCAGAAAACTCCTACAAAAGCAGGGGTTTTCAGTCTGTTGGAAAGGCACCAGCAATGATCTTAGAGAAGCATTTTTTTTGCTCTCTCTCAATCTGGGGTCGGAGTTATAAGGTGCTAGTTAATTAGTAAGTGACTGAACATGTATGACCATGGCTCGGTGGAACTTTCAGACAGATGTGCACAAGTAAATGCTCAATGAAATGAAGCAACTTTGTGCAGAAGAATGGACCAAACTTCTTTCAGAACAATATGAAAAACTGTTAGTGGAGAATAGAATTAATTCTTGTTATTGCTGCTGCAAATCGATTCATTAAGTTTGATAAAGTGTAATTACAACGTCCACATTTTGTCTTAGTTGTATTTACCTGTGACTACTTGGGGCTGTTGTTTGAATGCTCTAATAGATAAAGCTTTAGACATGAAAGAATGTGTGCATTATATTTCACATGACTTTGTGCCTTATTGTTTTACGGTTGTTTCCCTGCAGAGTGATGGATCTGTTAAACCAATCAGACCCGAGCAACGTGAGCCTGGATGAAGCTAAGGCTGACCAGATCTTGAGCCTCACCAACAGTATGCTGCTTCTTATCTGCTCACAGACCCCTTTAGTCAAGAAGCTCCTGAAGAGCTGTCAGTTCACACATTATTTCTACTGTGCACAATACATTGTAACTTATTCAACATCCATTTCCACATAAAAAAAATGTTAAACATGTGCCTCTAGATTCCAGCGAGGTGCACCTGGATTCAGAGACGGCCCACCCAAAGCTGATCATCTCTCCCCAAGGTGACAGCGTGGCCTACACAGATACCTGGCAGCAACTCCCTGACCTGCCTGAACGCTTTGACACCACCCTCAATGTTATTAGTTTACAAAACTTCAGCTTTGGCCGCCATTACTGGGAGATTGATGTGACTGGGAAGACTTACTGGGAGCTGGGTGTTACCTACCCCTCGATTCCCCGCAAAGGCACATCAGAAGAATGCTGGCTAGGCCGAGGAGCTGAGTCGTGGTGTGTGGAGTTCTTTGATGGGGAATATACAGCGTGGCACGGAGGGGTGCCGCACCAGCTGCCCTTCACAAAATGTTTCTGTCGGATTGGTGTTTTGTGCAGTTTCCCCGCAGGGCTGGTGACGTTTCTCGAGGCAGACATGATGACACCCCTCTTCTCTTTCTGTACTGGAGTCTTCTCAGAGTGCCTCCACCTGGCCCTCTGTCCTGGTCATGACCACGACGGCAAAAATGCAAAACCTATGGTCATAAGAAATTCTCCGTCTCCTACCAATGATCTCTGATTAGTAGCACACTACATTTAGCAGTCGATTTGCTAAGACAGCCATTTCTCATGAGGCAGCAACTACAAAGGTTTTTGAGTCTTTTTAATGATAACAATAATGATAAAAAACATTTACTTTGATAATCAATAAAGCTTAACTATGGTAGTAGCACCTATGTGAGGATATACAGTCACTGTTCTGCTGCAAGAACAGATCATGACTGAGGGTTACAGGTTCCCTGAAAAACCTGCTCTATGTGTCTCCTGCAGATTAAATGCTTGGGTTTATACCAAAAAAGAAAGAAAAACTTGATTATTAAACATTTTATTTGGGGCCCAAATACCACTGAAGAGTTAGTGTGTTAACAGCAAAGTGAACTATATAATGCAGAACCATGTGGAACCTGGTTTATTGTGGAAGCTGCATCCGTTTCATGCCAAGACATCAGCAGGATAATGTCGACACAGACAGAAATACTAGAAGAGAAGTCACAAAAAAACTGAAGCTGAGTCTTTCTTTTCTTTCTTTTATACTTTTCTGTTTTATTTTATTTTCATTGATCATTTGCAAATCGATTGAAGGACAACAAGAAGATTTGGACTGGCATGCTTAACTTTAGCTGGCAGGTACTACCTTTTACATGCTGTCATCCATGAATGAAGTTAGGATACCCACCAGTTACAAAGCAGAAGAGTTGATACCTTGGTAACACATTTATTTTTCTTTTCCATAAGGTTTTCACTTGCTCAATGTTCATGAGCTACTGAGGTGTTAATCAAGTTGTGATAAAAAAAAAAAAGAGTTACAACGTTCAGACCACCTGTTTACAAGCATTCTCAGAAGTAACATTTCACACCCTTGTGCATATAAATGTCTTTGTGTAAAGTTTCAGATATTAAATGTACATTTCAGTTAGGACAATATGTATATAAATGCAGTAAGTCTTATTTACTTTGATTTTTATTTCTGTCACGAAGCTGTTTAATGTTTGGTCTCATCAGCTTGATTTAATTAGTTCATAAATATCAATTCTTGTGTTTCAGGTCTGTATCACATGAAAAAAAATGAAATAAAATAAAATATTGGGATGATGGAGCTTTGAACATTTGAACAAATCACTAGGATTTAAAGGCCCCTGGAATTCAGGAGTTCTAGTGATGAAGCCTTTTCATGTATTTTGTCCCATTTTCTTCATTTTATTTTGTCCATTTCTCTCGTATCTTTTGCTCCTCAGAGACTCAGCTTTTTCATGATATTGATTTTGAACCAAGCTTCTGTCTGTTGACTTCACCTGTGCAAATCAACATTATTGTGTTCATTGACCTCCTTGGCATTGAACTGCCCCTAGAACAACTTTTCATGGGATGTGTTGCAGGCCTGAAATGCAAGTTGACAACTCAAAAATGTGAGACTGATATTGGATTCATACCACCCCCCCCTACCCCCCCAAAAAAGCAATGAAAGTCAAAGTAAATGCAAGAAGAATTTCTTTTTTTTATTTGCATTTTCCGTATCCCTGTACCTTTGTTTTGTCTGCTTACATGATACATACGGCTTATCGTACCTGTTATAGAATAAGTACTACACCTGACCAAAGTCTACCATCAAACAAACTGTGGGCTCTTTGCAAATATGCTCTTTGAGCCTTCATGTTGCATTACTGTTTATTTACCCTATTTTGTTACATTAAATTGAAATGATTTTTTTTTTAAATATAGAAAAATTCACAGTTGGGAAAGACAGATCCATTTTGTGCTTTAAAAAATATATTCTATTTATTTCTTTACTCAGTGTTATGATTAAAGTCATTGGAGATTTAATCAATAAAACTGACTCAGCAACAGGGAAGAATGCCAGGAAGCCCCCATGTCTCAAAGGTTAATGTATTTCCCCAAATGTTTACAAAAGTGTGAAGGCTCCATACAGCACAGCCTGATTTCACTCTCCTGGATGTCAGCTGGCCTGCTGCTACCATGAATCTGAAGCTGCTCTTCTTCTGCCTCTTCTTAGTGGTGCTCCTCATACCTGCTGTATGTATGCTTTGTGTATATCGAACATTAATAAGGTAGCAAGAAGCAACAACCATGATCTCTTATTCATAACTGTATAATGTTAATGTTGAAATTTACTGGGAATAAAATGAAGGAGACCATGTTTTGGTTTAAAATAGTTACTTTTGCCCTTGTTTTGTAGTAGTATACAAAATGCTAAGCAATTTCAAATGATGCAAATGATGCACTGCTCAGTTAATCTCTCATGTAATACTGTCATTGGAATTTTTTTTTTTTTAAATTTCGAATAGTCACCCAAACCCAAACACAAAGATGGAGACCGGGGTAAACATCGGGGTAGACATGGCATGCGAGAGAAAAAGAAACCAAAGTTTGCAGACATAATTGAAGGTTAGTGCTTCTCTTTTTTTTCTTCATATACATTCATATATATATATATAAGCCCGGAACAAATGCTCTAAATCCGGTATTGTTTTAGATGTCTTCTTCGAGGTTTTAGACCCAACTGATGATGATGATGATGAAGAAGGACCTAATTCAGAGTGGCTTTTAGAACTTCAGGACCCAGACGGTAAGCCAGTTAACAGTCAGCTGCTGTTTCATGTACCCATCTGAATCAGTGCAATGTCACATTATGTTTTCTTTTTAATTTTGGAATGCTCTCATTTATCTGTTACAATATGATGCATTAATTAATTCTCAGGCAAATGCAACCCCAACCCGTGCCTGAACAATGGTGTATGTAAAGAAAAAGGCAAAAGATTCAAATGCGACTGTCCCAAGCCTTTCAAGGGAAGGAAATGTCAGAGAGGTTGGAACAAAAAAATCACTTCTTTTTCATCTTGTTGTCGTATTTAAAACTTTGTTGAAAAGGCAAAATGAGCAAAACTTGTTTTTGTTTTTTTTATTTTCACAGGGCCAAAAGCTTGTAAGAGAGGTAGATGTGGACGTGGTGAGTGTGTGCTGACTTCAACTCCTCCATTCTACGAGTGCAAATGCAAGCAGCCTTTCCAGCCACCAGACTGCAGACGCTGTAAGGAGTATATTTAGAGCTGCACCTAAATAAGGCAGAAAGCTGCTTCCATTTTTTTTTTTGGAAAGTTCCTCAGTGAAAGCTTATGTCTTTTCTTAAACCTTTTCCTCCAAAGATGCAGTCTGTGAACCAAATCCGTGTAGAAATGGCGGCCAGTGCATAAAAGATGGGAATGACTTTGACTGCCAGTGTCCTGAAGGATTCAGAGGACGTTTCTGTCATGTTGGTAAATAATGCAAACTGTATTATTAGTTTTCTCTTTTCTCTATGTATGAATCATTGTCATCCATATACTAATTTGAAACGGTGCATTTCTTAGGTCCAAATGACTGCTATGTCGATGATGGAGAGACATATCGTGGTAATGTGAGTGAGACTGACGATGGCGACGACTGCCTTTATTGGAATTCTCACTTCCTCTTGGCCAATGGTGTCGATCCCTTCAGTTCCTTTGAGGACAAAGACGGACTTGGCCCTCACAACTTCTGCAGGTCAGAACAAACTAAATGTACACAGCACATTTATTTTTAAAATTGTGGAGAACAAGAAGAAGCTCAGTTGGACAGTTTCCATCACACAGGAACCCGGATGGAGAACCAATGCCCTGGTGTTTCTTCAGGAGGGGCCGCAGGCTGCTGTGGGACTACTGTGATGTGAAGCCGTGTCCTTCACCAACAGGTCAGCTTGAAAACTAAAGACAACTTTCTACAACAGTGGTCAACAAAACATTTATTGTGTTCTCGTTTCCAGGCGTTGGGCCGACTAACCCGGATCCTCCAAGCCCTCAACCCACTTCAGTCGACCTGCCATCCACTACGCTACCACCAACAACCGTCATGACCACCAAGGCTCCACCGCCTTCGGTCGGACCCTCTCCTGTCTTTGAACCAAAACAGTTTCTCACTTGTGGCCAGGCACAACCTAAAAAGGCCATAACGCGCATCTTTGGGGGTCTGAAAGTATCTCCAGGGGCGATACCCTGGCAGGTATCTGTGCAACAAAAGCCACGGGGCTCACTCCTGCCATACAAGCACATCTGTGGAGGAATCCTCATTGAAAGTTGTTGGGTTCTGACAGCTGGACACTGCATGTAGGTATCCTTCAACAGTTCTAGCTCACGATTAAAGACTTCAGATGTGCTTATGTGAACTTCATTTAATTTTCTTGTTTATTATATCAACAGTGAACCAAACAAGGACATGCAGGTTGTTTTGGGAAGCATGTCAGTGAATTATTTGGAACCCTCAGCTCAAGTCATCGAAGTTGAAAATGCTATTAAGCACGAGAACTTCAGGGAGACTTCTTCAGCTGTTTACAACGACATTGGTAATGTTTCACAAATGTCTCCCTTGTCTTATTAGTATTACCTCACCTCCACATGCCTGTTTTTTTTTTTTTTAATCTGAGGATGCACTGTGAGAGTGCCACCAATTAGAGAAAGAGTGAAGTTCTGCCACATTGAATTTTATTATAGTATCTCATGTCAAACGCAATACTTTCACTGTGTTTCATTTTTAAAATTATGACATATTTTCAAAGGCTTGTTAAGGCTCAAGGGGACCAAAGGATTTTGTGCCAATGAAACCCAGTTTGTGAAGACAGCCTGCCTGCCAGATGCGCAGCTCCCTGATGGGATGGAGTGTACCATATCTGGATGGGGCGCCACTGAGGAATGTACGTAGGGCAGAGTTTTTGAATTAAAGTTGTCACTTTAATGGAAATCTTTGAGTTTCTTCCAGAGGATATTTGATATTTGACAGTTTTTCTGTCATTTCATCATTTCAGCTGATTATGGTTCCAATCATTTGCTGGAGGCCGATGTACTGCTGATCAACCAGGAGAAGTGCTCTGAGCCCACCGTTTATGGCAAAGTCATCGATAATACCATGTTTTGTGCTGGCTACTTGCAGGGAGGGGTGGACTCCTGCCAGGTGAGTCATGAAAATGCTGTTCTTGGTGTATGCTTTCAGTCAAAAATAGTTGTACGCAGTTGGACATTATGTATTTTGTTTATTAGGGGGACTCTGGAGGACCACTCACTTGTAAGCAGAACAGCACCAGCGTTGTTTATGGCGTGGTGAGTTGGGGAGACCAGTGTGGAAAGAAGAACAAGCCTGGGGTCTACACAAGAGTCACCAAGTTCCTGGACTGGATCAAGTCCAAAATTCAAGCATCTCCTTAAGAACCGTGTTACTGTTATTGCTCATCAACATGCCGGTGTATATGTGTGTGTGGGGGCGGGGTTAAGGGTTTGACATGGGGTTGTCTACTGGTTATAACTGGTATTTTGTTCATCGGGTCTCTAAGTTTGACATACACTGAGAGTCAAAACTAAAAGTGTGATGTAATTAGCCATTAATTCACATTTGAGATTCTTTGGAGTATGTCCTCATCAGACCCAAACTGGTGCATAAACCCTTGATCCACATAAGGAGAGTAACAACATGACAGCAACACGAACAAGTTTAAAAATGTTACTTTTATTACATAAATGTGAACATCTTGTGAAATCTTATTTTCTTCCAATGTAAAAATAAATAGAACAAATAAAATAAACATTATCTTGTTCTGTGGTGAATCTGAATTTTCATATTTATTTGCAAAAACAAAAAAATGTTGCGCAAGTAATTGGGTAACTCAAATATTTATGGTCTCTTGCCCTTCTGTGGAAATGCAGTGTTGCTTTTCGTGTTATTTGACCTCGCGTGGTGTATTGTTTGCTGCAGGGCAATAGAGGACACTGACATGTGAAACCGAAGGCATGCGTGTCCTCCATGGGGGTGCTGAGCTGGGTGGACAGACACCAGAGTGGTTTGCCTGCTGGTTATTTACTTATTGCACTAAAACAAGTTAAAACATGAGAGCAGCCAAGCTAAACACCAAATAGACTGAACAAAAGTGTGCATATAAGTACAACCTCATACTACTTTATGGTGGAAAGAAAAAAAGTTTCTCGTTGAACATAAGCTGCAGCCTACAACAAATGAGAAGTTGTGGCAACATGGAAAACGCATATGAAAAGAAAATGCAATGATTCTTACACAGATTTTTATTTCTTTGCATGAATCCAAGATATTTCTTTTTTTTTCTTGTCAGCCTAATTTAATTTCCAGTATGAATCCATTTGTATTATCCAAAAGCATTGTCCATGTATGTCTGAATCTTACCAGCGCAAGGATTGTACTGCAAAAACTGATTTCTAAGAAAGTAAAAAAAATACTTGTTTTAGGACAAATGGTCCTGTTTTAAAAGCATATATCTCATTTAAGAATTAAAAATGTCTCAAAATGTCTCAAAATGTCTTGCCAATGCCAATGGGGTAAGATAAAAATGCTTGGCTAGAATTCTTAAATGAGATATATGCTTTTAAAACAAGACCATTTGTCTTGAAACAAGTATTTTT
>JBAMYA010000007.1:15950626-15976858 GCA_037176975.1 Arrhamphus sclerolepis
CTATGCTCCGCATATCTGGAACAAACTCCCAGAAAGCCTCAGATCAGCTGAAACACTCAGTTTATTTAAATCCAGGTCAAAGACCCACCTGTTCTCAGCTGCATTTGAATAAACTTTCCCTTTCTCTTCTGCTTTATTTTTACATTTTAAATTCTACTTTTTATTCTACACTCTTCATTTTTAGTTTAATTAATTGTTGATTATTTCTATGTTTTATGGAATGATTTTATTTGCTGCTTGTGATTTTATGTAGACGTAAAGCACTTTGAATTACCATGCTGTTTGTCTATTAATGAACTTTCAAAAAACAAAAGCGAAGAGGAAGCACTAATGTGTCTGGGCTTAGAGGCACCTAGAATGGACCATCAGATAATAGAAATGTGCATTCTGGTCAGACTAATTTACCTTCCAGATTTTTTTTTCTTCTTTTCTTTTATTTGCAAGAAATGTTTGCCAGAGATGAAAAGAACCATTCAGACTGTTATCAGCATCAAGTCCAAAAGTCAGGGTCTGGGATGATGTGGGTTTGAATCAGTGTCCTCAGCAAAGGTCATTTACACTTCAGTAATGGCAACATGAATGCAGAAATCACTTCATGTTTTCCAGGGATTACCCTACACTTCTCAACAAGCCAGTGCAGAACTACAGTCCAGACATAAAACAAACAAACAAACAAACAAACCCAGGTGCAGGTACCGGACTGGTCTGCCTTCTGTACTGACCGATCCCCAATAGACAATGAATAGAGAATTTTGAAACATGACAATATGAACGTTTTACTGTTGCACACCTTAAAGCCACTCTAAATAGCAGTACTGCTTCTGACCACATGGAGCACATAGATTATTATATGTTCTATTATGTTATGATTATAGATATATAATGTTGTTTTTAAGACATGTCTGCTGGAAGATTTGGGACAAAATAACAACTGAAATGATCCATCATTTGGTACCCTCCATGCCATAAAACCTTTTGAGTGTTGCAAGAAAGAATATCAATATTATGAAATAGTAAACATGTTACTTTCTTAAGTTTGTTTGGAATGTGCTCTGGCCTGAAATGTAAAAAGGGATGATGTGGATGTCTGCATAAAACATGAAATATCTTGGTTTTATTCTGTGTTCTTACTGCCTGATTTTGGGGTTGTAACATACAGAGGTAGTGTCATAATTTTAATCACGCAGGAAAAAGTGGCAGTGGTGAGAGGATATTGTTTTACAAACATCTTGTAAGGTTTGCTTGATATTTCACCCTTAAAATTTTAAAAGAAAAAATGGAATTACCAGGAAATAAATAATACTACATGTGACTCTCTTTTCACAACAGTTTACTTTAGTTTTCACCCTCATCTCCATGCCAATTCAATGGATCTTTGATGCAAAACAAAGTAAGAGGTTGATTATTTACTCCATCCATATCAATGCATGGGTTAAGCATTGGGTATAGAGGCTCTGTGCACCGCAGGGAAAAAGAGTGAAGCAAGCTCATGGCATCAGCATTGTAGAATGAAAGCTCCCCCTTCTGGATATTTGCCAGTATGCCCAACTTTCTAACTCTTTTTGCAACTGTTAAGTGGCTCTCCTGTGCATCATGACATGCTAAGTACTGTCCATCTCCATGGTAGATGCACCAAGATGTGCTGTTCACATCCAGACTGGAGGAGCTCGGAGTTGAACTGTCTTTTTGATCGACTGATCCAGTGGTCACACCTATCATCCAGAAAGGTTTGTCCTGGACAACGACCTCCCAGTAATGCTGGCCATTTGTAAAACCCTGCAGGGCCAGGACACTGTACTGGGAGTCAAAAGGCCGAGAGCTCAGTCCTCCACTTAATGGCTGGCGCCTCCAGTACACTTGTTTTCTGTCCTGAGATATTTCCAGTTTTGGATGGGCTGTTTTGGGGTCCAAGGCAGGCAAACCTAGATCTGGAAGAACAAAACAAAATAAAACAAACACTCAGCACACAGTTATGGAGAAAGAGGCAGGTTTCTGATTGCAGTTATGCTGGATTCTTCACTGACATGACCATATTCTTGGGAAATGCTGGGACAGAGCCAGCGAGAGGTCATCCACCAGACTTTCAACTGTTCTCAGCTTCTCGGGGTCACAGAGATCTTTATTTACTGTCTGGATTGGGGAAAGGTTCACAGGATCACTATGATGAGAAAGAAAATGTAGTAAATTAGGGTCAGGAGAGTTATCACAGAGTAAATCTTTAACGTCCCAGAGGGACAATTTCTGTTCATTGTCAACAATACACTCACCACATATTCTGTGCTGCAATTTGCTGTTGAAAATCAACAGGTCACAAATTAGTGTCTGTATACGAGTTAAATAAGATGTTTTATTTGCTCTTTAACATGATCACAGTATCATGTTGACATTAAGTTAAAACTAAAGCTTTTCATGTTAACAAAGCTCTCACAGAAATGAATGACTCTCTCCTGCAGAGGACACTGCTGCTGAACTACCTGAAAGAATGTTAGTCCACCTTATTTTCTACAGTTATCTACATCCCAGTGAAATAGAATTATATAAAGCTTTCATCGATATCAGTTTGGCAAACTTCAAGGAGGACAGATATATGACACCCTGTCATTTTTGAACCAATCAGCTCAACTATCAGAGCAGACTGGATTTTTTTTGGGAGCCTTAAAGAGACAGGAGCTAAAATGACATGTTTCATTCAAGAGGTGTCGCAGTAATGTACGATAAGAGATTTTTTTTTTTTTTTAAATCACTAAAGCACATAGCCCCTTTCTTCTATGCCAACAAAATAAAATAAATAACTGATTATGACAGATTAAAACTAAATGAACATATTGTGCTTGTATGTGCTGTGTACCTACCTGAAGGAATTGCAGATTGTTTGTCTCCTGGAGGAGTGACTTGCTGCTGGCTCTCAATCTGTCTATCTCTGCGATCTGAGATTCCATGATGCCCCTTTGGGCCTCCAGCCACTCCGTCATGTATGTCTCCTCTGCATCTATAATCTGCATCATCAAACGCTCATCAGCATCCAGCACAACACGGATCCGACTGTACTTGTCTGAGATTCTCTCTCTGAAATCTGCTGCAGATTTCTAGGAAATAAACAAATTGTTATTATGTGAGTTTTCTCCATGACAAAAACAAACAAACAAACAAAAAAACATGATTATTAAAAAATGTATGGGTTCAGAAGGAATGTACCACAGTTTGTGTGTACAGTGACTCCAAATCCTTGATAACATGCTCTGCTTCACCTCTTCTCTTCAGCAGTTGGTTCATATTGGTTTCCAACATACTCTAAATAAAGACACAAAACAAGCCTACGGAAATGTAAAATCACATTAAGGCAACGGTAATCAAACATCTGGTTCATAAGGAAATAAAAGACACAAAACAATCACCTTAAAGTCTGTGCTGGCTTCATGGAGTTGGGATACTCTGTGGTTCTTGTGCACGCCAACCAGGACACACAAACAGCAAACAGGGACCCTTTCCTCCATGCAGAAGAGCTTAAGCTCATCACGGTGCTCCCTGCACTTCAGTGACAACGGATCTCTGGTCACATCTGCGAGTGTGTGTTCCCTCAGAGCAGACCTCTGCTGATGCAGCAGGGTGTGAGCCTGGCACAGCGAGGCATCGCAGGTCAAACAAGTCTTTACAGCCACAGATGGCTTCTCTATGCAGTGGTCACAGTGGACAGTTGAAAATGACTTGGTCACATGACTTGTCTCTGTTGCTGCTGATTGTCTGTTTGAGATGCAGTCCTTCACTTCAGTCTGTAGACCAGTGTTTATCTCCAGAGTGAGGTCAGAGGGGAGGAATATCTGGCACTCTGGACAGAAGAAAGGACCCTCAGGAGACACATCTGTTTCCCAGACAGCCTGGATACAGGTGAGGCAAAAATCATGTCCACACTGGAGTGTCACAGGCTCAGTGAAGAAATCCTGGCAGACGGGACACTTCAGAGTTTCCTCAACAATCTCCATAGCTCTGCATGCACCTGTTGTGGTGGCTCAGTGTGCACTGTGCTCCTGCTCATTAATGTTTCATGATCCTTTCCTGGCAGGTACACAGGGCTCGTGAGCATTAGTGTCCGATTACAAAAGATGATTTGACATGAGTTGCAATTTCAGACCACTGACCGTTGGAAGAAAATGCACAGTAAAATATCTTTCAGACAAATGACCTTGTTATCTATTCAAAATGCAGAACAGTTTAAAATGTGTCATTTCAAACATGATTTTAGTAACAAAAATTTAAATCATTTTGTAGCCTTTTTTTTTTTTTTTTTTTTTTTAGATCAATTTAGAATCATTATACACAACTAGTCTAATGAATAAGGGGCCCTCAGGCTACAAAGTTACTCTCACTATACAGTTTTTGGGTGATATAAGATGAGCTGTCCTCATATATAGCCACTAAAATAAAAACACAAAATAATAAGAAATCTAGGACCACTTTTAATAATGCCTCACATATGAACCAAGTTTGCTGTGATTGGATTTTTTTGTTTTAAATAAAGTGCACAATTTCTGAGTTATCTCTGACAGATTATTTTTTTTTAACCCCTGATTCAGAAGATGGGTGGGATAGGCTCTGACAAGGCCTCTTCAAAAACTAGAAACAGTCCTGGTGGCCTTGATTTAATACAAACAATAGCCTAATTTGTGCTACATTGTTTGCCGCACGTTAGTTTAATATATATGTATCCTCAGCACCAGGTCAGTTACTTCTATGACACCACAATATTTGGACAGGTCAAACCAAACTTTGAGTTAATGATTTCTTAAGGATTCAAGTCTACAAATAAACAAACAAAAAAACAAACAAACAAACAAAAAAAGAAAAAAAGAAAAACAAGTTTATGATTTGTGAAATGTTTATTCTATCATTTCTGGGTTCAAATCAGAAATGACAATACTTGACAAGGCAAAGCTGGATTAAGTTATCTTTTAGATAATAGAGACTACATAAAACACAGTTTACAATTTGTGAAACCTTTATTTTAATTGTGAAAAGGCCAGTAAATAGTTGTTGTTGTTTTTTTTTGTTTTTTTTTAGTATACAGGCTTAGACCAAGTTCAAAAACCACAACTGGAATAAATTATAATTTAGACAGTAAGGTATATATAAAGCGCAGTTTGTGAAACTTTCATTCTATTTGTCTAAATGCAATTCTCTGAAAAATAGTGGAATGGCCCTTTAGTCTTTTTCTGAATAGGAGGCTGAAAATGGAAAACTATTTTCTAACTTGTCTTCTTTCTCCACACTATCAAGAATCCTGCACATTAGTCGTTGCACCATGTCACATAATAAATAGGGACTTGTTTGTCTATCCAGTACCTTAGATATAAACACTGCCAATAGAAATTCCTTCAGAGCCCATTGAACCGCTCATCTACCACAGGCTCCGGTCCTGCTTACGTCAGGAACGTGCTTACGCAGCCACGCGTACGCCGACATCCAGCGTAGACATCCTTTGTGAATAGCTCACTTTCTGAACTTCCCAAACAACGTGAGCTGTGGATGTGGCAGGGAAGCGGCGACAGTCAACGTGTCTCACCTCTGCAACGCACTCACAAGTGTTTCTAAGTCTTTTTTTTCTTTATAGGTCTGGGCGTTTTCAGGTAAAGAGTCCTTTTGTGAAAACTTTCTTCCAACTGTTAATGTCGACAGCAGCCGCTCACATAGCAGCTGCAGTTAGCTACTATTAGCTTGACATGTTAATTCAAATCTATTGTTGCGTGGTTTTGCTTACGCAGAAATTACAGTTAGGCTGTGCGGGTTTCACTTCATTTGTGTTCATAGCTTCTCTCTGTACTTTTAGTTGATAGGTTTTGCAGTTTAACTCAGGGCTAACAGCATCTTTAGTGGGTCAGTGTGTCAAGTTCATGTAACACCCATAAATATTATCATGCCACATCGTTGAAGGCTTTCTAGTGAGAGGACAGGTCGCTTGTGTTAATTTTGCTTATTTGCTTTATACTTCTATAACAGTTGTGTAGATTGGGAACCTTACAGCTCACTTTCCCCATCAGACGCTGCTTATCTCAGATGAGATTATTCCAGTGTTAGAGTAACCTGGCACGTGTCTGTGTGTATTTCAGTGTCATGTTTACCAGGCTGGCCTTGTGCTCTTGCCTGCTCTCCAGAATACGGCAGCCAAATGTCTGTTCGGTCTCCATCAGAGCGTTTTCCCAGGGAAAATGTAAGTTACTAGACATGTCCTTCCTCATACCAGAGACTGACATTATCTTTAGCATTTGAAGTGTGCTATGTGTCCCTTTATTGCATACAGATGTCTCTTAAACAATAGAATCATTTTGTTTATTCTTTGCAGTTTCACTCCCACGTCCCCATGGGAAGTCTTTTGCCCACCGCAGTGAGTTGAAGCAGGCCAAGCGCATTGTTGTGAAGCTGGGCAGTGCTGTGGTTACACGTGGAGATGAGTGTGGTCTGGCACTGGGACGGCTGGCCTCCATAGTGGAGCAGGTATGATTGTTGACATGGACACAGAGAACGGGTTACTTTGGTTCTGAAATAGAAAGTTGAATATTACAATCTTTGTGTCCTGTCAGGTGGCCATGCTGCAGAATCAAGGCAGGGAGATGATGATTGTTACAAGTGGTGCTGTGGCGTTTGGGAAGCAGCGATTGAGACATGAGATACTGCTGTCTCAGAGTGTCAGACAAGCCTTGCACTCTGGACAGAACCAACTGAAAGACATGGTAAAAAAAGAAAAATAATCTTTACCTCAAGAGATTTAAATTTATTATTTGCACATTCTGATAGATTAGAAAAATAATATTTTTTTTTCATTTTTATTCACTCAAGTGAAATGTCTTGTCCAGTCAGTTCCAGTGTTGGAGGCCCGAGCATGTGCAGCTGCTGGACAGAGTGGTCTGATGGCATTGTATGAAGCTATGTTTACCCAGTACAGCATCTGCACTGCACAAGTACGTACTGAATTTCTTTTTTTATAGAATAAAAATGCTAGGAGGATTAAAGAAAAAAAAATATAAATGTTAGGGCTGATTGGTCAGACCTCAAATTATGATTATTATTTAATGTGATTATTTTAATGTTGTTTAATTATTTTTGCTCTCATATATCAGAGACAGTGTTTTGAAATTAGTTTTCTAATGAATGAGTACATATGTTTGATTTTAAAATACCTGAACCCACACAGATTAATTATTTGTGATCATTTATTGAATATTTCAATGGAAAGAAATAATTGACACGGGCAAGATTATGTTGGCTATATGTTCTGAATGTCACTTTCGATTCATTTTTGAATAATTGTCCAGCCCTATTAAAAGTCACTTCATCCTAACAGTCTTTCTTCACATTTTTAGATCCTTGTCACCAACCTGGACTTTCATGATGAACAGAAGCGTCGTAATTTGAACAGTACACTGCTTGAACTGCTGAGGATGAACATCGTTCCAATCATCAACACGAATGATGCTGTTGTCCCTCCCCCTGTTCCCAGCAGTGACCTACAGGGGGTAAATGTGGGTACTGTGTGATGGGATGCTAAAAGAGTGGAAAGGCTGTACTAATGGATTGCTTTATCCATACATTAAAAAATCTTGTAGGTTTCATTTGTTTTTACTCCTGTCTGCATTGTCACATTACTTCAGGACACAGCGTTTTAATTTTAATTTTCAAACCCTGCTTTAAATGATGACATCCACCCCAGGCTGTGGTGGTCTATTTTCTGTTTAGATGTTCACACAACCACTAATGCTTTCACTTTTTTGGATCGATATTGAATACATGTTTGATTGAAACTGTGACTGATCATCGGTTTCTCTACAGATAATCATTGCTTTAATTTTGGCTTAATGAAATTTCTCTGGGTTTCAGGTGATAAGCATCAAGGATAATGATAGCTTAGCTGCACGGCTTGCTGTTGAAATGAAAGCTGACCTTCTTATTGCCCTCTCTGATGTTGAAGGTACGGAAATAGTCACAAATCATTTCTTCTTTTTTTTTTTTTTTTTTGGTTGTTGTTTACATTTCTGTACATGCCATTTAAAAGCTATCAAATCCACATTACTTTGTTTTAATAAATTGTTAAATATGTGTCCCACAGGTTTATATGATAGTCCCCCAGGAACAGATGATGCCAAGCTCATTGATATATTTTACCCTGGAGACCAGCAGTCAATCACGTATGGCACCAAGTCCAGAGTTGGTATTGGTGGAATGGAAGCCAAGGTGCGCGTGGCAGACAATATTCTACTGCAGTATGTAAACAGGACAGAATTGTTTTGTTTCATTATATTTAATTATGCTGTTTTGAATTAGGTGAAAGCAGCCCTTTGGGCGCTGCAGGGTGGGACCTCTGTTGTCATTGCCAACGGGACGCATCCTAAAGTCACAGGCCACGTCATCACAGACATTGTAGAAGGGAAGAAAGTTGGTACTTTTTTCTCTGAAGTGAAACCAGCAGGTACGGGGTGAAACCATGGGAAGAAAATATTTATTTTTTTAAATGTATGTATGTGTATGTTTTTGTGTTTTTATGGTGGATGTGTATATTAACACCGCCAGGTCCGACTGTGGAGCAGCAGACGGAGATGGCCCGGCATGCAGGCAGGACTCTCGCCTCTCTGCTGCCTGAGCAGGTGGGAAAATCATTTTTATAATATGTTGCACCAAAGCTTTTTTTTGTGTGTGTTTCACCAGTAGCAAGTAGGGCGGGGCGATATGGTCTAAAAATAAAATCTCTGATTTATTTATTTTGAGAAAAACATCACCCAATTTTTGATTTTTATTTTCTCAAAAAGCAAAACAAAGTAAATCTTCAATTTTTTTCACAATAAAGATGATTGAGAACAGATGACTGTCACTAATTACATTGAGTGCAATATTAACTTTGAAACTTCATTTATTCCAAAATAAGTGGTACATAAATATCATATTTAGGGTTGATTGTATTCAGCATGTTGATGCACTTCTCTGAACTGATCTCTAATTGTAACTACTTTTAGTGATGTGAAACACTACTACATCTCTAATGTCTTCTTATTATATGATGTACCCGGGAAATGATGTAGTATTGCCTGTGTGTTTAAAGTTCCTGTATAGTAGTGAGTACCAAATATTTCTGCCACACGTTTGAGACGCTGGGATAAATTCGCTGTGCTGCTGCCTTTAGTTACCACGGACTATAGACAAACTTTACAGCTGACAGAAATACACACAACACAGCTCGTTTAAGCTGGAATAAATTAGCTGTGCAATGTTGTGCTGTTATGGAACATCGTGGAATTGGTGGTGGTGTTCTGGCATAACTATGCAGATTAAAGTGAAAAGTGACTTTCTTTTCTTATGTTGCCATAAACTATTTATTTGAATTAATTAACATATCGCCCTGCCGTAGTAGTGAGTGTGATTAGTCTTGATTATGATGTTTTATTCTCATCAGTGTGTTTTGTCTGTTTTTTTTTCTTCTTTTTTTTATAGAGAGGAGAGATCATTTGCTCTCTTGCTGACTTACTTACAGAGAAGAAAGATGAGATTCTTAGTGCCAACAGGAAAGATATGGAGTTGGCAGCAGGTAGGGAAATGGAGGATTACATTGTTAAACAGCTGCACACATATACCGTACAATTATTTTACTTTTTGGGGAGATTGACATAGAAAATAGGCTTGTGACCTGTTGTAGTAATTTCTGGGAATCGTGTACCTTTGATTGTAAAGCTGTACTTAGTATAGTGAGCAGGATGTTCTTTTCGGTTCAGTTTTCATTCCTGCTGAAGTTAGAAGCAACACTCATCTGATGCCTGGTTCTGTAGCATTTTTGTATTGTCTGCATGATTTTTGTAAAAATTTTTATTATTTTTTTTCTTTCACAGGTCGTTTGTCCCAATCCCTGATCAGCCGCCTGAGTCTCTCAACTGCTAAACTGAACAGCCTTGCCATTGGCTTGCGTCAGCTTGCTGCGTCCTCGAGGGATAGTGTGGGTCGGGTACTGAGAAGGACCAGGGTGGCTAACAACCTAGAGCTGGAACAGATTACTGTCCCCATTGGTGTCCTGTTGGTCATCTTTGAGTCGCGTCCTGATTGCCTCCCACAGGTCAGCCCACCCCAATAAGCCGTGTGGATTTAATTATCATTACTAGCAGTTTAACTCACATTTTATCTTTTTTATATCTATAAAAGATAAGTCGTATTAAACATTGGATTGCAGGTGTCAGCTCTAGCAATCGCCAGTGGAAATGCTTTGCTTCTGAAGGGTGGAAAAGAAGCATCCAACACCAACAAAATTCTTCATCAACTCACTCAGGAAGCACTGTCAATTCATGGAGTGACAGATGCCATTCAGCTGGTGAGACTGTCTTTTTTTTTCTTTTTTTAAAAAAAATTATTCCTAGATGTTAATAAAGCTTTCTTAATTTACTATTCTTTGTTTTTGGTGTGCTAAAGTTTTAACTGCTTTATTGTGTAGGTGAGCACACGAGAGGAAGTGGAGGATCTGTGCAAACTGGATAAGATGATTGACCTAATCATTCCAAGAGGTTCATCCCAGCTGGTCCGGGACATTCAGAGGGCAGCTAAGGGTATTCCAGTGTTGGGCCACAGTGAAGGAGTTTGTCACGTCTACATAGACAGTGATGCCAGCATAGACAAAGCCATTGATGTTGGTATGTGTTAACTGCATGCAGCTCTGAAAAGTTTTCTTTTCTGTTCCTGTGGTTTGGTGAAAGCAATGAGCAGGTTTAAGAAAATAGATGAAATTATTATGTGTCTTTTTTTCTTAGGGAATCTTGGATTTTTAATAATTTTTATTTATTTATTGACACAATACCCCTAAAACTGAGGTTAACTTCTTGGAGTAATCTAGAACAGCTAACTTAGCGTACACCTCTTTTATTCTAGTCAGAGACTCCAAATGTGACTACCCTGCAGCCTGCAATGCCATGGAGACGCTACTCATCCACAGAGATTTACTGCGTACTCCCATATTTGACCAGATCATTGACACTCTCAGAACAGAACAAGTAAGCACACGCACAATAACAATATATGAAGTGTTTTGTACAAACGTAGTGGAGAGACTATTTGGCACTAAGCTCTTGTTTGCTACTGTTTTCTTCAGGTAAAGATTCATGCAGGCCCCAGGTTTGCATCTTATTTAACTTTCAGCCCATCTGAGGTGAAGTCTCTCCGCACAGAGTATGGGGATCTGGAATGCTGCATTGAAGTGGTAGACAGCATGCAGGATGCTGTGGACCACATCCACAAATACGGCAGCTCCCACACAGATGTTATTGTTACAGAAAATGAAGATTCAGCTGAACAGTTTCTGCAGCAGGTGGACAGCGCATGTGTATTCTGGAATGCCAGCTCTCGCTTTGCAGATGGCTATCGTTTTGGACAGGGTATGCATTATATCATAGTTTTACACCTTTCACATAGATCTTAATCTATCAGTGTCTTGAAAACTTGAGAGAAGGCTTGATTGTATATGATTTATTTTTGCAGGAGCTGAGGTTGGTATTAGCACAGCAAGGATACATGCCAGAGGTCCAGTAGGTTTGGAGGGACTTCTTACCACCAAATGGGTCCTACGAGGGGATGGACACACTGTGGCTGATTTCTCTGAACAAGGCAGCATGAAATACCTGCATGAAAACATCCCGGTCCCCCAAGGAAGTTTTAATTAGGTGCCAAAAAAGAGGAGTTATTAACAGGAACTGGAACCAGAACCAAAACCACAGATGTTGAACAGGGGTAGATTTGTGTCTACCAGTAGCATTTCATCTTCAGTCGGCTGTGAATACATTATGTTCTTGCAGGAATCTTGTATGCAGAGTGGAATCTACTTTTATTGGACAAGTCAGTACCCAGTTTTGTAAACCTGTGCATAAACCTGTGAATCATTTTTTTTCCTCAAATACATTTAAATCTGAGAAACTGAGTGGTTGGTTGTTAAATAATTATTGAGACAGAAATGTGCTGAAACATAATGTTGACAAAGATGAAAATTTTGTCGATTCAAGCTTATTTTATGAAGGCACTAAAAGGAATCATTGCCTCAGCTGGAATTTTCTAATTTACTTTTCTACATAAAAACTATCCTTTTTTCCTTTAAATTTTACTGCAAGTATTGTTTGTGGACAAATAGTACAACTTTATTTTTTTTGTCCCTCCCGCACAAATAAATATTGTGTAAAGTTCTTACATGAGTTTGTCCTTAATGCTGTTAAAATAACTCCTTCCCTTTTCCAAGTTCTTTGTTATACTATAACATTTATGGCATTCTTCTTTTCAAATTTGTTGTCATTATGATTGGCATTACTTTATTCTGGTTAAAATGTAAGTCTTATCACAACACTTCTCGTTTTGTACAGATTGTTTTCAAATTGTGCATTAAAATCAGGTATCATTGTTTAATACGTGGATATTCATGTAACAAATGCAGTAATTTCAGTTCATCCGTGAGAATGTTCAAAATTCAGGTCATTCAAGTCATCTTTTTAACTCGGCACTGCTGACGTAGGAGCGGTGGGCGTGGTTTGACGCCCAGGACTGCTTGCCAGCTGGCCTGGGAAACTCAGCTGTCAGCTGGATAGTAAAGATGGCAGGGAACCAGTCTTACACTATAGTAGAATATTTCGGCGGAGACGATGGTTATCGCTGTGGCTATTGTAAAAACGAAAAGGGCAACTTCTCTCACGGTAAGTTCAGAGTGAAGAGCGCAGAACCTGGCTGTACTGTGACGTGCTAGTGAACTAGCTCCGTGTAGCAACCAGCTTGAATGGCAGCCGACTGTTTAGGAGTAAAAAAAGGCTACCTGTAAGTGGTACAGTTGTAGCTTTCCCCTCAAATAAATGTATGTAAGGTTGTTTAAAAGTATAAATACAGCGGCACCACCACGCGTGGTAGATTGTAACTGAATAGTGATAGTAGTGAAGTTAAACCTGCTCTGGTTTTAGCCTTTAGCATGTTGTAGCTCAGCTATTTCCTCTCATTAAACATGTAGGCTAACTAACGTCACACAATCAGATTTATTCAGATATTTCAGTAGGACTGAGGCAGGCTGTTGAATTGTTACTATGACTACTGCAGCAGAATTACAATTATAAGGGAACTTTACTCAAGAGTGACTTTTAAAAATTAAAACACGAGCAGTCGATTTTTTCTAACCAGTAACATTTGAAGCAGAAAGGCTGTTCCCGTCACATCAGAAGTGAAAGTGAAGTTTTCTTTCACGGTCTTTGTAACGTTGGATCTAAAGGTACATTTCCGGTGTTAGCGGAAGAGCTTATATTTACAAAAACTGAAGGGTTGCATAAAGCTCTGGTTGGCACTTCATATAATCTCAAACTGTACAGCTCAGTTACTGTGGCAACTGACATCACATTAGAAATAAAATGTACAGCTTCTCCACTTATCATTTAATATACTGTCCTTTGGTTCTCAGTTTAATGTTTAATTGCCATTTTTAAAAGTCCATGGGTATGATTTTCTAGTTTACACAGTGTTTTAGTTTGAAAAATTGTACGAAATGACCAAAAGATAGTGGTTTCCGACCTGTGAATGTAGTGTTTTGGGCACAGTTTGTGTGATGAAAGAAGCTTCATAGACCATGAAGGTTTTAATAGCATTCTGTCATAAGAAGAAGGAAAAACAAAAAACGGTTTCAGGATGCAATAAAAAAAAAAAGAAGCTGTAAATAGAAAAGGATTTTCTGTGTGAAACAGAATGGGCTTTAGTTGAGCAAAGGTGAATCAGGTTGACTATAATTAGGATTCAGGCAGTTCCTGCAGTCATTGAGCCCAGACAAGAGCTGTTGTCTAATCTTAAGAGTGGTAATCTGGATGTGTTACATCATGTCATGTAGGGGTGGTAGATTCTGGAGATGTCCAAAGACATTTCTACATTTGTAAGGCATCTATGTTTCGTTGCATGACACAAAAGACTACTATATTTGAACAGAAAGCAACTGCATTTAGGTTATTTAGATTAGTATTTTTTTCCTCAGGCTAAAGCTGTAAGTGTTTTTCTTCCACTGTAGTGTTTGATGTTGTGTTCTGGTTGTGATGCCTGAATTTTCCAGGAAGGACTTGAAAAAGACTATGCCGTTGATTATGGCAGCGACTAACAGATGTGGTATCTGAGATGTCTGACAGTTCCACTGTTTGCTTTTCAAAGCAAGTGCTGGTTGGGATTATGTTTTCCTCACTATGGTGCAGTGTTGCAGCGATATTATCAGTGGCTAAAGAATAGATCAGGTGATCCTGTGACACCAGTTTGATGACAGCCATTGCACTCACATCCATTCTAATATGAAAATATTATTTCCCACTACATATGCTCTTTTAAGGTGGTGTGGAAGTGAGAATATATTACTCACAGAATCTGGTGTAATAAAGCAGCGGCATGCTCTTGAATTTTTTGCCCATTCAGATAACATTTACTGTTTCAGTGTGCTCTTTTGAATTACATTGAGTTGTCTGCATTTCTGTGCACCATTCTCTGGGGAATATGGAACATTGTCTTCACTTGCAATCTTGGCATGTCTTGTGTGAACTGTTATTCAGTCTGTTCCCTTTGTTATTTTAGATGTAAGCTGATATTATCTGTAGACTCATAGTTTGGTTTGTGTACCAGTGCACAGTGCGCATGGTTGTTTAATGGCAGGTCAGGGCTACGAAGGAGGAGCTCAGACCCCTGGTTCTGGACAGGCGGGTCTACTGTGTCCAGAAATATTGGATTAGTATGTTTCCATTGGGGCCTTAAAGTACTGTGGGAATGACCCGACCTTTCAGGGGTTGCTGTGATTTTAAACTGGAACAAACATTTGGCCTCAACTTAAGCAACTTCCTAACAAGCTGCATCTTGGTCATGTTTGTTTTTCTTTGCATTTAATTACAGAGTACTTTTAGTCAAGTAAACTGCACCTATCCATCAAAAATGCCTTTGCTGCAATCAATTTGCACCAGAGCCTATAATGAATATATGTGTGTGTATATATATATATATATATATATATATATATGTGTGTATATTATTTTTATTTTTAATGTGTGATTATTTGTACTTAAGTTGGAATTCTACTGCTAATTGGAGACTATTCATTTATTATAACAGTTAACGAAGGTTTCCTGACTTTTGGTAATTAATAGTAATGTATTTGTTCTTATGATGAATCACTGAATCGTATTAAAATATTAAACTGTCCCTATTGTGTTTGATAGGCATGTGGTCTCATACCATGACAGTACAAGACTACCAAGACCTAATAGATCGAGGATGGAGAAGGTGAGTTGGTGTTATGGACTGATAATGAAATTATTGGTTTAGTGTGTTTAGTTCCCGTATTCATCCTACTGAAAATGATAGCATGGATAAGACTCTGTGTCAGAAATCTATGGCTGATACTTAGTTGTGTTTCTGCCCTAATTTTTTTATGTTTTGTTTCCTTGCTTGTTTTAGGAGTTTTTGTTGTAGTATTTAGTTTGTAGCTTCTGAATCTTCATTTTTCTGTATTTGTCTTATTTTCCATTGAATTATTTAATTAATGTTTTTGTCCTTATCTTTGATAAATATGTTTAGTATAAAGTCAAGATGTCCAAGTTGTTTATTTTTGGTCTATGGTTGTGTTCCATAAACCCAGTCAGTCATCCATTTTTATTTGTGGGTTTCTCCAAGTCCTATCTCATTCTTACATGTGAACCTTGAATATAAATACAATTCAGTGTTTTAGGTTTGATTTTATAATGATGGCTATCCATGTTTTCTCTGTCAGAAGTGGGAAATACGTTTATAAGCCCATTATGAAGAAGACCTGTTGTCCACAGTATACCATCAGGTATTGTTTTTTTTTTTTTTTAATTAATTTTATAGAATTTTCTACTGTGATTCATGCTTCAAAAGAGGCTTACTTGTGTGATACCCTAATAAACGTTTGTTATAATAACAGACATATCTAAATTATTTTAATCACTCCCTTTGCCTTTACTATTTTTTTTTTTGTCGTCAAGATGTCATGCACTGAAATTCCAGCCTTCCAAATCCCACAAGAAAATCATGAAGAAAATGAATAAATTCATTTCCAAAGGGGAACTACCGAAAGTACAGGGGCATGGTGAGGGTATGTTTATGTATATGTAATGTGATAGTTTGAATTTATGAAAAATTACTTGCCTACAACTTTTGGATTGCTGTTATGCCATGTAGGCGAGCCAATGGATGCAATGTGTGAAGAGGCTGGTCCAAGGGAACCCACTGACATTCATCAATCGAAAATAAAGTGCCCTGCTATAATAGACATTAAGCAGGAAGTAGCAGAGTGTCCTGCTAACCCAGAAGCTCAGACGGAGCCAGTGGATTCCACACCGACGGTGTCAGAAACCTCACAAAAGGATCCAGCATTTGTTCCAGATGGGAGAACAGCAGCTGCAGCTCCTAAACCTGGTAAGAAACCTGATTCCAGTTCAGATTGCTGGCAATAGTCATCAATAATTGGTGGGGTTTTTATTCATTAGTAAATCATCATTATATAAAGCATTATATCAGGGATGGGAAACTCTGATGATAGAGAGTACTGGGAAACAAACTCACAATGCTAATGATTCAACAAAGTATAATTTCATACACGTATGCTGGTGCAAGAAGTTGTAAATGGAAAGTGCATAAAAAACAAGTTATCAACAATATTATATTAACTTTTGTAGTGCATTGCTACTTGTCAAGTACAAATAAGAGTGCTTTTATTTGAAAGGGAAATCACTATGAAATACATAGCAGAAGGTTAGTGAATAATCTAATTTGTTGTGGCATGGTATACCATCTTGAAAGCAGATTATGAATTTTTTTTTCTTCAAACTTTCTATATTGGCTCTACAGGAAAAAAAAAAATCACACCTTCATAAAATCTATTTCTTTACGAGAGAGGAAATTTGCCAGAGTTGCAGGTTTGTATGAAAATGCTTCTTTGGACAGAACAGGTTTATTTAAATCCATTAATATGTGCAAATAGATTTGACACAGTTTGGCCTCTTCCCTGCAACTGCATGTTCATGTGATAAAGATGCTTGGTGATCTCAGCTAAGGTAGCTAAGTCACAGAGAAAATCTGTGTTCTTCAGTTTACTGAAGTAAGCACTACTATCACAGTGGATGCGGTCCTCAAGTCAAATTGGAATTTTGGTGCACAGTACAAAAAAAAACAAACTTCACTTATTCATCTGATTGCTGTGTGTATTTGTAGCCCCCATAGACACTGCTCAACTCATCTGAAAAAAGAAAAATGTCTATGATTGAGGGACCTGTTTTCCCCCTTGAATCAGGTTGCTGATGTAGTGGTTGATCTGATTTGGCACAGACCCTCCTGGAAAAAGTAAAATAAAAAAAATGGAATTTAGTGTGTAATAGAAAAAAGGTGCTAGCCTACAAGACTTACAGGACTGTTAAATTCAAGGCCAGTTTGTTTGGTTATTTGTAATGCAATTTTGGTTTGGTTGTATTTGAACTTTGAGTTTTATGGTTTTCAAGAACTCGGTAGTCAAGAACAGTGTTAATTACAACCAGCTCAATGCAGTAACTCCTTTGTAAACCCTAAAGGGAAATTCTACACATTTTATAAAAAACAAAGACTGATAGTAAACCAGGGTTCTGTGGAAAATCACTTGCCACAAAGAGCCAAATTATAGCAATTATAGCTTTGACTTGTGTCTGTCCTTCAGATGAAAGAAGAGCTCACTGTAAGCTGTCTTTGCTACTTCTGTTATGTTGGAAAGCTTTGAAGCCTTACTTTGCTTTCTTTGTTACCTTTAGGCCGATTATGAATGAGTTGCCATCACAGCACTACGCCCTGTAAGTCTTTAAAACCAGAGTTGCTATAGATAATGTGGGAACTTAAACATTTTTCTCTTGAATCGCGTCTGATAAAGCAGGAACACAGTTCAACTGAAGTTGAAATGGTTATGTCAGCCCCACAGCAGAATAGTCAGTTAATTTCTCAGCAAGTCAGTTAGGCTTGTATACATAACCCCTGAGTAATGATTGTCATTTGCAGTTTGAATAGCCACAATAAATCATCATTAATGTGGTCTTTGACTTGCTCTATTTTCCTACTCTGAGTCAATGCAGTTCCACTTACTCAATACTTAATAGCATTTTTGTGTTGCATCTATAATCTTTTTTTTTTTTTTTCCCTCCTAAAGCACCAATATGTGCCAGAAGGTGTCACTGTTCATCTTGTAATAGGGTCTACTAAGCAGCTGCTTCAAGAGCGATGGTGCCGTTTCAGCAGTGTTTTTAGGAGTGTGTCTGGTTTGGACTTATCTCTCATACTGTCCTCCTCATTGTCAAGAACAGGATATCCTAACCGCCAACTCAGTTTAATGAATGAATAACACTTAGAGTGGAAAGATAATAAACTTCCATTAAATATAGAAAGCAGCACTTCTCACAAGTTTATGTTTTCTGTTCCGAACGAGTGATGGAAGCAGCACCCGTACTCGTTCATTTAATTTCAAGGAAATACATTATAGCAGGAAAAGTCTGCACTGGGTTTAATTGCTCCAAATGCACACACAAACATTTAGAGGAATATTTCAGCAGTGCCTGCTCCTTTTTACTGTTACACCTGTGTCAGCAGCAAACGTTAAATGGTTACGCTTTCAGAAATAACAAGCCTTTTCAGCCCAGCGGAAGCTTGAGGATTTACAATGTTCAAGATAACTCCCCCCCTCCTCCCACCTCCAACAAAAAACACCTGGATATAAACTTCCTCCATTTTTATGACTAGAGGCTTCCTAACTTTGGGGCAGTTCCAGTTCTAGCTTGAGAAAATATGACTCCTCATCCCTTTAATATAAATGACAGTCTTCAAGAAACAAGTCACTGCAGAAACATAAACTGAACCTGTTTTAATTACAGTGGATCATGTTTTAAAAGATCGAGCACAGTTTCTCTGCATACTTTTGCTGTTAAATGACATTATACACTAGTGTCTTGGGTTTAGTAACTAATCACAGTATTGTCCTTCCACAGTAGATTTACTTTAAAAAATGTTGTTCTTTTTACTTTTACATACAAGATGGAAGCAGTAGGTCATATTTCTACATAGTAATGATTGAGTGTATCTTGTGAAATTCCTTGGTAAAGAGGACCGAGTTTCCAAGATTTTCTTCCCCTTCTTCTTCTAACAGCATTTGTCTTAAGCAAGAATGTAACTGTAAGACGTTCTTGTAATCACAGACACCATACACTGTCCTCAGAAGTATCCATGTCTACATGTGACAGGAACAGTACAGTATGTGTGCAGCGTAGTGTGGTCAGAGTAGAATTAGAAAGAGAATCACCTGGATGAAGTAGTTCCAGGCATAATTTAATATGTTAGTATGGACCCATAGCTTCTTGTTCAGATTGTGTGTCATCATAATTTGATTTTACCCAGCATTAAAAGTCGTAGTTAATTATTGTAAAACAACAAATGAATTGAAATGAGTCAGATGCTTCTGAGGTTTATATTTACTATTTAGATTATGTGATCTGTAGAAGATACCAACATAAGTTGCCAGTGATTGTTTGCCAGGAGCACAGTTACCCTCTACCCACATCAGGATCGGGCATCCTCGTCTTCCTTGTGATTTCATCAGAGAGAAGAGTTAGTGAGCGAGCTGATAGTGGCAGCTGGCAGTAGTATATGCAGGAAACACTCTTGTTTCCTTATTGCTCCAAACAGGATGTGGGCGTGTAAACTGTTGACATGGGATGCCCGGAGAGCTGGAGGGCTTGGCAAGATCCCAGTAGGCTGAGGTGAAGGGGGATAGGGAGGCAAAGAAGGAGAAGGAGCAGTGAAAGGACAAGGAAGGGGGTAAACGGAGGAAAACGGAGAATTGGTTGAAAAGAAGGTTCATGTTAGTGTGTTCTGTTAATAACAACCTCGAGTTTGATGCTCCCCTCGTCTTCACAGCTGTAAACCAGAGCTTGTATTTGTTATGCCTGCTTCTTTGTAAGATATAGATAATATAATATACTAGCTGATAAACACGAGGACTTCATTTACACATATCGTGTTGTTTTATGGAATCCTGCAAACCATGTTTCCAGCATCCTTTGCTTTGGCATAGAACATATTTCCAACAGACATCCCAAGGAAACATAGTCCAGTGCTTGCAAAATGTCATCAGTAACCACAGCTTAAAGTTATCAAGTTTCCAACTTGGTTTTAACACTCGCTCAGAAGGGTCCATAAAGGGAAACTAATAGCTTTCATTAAGTCATTTCCTGTAATCGTACCTCTGTCTTACATATTTATCAGCTGGAAATGTCTAGAAAGGTCTTTGCCAGGTCTTCCACATGAAAGTAGCAGAAATATTTGGTTCTTGTGATACCCTGTTATCTACCCTCATATGAGAAGCTTTCAAATTCCCCCCCTTTGTCTGGCTCCTTTTTGGGGTGCAGGGATGGGAGCTGATCCTAGCCGGCCGCCATGTAAGAAGGCCAAAGACTTGAGGAAAGAGCGTCGTCTTCAGAAAGAGCAAACCAGACAGCATGCTGAAGGGGTCTCCTCTACAAATTCCACCCCCGCCCAGACCAACCAACCCAAAAGCCTGGAGGACTTCATAGATGACTCATTGCCAGACAATTGCTCTCATCGCCTTGAGGTGAGCAGAAATATAGAGTAGGTCCTTTAGATTCCATTTTTATGCGACTTGGAATAAACATTAACTTATTGTGATGATTCACACATTAATAAGAAACAGTTCTTTTGGTTGATCATTCAGTCAGCATAATGTTTTTTAGCGAGTTAGCCGAGCGTCCTTTTTCTCAGCCCCAGTGACTTCACCATGTGTTTATGTGTACAGAGAGCATAGTTTGCCAATGCTGAGTGGGAAAAAAAAACCCACTTCTTCCTAGTTTGCATTCATCCCAGTGACAGGCAAACCACACAAACTGGGCCTGCATTAGTCTTCTGATGATACTAAAACCACAGCATCCAGCTTCGCCAGTATGAGAGGATATGGAAATGATCCTCTTGGTGGAGAGCAGAATGATGTAGAAAGAGGCTTGGCAAGGGCCAAGCTGAGGCTGTTAAAGTACCATCATTCTTGGTCTTGAGCAGGATTTCATCCAGATGAAGTGATGAGGGCAGTGTCCGTCCCTTTCTTGTGAACCTGAGATAGGCCCTGGTTAATTCTTAATTGGATTAATTTGTTTATTTGCATCTATCATCTAATTTCACTAATTTAAATGTAACAGTATTCTCTGAAAATGAAGGCTAACTCTATGTTTTACAAGTCCAAAACATTCTAGATGACCCTTTCTTTAAGGAATGTGTGGTGAGACTGCACCATATTTCTGTTTAAATAATTTGGATTTGTAGGCATTTTAGGTCCTGTGACTGCTTTTCTATGAGTTTTATTTATCTGCAGGCCTGAAAAGATTATCAGACTGGTTTTAGTTTCATGACAGGCACATTTCTTTTTAAGATGCAACCATACTTGAAATATAAAAATATTCTGCAGGATCTATATATAACACTTCTGGGAAGTATTATATACTCTAGAGTATACATATAACATTAGCATTTCTGAGAAATGTTATCTCTGTCCTGTATTGTATTCTCATCAAAAATTCTGATAACATCTCTTTTCAAAGAAACATGGACAAGAAATTAAAATGTGGTGATTAAACTGTTCATATTTTTTCTGTATTATGGATGCTGTTGAATCGTTCAGGTAAAGCAAGCAGATTGTGACAGTAAAGACAAGATTAGATGGACAAAGTGTTCAGATATTTTTTAAATTAAACTTACCATTTATTGCTGTTAGTCTTCCATTTTCTACCACCAGGGGTCAGTGTGATAATATGTCACAGATCCCTCAGGTACCTCAGGGAAGTGTGGAACTGCCCATTGCCTGTTTCCCTCAAGAGTCTTGTTCACTGTTCCTTCACCTTTTTCATATTTTCATTGAATTTTCTTCTGAGTCTCTTGCTGGGCCTTTCAAACATTTTTAAAATGAGCTGTTTCTATTTACTATTTTACTGTATGATATTTTACAGCAAAGTCTTAAAGATCAAGGTGCAGATCAGTTAAGTTAAAGTAGGAGACTGTTGTAGTATTATTATTATTTTAACAGTTTTATTATTATTTTTTTTTGTAATGCAGTGTAGCTGCATCAAAATAAAAATTAAATATCTCTAACTAAAGATGTAATTTTAAAATGTTATTTAAGATGTCCAGTGTCTTCATTTGATTAAAGATTAGGTGCCATATGAGAGGGAGTGATTTAGGTCCAACCCAAACAAACCTAAAGTTCAGCTCTCTATCTCTGTCTTCCGGGGGAATCATATGTCTCAGCCTCTGCGGCCAACAAAAGCTTCCAACGACGTGCTAAATTAAAGTGGTGCTGAAGGGGTTTATATCTAAAAGTGAAACTGTTTGGTTTATGTGACATTAGCTGTATCCAGGTTACTGTTATTTTCATATGTTTTTCCATCAAAATCTTTTTGTGATCCTCTCCTCGTTAGACCGCTAAGTTAGAGGACTATTCTTGCTTACATGGCGATAAGGTAGATTAATTTGTCCTAATGTTTCTATGTATTAATATAAACATGTTTTTGTGAAGGTTAAAGGAAAAATATTGTCAATGCAGATGTTTTTTTTCTTTAGAATGCTAGTGAGCACTATTCACTTGTTGCTATACAAAGTGAGGAGCAGCATTGCTCACAACTAAACGTAGATGTAAGCCATCCAGTATTTAAGTTAGAGAACAAAACAAAAACCTTGAGAAGCACTTTTTAGTTTATTGAAACTGTGACAGAAATCCTTCTACAAACAAATATTTCCAACAGTCAAACTGTAGCCTTGAAAGACATGGTGAAGTCACTGAAATTTGCTGATGTTCTTCAACAAATAATCAAACGACAAAAACAAAAAGCACTGTGTTTATTTCTGTCCACCCTTGTGACAACGTAGATGTTCTTGTTGTTTTTGGAACTATAGCAGCTGTCACTGGTTAAAACAAAAGCCTAACTGAAATTAAATAATAAAAGAATGCGCTGAGGATGCCAATATAATGCTTTCTTTTGTTTGTAAAATGCTTAAAATTCTTAAGGACAAGAGGTTTTAGTTATTTCAGGGTTTTTTTTATGTCTTACTGTGTCCTTCTTTTGCATCTTTCTCTCTTTGTTTCCTAATGTCTTTTTCCACTTATGTCGTTTTAAATCACCACTTATGTTTTTTCTCAGCACTCTTTCTTTTTGATGATAACCCTTGTCTGCCCATATTCTTTTTGAAGGTGAGGCTAGTGCGCTCCAATCCCCCTAGTCCGCAGTTCAAAGCCTCTTTCGACGCCTCCTACCAGGTGTACAAACTCTACCAGATGGGCATTCACAAGGATCCTCCTGACAAACCCTCCGAGAGCCAGGTCAGAGGGTGGGAGGCATAGGTCAACCCTCTCTAGGGGTACCGGGGAGGAAGGGAGAGGGTCCACAAATCTGAACAGTTTTAGTTGCACCAAAAGTATTTTTTTCTTGATCTGATTTATGTTTTTTTTTTTTTTTGTTTTGTTTTTCGGATTCCAACTTATATCTCATTTCTTTCATCTGAACAGTTAGCTAAATGTTGCTTTTATGACATCATTTGATAACAGGGTAACTTGGCATAATTATTTTTGATACTTCTGTTCTTCTGTGGAAGAATAAAAATTCTGGACTGCAAAATGAATACTGACATATTAATAAAAACAAACTTAAGCTGAGAGTTGAGAGCCGAGAGGTACCTCATGTGGAAAGGAAATAAATTAATTGACATATTGCAATTAAAATGAAAATATGTTTAAAAATGCAAGAGTCAAGGGGAGAGGAAATTGAGGGGAAAATATTTCTACGCACTCGGGCTCAGAGCAGTGTTTCTCCAGGTGTCTGGGTTTGCCTTCGGTCGCCCCGCCAAGTCGTTAGTCTTTGGCTGTTCCAGTTTGAGAAGGCAGTTTGCCAGCTGAAGCATCCACACCTTACGTTGTGTCCATCATTACCCTAACCCTCGTATTCGTCTCACCAGTCTGAACTGGAATTGCATTCCCATTTCAAGTTGTGAGGTAACGACATTTTAGTTTTCTTTCGTGCGTGCAGTCAGCTCAGCGGTATTTACATTTTTAGTGGGGAGTCTGTGGTGTTGGGCAAAAGCTGGTACGTGTCTAGATTAGATTATCCATTCAGAACTGAGGATTTCTGGAACATTCGTGCAGTGACATTACATTTGCTCATGAATTGCAAAAAAAAAAAGCTCTCTGTAGTGAAAGTTGGGCAGTGCACTAGCCTCATCCTCAAGTTTCTCATCAGTTTCCTAGAATCTGATGGTTTGCTCTCATTGATCTTTCTTATATATACAACACAGTAATTAAATACAGTCTGAAATGCTAAACAGGCCTGCTGCAGTTCCAGCTTGCCTCAGAGACTAGTAGACTGATGCAGAGCCACCCTAAGTTACCAGAACACTTGTATAACTGTTTATTTCTGCTCTGTCCATCCCTCGTTTCTCTTATTTTCTACTCACTAACCACCTAACTATCCTCATATTCATTGCCAATCCTTATAAACCCCCTCTCCTCCACACCTTGTGCTTGAAGGTGAGGCTAGTGCCAGTCAACTTTGAGGACCCTCAATTTTCAGCGTCCTATCAGAAGTCAGCGGCGTTGTACGCCCGCTACCAGATGGCCATTCATGGTGATGATCCCAGCGAATGTAGTGAGAGTGAGGTACTGCATGATTATTATTCCACACTGTTTCGGGAACTGCTGTGAATGCTTGTTCCAGCTTCATATTGCTTTTTTAAAGTATTTCATATTAATTTAGATGTGTAGTGTTTTTCACTGCTGGAATTGTGAAACACTTGAAAGGTGTCTTCTTTGAACTATGGGAAATTGTAACGGACATTTCTTTTTTCATAGAAACAAAATTGATACTAAAAATGAAACATTTTAGAAAATTAGTAATTTAGTTCAACTGCCCCATGAGATGGTGATTGTGCGCGCTTGTCGTAAACCTCCATTACTCCTGGTTGAAGTTGGGAAATATGTCTGTTTCTAGTGGAGTGAATCAGAGGTACTGTTCAGTAATAGATGGAAATGTGAAATTTAAACCATGAAATCCAATCTAAACATTCAGAATTCTATGTATACACATGATTGTTTCTTCATTTTATATGTAATTATAAGAGGAGAAGGGAAAAAAAAAACCCTCCTCTAGGAGTTTGATATCCTTGACAACCTGAGAGGGCCTTTTGTCCCTCTGGGCTGGAAAAAACAGCCCCCTCCCTCCCTAACCCTCTGCCAGCAGGCTGCAGTAAATTGACTTAATTCTCCATCTTGTAAAAAGGAAGGTAATTAATAAATAATGAAAGCTGTCAGATTGGGCAGACTGTGGCAGATTCTTTCCTGGTGCCATAACACTAGCTCTATTAAAAAGCAGTAAGTGTTTGTGTTAAAAACTTCAGCTCAGAGTAATAAATGAAAAGGGATTGGACACTGCGGGAAAAAAACATCTGAAAAAATATATAAAATAAAGGTGTGGAGCTGTGCTAACAACTCCACTGTCTGTTGAGTTGCCAGAGAGTGAAGTTTTTTTTTTTCTCATTAATTATTTTCAGTGTTAGATAATTACTAAATCTTGTGTTGTGCAAAACCATCAGGTGAATCGAGGTTGGGTTAATTAATCTTAAAGGCATTGTAATTGATTGTAATTCACCTGAAAACTTGAAAGCAGCGTTAAGAAATGACAACTATATACTTTATTCTGTGAGACTGTATTAAATCATTCTGCTTAGCTCATTTATGGAGCTAATTGCAGTGCATTATGTAGCGGAGAGGGTCACTAGTCATGTTCAAAAACATTTTTCTCCTCCAAGACTTCATTATTGGCTCTGCAGTAAAGGCAGTCCATTCAGATGCAGAACTGCTGGACATCATTTCTAACTTAAGAGACCTTGGTTTGTCTTGGTTCCTTTCATTATCCCAGTGGAGTTAATTTGTACAAGACTGAATCTTAATTGCTTTCAGTCAAACAGATTCATCCTATGATCTCTTCTCTGACGGACGCATCACTAAACTTAACAATACTTATTTTTATTTTCTTACCTGTCAACCTCCTTGTTTAATCGTTTGCTCTGCTCCAAGGTTCTTGCCACCGACAAAAAAAAAAAAAAAAAAAAAAAAAAAGGGGTCCAAACCCGAAAAAGAGCATTGGAGGAAAAAGGTGTTTTTTC
>JBAMYA010000007.1:15980969-16006403 GCA_037176975.1 Arrhamphus sclerolepis
AGCTGGGATAGGCTCCAGCAGACCCCGTGACCCTGCACAGGAAATAGCGGGTATAGATAATGGATGGATGGATGGATGGATGGATGGAATACACACTTAACCAATGATAAAAAGCAAATTTCACACAGAAAAATTCTAAAACTTATAATAAATGCTAGACTTACTGTTAGGAAGTATTCTAATAATATTCAATATCATATTCATACATATGTTTTGTGTATGAAGACTAAATAGGTGTTTAGTAATACATTTGGTTGTACATGTTTCTTTTTTCTTTGTTCTACATTTCTCACCTACCAAGTAACTATAGTTTATTTTCTTCCCTTTTCAAGATTACAATTAATAACTCTTCACGATAACAAATGGGATGGGCTTTAGAGATTATTAATTCTCAAATATGACTCTGTTGAAATCAAGATTCTTCACAAAACCTCCTGACTTGGTATGCCACTGACGCAGCTGTGAGTTCAGGCCACATGAGAGCGATTTGGGACTGTTGTTGAAGCTCTCGGGTGGTTTAAAGTGTTCCAGATAATGTTAACATTGTTGTCACAGTGGCAAGGACACAACTATTATGTTGTCGTTTGAGGCGGAGCGCGGGTCCGTCAGACAAGATCAGCCTTGAGAGCACGGTATGGGCTTATAAACAAACATACAAACTCAGACAAGAAAGCCATTACTTCTCTTGCACCAGCTTTGACATTCATGTAATTTTGCTGAAGCATGTATACTTGAGGTGGGGTAAAGAAAAAAAAAAAATCCCCTTCTGCTTTTTCCTTTTACTTAAAACTTCTAAATGACAGAGTGGGGCCTCTGACAAAGGCACCAGTGTTTCTGGGGGAGCTGGTGCCAAGAAATAACAGGCTGCTGCTTACATAGACGGACAGTTCCCTCCGCTGTGGGTAGACGCATAGAGTGCAGGGCCTGATCCACATTTGGTGCCTCCCACCCTTCAACATCCGCAGCTGCTCTCCAAATAAATGTCAATTTTTATTCTCCAGCCCTCCCTCTTTTTTTTTTTTTGTCATAGTTAGTGGTCTGCATTACTTCATCATCCCCATCTCGCATCCTGCAGCATCTGACGTGGAGCTGCATTTTCTTAAATGTCTTCTCGTACCCATCAGTGAAATAAAATGGATTTGTGGTATACACATCGTCAGACAGGGAGTCAGACTCAGGTGTGCGAGGGCCTGATCGAGAGTGAAACTACTTTGTTTTCAGTACCAGCTCTACTTTAAATAAAAAAAAACAAACAAGAAAAAAGTCAGCCCTCTGGGGTCATGGAGCTACAGGGAGTGTGCATGAGTGCGTGCCTTGTTTCGTCAGTTTTAAAATGGCCAGAGTGCGGACCCAGTGGTGCACCAGATTACTAAGCAAGCTTTCTCAGTGTTGTGATAAGCAGCAGCGTCTGCGTTACTTAACTGTGACCAGATGAACATAGGATCCTGTTTCCAATACACTGAAGAAAGAAACACACATATAAATGAATATCTTAGCTTCTATGACTTTTAACCCCATGCCTCTTGTCTGAAACCTCTGTAATAAAAGCAGTCAAATTACTTGATTGAAAACCCCAGCATGGTGATCCTTATGAGAAACACAGTCAAATGCTTAAGTGTTTTGTTAATGGGATAGATTCAAGCACACATGCAGACACCTTAGTCCACATTTTTTTTATGCCACATGGAAAGAGCAGACAGACCTATAGGGGAAAGCTTGGCAGCAGTCCACTGCAGCATGGTGAAATTGATTTTGCTCATGCAGCTTCTTTTATTAAAAAGGCCTCTCCTGGAGTGTTTCTGTGGCCAGTTCAACCCACTGCCCAGCCCCAGCTCCTCTCTCTGCTCCAACTTTCATTCCACATTTGGGAGTCATTAGCAGGCTGAATGTGAGGCTACTGTACGCCCCCACACATAATGCGTGAAGCCTGGCAGGGAAACTCAATGGTTATAATAAACCATCAATACAAGTGTGCGTGTATGAGGCAGAAAAAGCAGATCAAGAGAGTAGAGGTTGTCCTGGTAAATACCACATTTTCATTCCACTGTGATTTCTGTGTTTTGCACACAACTTAAATTTCACACAGCAGTATCACTGTTGTTTTGATTCCCAGTTTCCTCTTGTTTTGTCTGTCTTCAGGCAGAATATTCTCCAGATGGGCCCGAGGTAGGGTACGGTTCCTTCCACCAGCAGTACTGGCTGGATGGGCAAATTGTGGCAGTTGGAGTGATTGACATCTTGCCTACCTGTGTGTCCTCCGTCTACCTGTACTACAATCCAGACTTTGCCTCGCTGTCTTTGGGCTCCTACTCTGCTCTCAGGTTAGTTGACACTTCCTACTTCCCACCAAAGTTTTGCTCCAGTTTCTTATATAACAATCCTTCCTTTTCTGGAAGTCACTTTGACTTTTGACTGAATTGAATCATGGTGACCTTTAGCTACTTATCAAGGTAAAAATTTACTTAATTGCTTGGCCTTTTGTTAATCATTCTGCTTTTATCTCTTTGTCTTTAGATTGTTCATTCCTATTCTCTCATGTTTGCCCTCTGCTGAAACTACTCTTTTTCTGACTCTTTTTGATCTGTTAACATCTTCCTAATTTTATTCTTAGAACTCTATACGATGCCATGAGCTCCATAATACTTTAGGTCAGGAAAAAATACCTCTTTCTTCACACTTGATTGGTTGCGGCAGTGCTCTGTTTTTGGTTCAGCTGACGACAGTTCACTGTTCCAAGATGAAATAAGAGAACACACACGTCTACAGGCACTCATATCTGGCGTTTCCTGTTAGAAGTAATTCAATAATGTGAGAGAGGCTTTTTCAAAATATTTCTGCACAGATGTGGGAGACTGGGGAACACTAGTTCAGTGTCAGTGTATATAGGTGTTACAATGTCAGTTTCGAGGGTTGAGGAATGTGTGTAGATGTAGTCATGCAGTAAATCAACACACCAGAGGTCAGAATATTTGCTGCTACTCGTATAGAAGGAACTCCCTGGTCATCCTAAGTACAGTCCCCAATCACTTATTATTTTAAGAGACTGAGTCCAAGAGTAACACAGTGCTTGGTGTGCAGAGGAGGCCTCGGAGAGGGAAACCAACATGACTGAAATCCTCACACTTGTTTACAGACACCAGACCACATGCCTTTGATCTGGTCTAGACAATCCCGAATCTGCTTGGCTATACTGACTCTATACCAAAAACACAGTGAGCTGAATGCGTGAGCTCCCTCATCTTATTCAAATGTTTCACATCAGTTGGGGTTCCTTCACTATAGGTGTCCAATTTAGGTTGGATTTTGCCATGTTCAGGTGCACGCCAGCACTTACAAATCACAGGTTTAACATGTGGAATATTTGTCAGAAATGTGTTTGTTTTTTTTTGTTTTTTTTTAAGTGACAAAAGTCATGAAAAGTTGTTTTACACAAGAATCACAGTGGGTGTCCTGACTTTTAGGACACACGTCATCATTGAAATAAGGCTGGTTACATTTGAGAAAACAACAGAAACATGCAACATGAATTGCAGTGGGCAGAAAAGGTTTTGCGGTCATGTGTGTTTATATGTGATTCAGCAGTGGAACAGGAGAGGGAGATGTTGAGAGAATTTTTCCTGCAGGAGCTTAGCTCCCTCTTGCACACCAGCCCTGAGGACAGGAGGAGGAAGAGAAGCAAAGCGGCACATAATGAGATGCCTAAGGTTCTGTGTGTATGAAACACAGCTGGTGTCCAACCTGATTCACTTTCTTATGGGGATGTCCTGATTATGTTGAGTTGGCCTAGTCCTGAATCAAAGGATTCAGTATTTGCTGATGAGGCATCCTCTAATATTTTTCATGTTACTTTTCTGAAGTCGTTTAGACATTCAGATTCAGAAAAGCCTGAGGTTTTGTTTTTTTTTTGTTTTTTTTTTAAACATTGTGGGGCTAAATATATTATTCTTCTATGCTTACATAAATATGTTGCCGTTCCTTCAAATTATGTATATTATTGAAACACACACATACACAAAAGTGGAGATGGGTCAAGATTCACATGGCTGTGAAAATATTCCTGGATTGGCCAGAGTCATAACATACTGGTCCAAGATGTCCCTACTTCGATGCATTAAACATGCGCAAATAATCATACAGTTTAGATAATTTATATCGGGACTATTTTTGTACTTTTTGTTTATGAAATGTGTCTAGGTGTGATTCAGAGCTGCAGTGGGCATTGTGTGCTGTGCACTTTCATAGGCCTTTTGGTGTTGGTGTGTGTGTGTGTCTGCACATCAGTATGAGGGAAGCTGTGCAGGAGCAGAGGGCTTGATAATTGGCTTGTGCTGGAGTGTCAGATGGCTGAAGAGGGGATAATGGCAGACTCAAGCTGCTGCCATTGGGTTAGAGGTGGGGGTGTGAAGGCCTCAAATGAAGGGGGGAACATGGCTTTTTGTGAATGGGCCCCTTGCCTCTCTTGACCCCCCTCCTGCAATTCAGGCCTGCCGGGTCCTTTTGTGATGAGGGGATGGGAACCCAGGAACCTGGCAGAATGCGAGTGACCTTCTAGCACCTCGCTCTAGCTGCCTCTCTTCTCCGTCTTTTTCTCTTTCTTGACCCTCCTCTTTTATATTCCCCTCCCGCACTCTCTTTCCCTGTGTCTCTCCCTCCCTCACCTAGTGTGCTTTGTCCCAAGTCTTATTTTTCAGTGCATCTATTTTATTTTAAGGCCTCTTTCTCTGTCTCTTAAGTATGGTAAGAAAGGGAATCCCCCCCCCCCACTTTTTTTTTTTTAAAGTGGGTAAAACACTGAGCTGTGGAAGGAAGAGTGAAACAAAAAGGGAGAAAAAACACAGAGAGCTGGAATTTAGTTATGGAAGAGCAGAGGAAATGGTAGAAGGAAAGGGAAAAATAGGCTTTCAGGAGAAGGATGCAATTAAGGAAGAAACTATTGAGGAAAAATAAAGCGGGCAAGACATTTACTGTATTTGAGGAAGGCGTATAAATCCTCCAAGTTCTAAATCTTTATTTTACACGCTTTCGCCCTTTCTTTTTCACCCACTTCTTTTCTGCCCAAGGGCTCAATGCTCATCGAAAGAAGGCAGTTGTTTTTGTGTAATGACATGAGACCAAGAGAAGCAGCTTTTTTTGTGAGTGAATTTGTACTTCCTCAGCTTGGCTGCTGCTCTAGTCAGAGCTGCTCAGACCAGTTTAGCTTCTTAATGCATTCACTGATGAACTAAGCTGAGAGAAAAGTACATTTTGAGTTAGTATTCAGTTAGATATAGCACATCATGAATTGTCCTGCTTGTTGTGTTCAGTGATCTGAGCACGCTGCTAACTGAACATCCTCAGCAATACTGCTGTCATGCCATAAATACACACTTTTTCAACTTAAATGCAACCTAATTTACTGAATTGAATTAATTTTGGAGTAGATTAATTTAAGTAACAGTAAACGGCATGCATTCAGTCTTTTTTGTTTCTGTCAGCATCTGTGAGAAATTGCATTTGTGTGTTTCACGCCACAGGGAGATCGCTTTCACCAAGCAGCTGCAGAAACAGTCCCCCAAGCTGTCCTACTACTACCTGGGCTTTTACATCCACTCCTGCCCCAAGATGCGATATAAGGTATGCATTATTTCACGTAGACTTTCTGAACTACAGTTTTTACCATTGTATCTATGCATCAGTAACTCAAATGCCTCAGTGCTTAAATTCAATTAAAGTGCGATCTTACACATTTGATGCTTAAATGAACATTTTTATTCATTTATTGAAATTGGTTGGAAAATCACAAGTATTTTCACATTGGTTATTGCTACATTTGATGGAATGTTTTGGACACCCACACAGGCCTCAGCCAAGCAAATGATTGATGCCCATTTTGTGGGAGCTACTAAATACAACTGCTGAAGAATACAAATGCTTGACTTACTCTTTATAACTGGTCTGTGAAAATGTGCATGTAAACACTTGACAGCATATAACATATCTGATTCCTCCCAAATCTTGAGATTTCAATCAGAATAAGATATCATGTATTATCCTTTAGTTTTATAGCTGTAGTTTATCTGTTTTATAAGCTCAGCAGGATGTATCCGTTCTACGTTGTTTTTCCAACCGTGCCCTCTTCATCATCACCACTCTCAGTGAAGTTGGTTCAGATTGTTCCTCTTTAGCTCTTTCAACAGAATCCGTTTATGTTTGTGACCATCGATGAATGGGAGGAGTTAATTTGCATTATATGCTTACATTTGTATGAGTATTCTCAGTAATCATTAATTAGTTCACATTTAAGGTGGCACAATGTCTTGCAACTTATACACCTAACTCGCACACTCCTACGACACCTGCTGCTGCTCCTTAGCTTTCTGCTGAATTAGCTGCCTCCACATTTGGAGCATGTCCATATTATCATCATTATTATTGTATCAAAATGAGATCTTCCTGCAGCATAGTTGGGTGGTAGAGTAAGATGAGCACAATGACAAACTGCAAAAATAAAGCATAGAGTATGGAAATTGGTTGACCATACGTTTTCACACTTCAGTAACATGTATAAGGGATGCTTTTAAGATGCATTATTTATTGGAGTAAATGCTTATAAAGACACAGTCACATCCACAGGCTTTTGTAGAACAATTCTGGAGTGTAGAAATTTTGTACAAATACCTTATTCATGTGCTCGCAGTAGTCCTTACTCATAAATAAGCTCACGCTCTGACTTTAAAATGTATAGTTTCAGGAAACTAGTGAAACTTTCCAAGTTGATTGGTTTGGCTAAGAATCACCAGTCATTCGTCTTTTGTTTTATTCATTCACTGATTCCTTTATTTCTCTGTCATTTCATTCAGATGTTCCCAGAGCTTTTTCTTGCCCCTGGCAGGCTGATGTCTTGTTAGGATTATGGCAAAGCGCCAAGAATTTTTAATCCATTTACATGTTACTTTGAGGTTTACGTAGTGCTTTGCCCAATTTCCCAGTTTGGCAGAATGTGCATGGAATGCAAATGAGTATGTTAGCTCTGTTTATTTGTGTGTTGAATCTTGATCACTATGTTTGTCTGAGAACTCGCCCCGTTACCACAGCACCTTACCCCTCCGCTACCCCTGCATTGGCATTCACTGCTCCATCACCCCCATATCTTTTCTTCTGTGTTTGTCATTGCACCATCTTGTTCAAAACCTCCCCACTTCTTCCCATTTTACCCTTGGGTAGGAACACAGAACAAGGGTGAGAAAGGTTGCCCAATTCCCACCTTTGGATTCTCGCATTCCCACAGAAACGCAGCCATGCTAACACCTGCTCTCAGTACATGCACAGCAGTGTCTTGGTTTTCTGTGTGATTTACATACTTGCTCCAGTAAGTCATTAATGCACAGACATACTTGGGAATTGTTCACATTGCCAGGCTCCACTGTTATTGTCTTGAAGTTTTACTGGTTTTTGGATCAAAAATGTACTTCTCTTCTCTTTAAGGACCAAAACACGAGCACTTGAATCTTGCCAGCCACTCAAACCTCTTGAACAACCCTCCCTCTCTGCATTTATGCCCACCTTACATTCTCCTTTTCTCTACCCAAGTTCCCTTTCTTGAGCCATGTTCATCCTGATGAGACTGTGAACATCGATTACGATGATATTTTTTTTATCCACTTTTTGATTCATCTTTCTGTTAAATGCCAACAAGTGATAATACATTTTACTATTCTCTCTAAATTAAAACATTAAAGCAAAAATGTCTTAGGGCAGAACAATCTCCATAAATCTGACATAACTTATCCATAACTCAAAAAGTGCAAAATCTGTCCAGAGCTCTAGTTATTAAGAGGCAATATATTAAACATAAATTGTAAAGCGCTGCATTAATGATGACATATATTTGATTGAAAGTGTCTTATTAAAATAATATGCTTATTGGGACATGAGAATGACTTAAAAGCACCATGTTCTTGTTGAAAATCCACACTGTTGTTATGCTGTTGTTCACATACTGTATTTCACGACAAGTGTCTTCAGTCAGAGGCTCCTTCATATTTGCTGCAAGACAGATTCTACAGGACATCCATCCTGCCCACCGCTAAAACCATCTACAGTGACTCTTAGAAGAAACTTACATAATGACTGTTCCTACAACAAGTCATCTTTGGGTATTAGTAAAGTATAACTGAACTGAATTGAATGTAGTACTCTCAATCCATTAGAAGCAATAGAAACCACATAGTTGTAGGAAGTTGACATACAGCGATAACTGCAATTTTTTGTTATTTATTTCATTTTATTTATTTGTTTTGGAGTATTATCGTGAAGAAAATACGCTCTTTCAGGTCACATCGCGAAGAAGAACAGCTCCATGTGAGATGAGTTGAAAACAGCTTTGCACTGCCAAAGGCAGGACATGGTCCTGTAGAGCAGCCTTAAAGGATCCTTAGAAGACTTGAAGTCCAGCCAGGAACAGAGGGCCGCCTGGCCAGTGTCAGACCCTCGTCTTTGTTCCCAGAGCTGGGACTGAACGTCCCACAGAGTCTTGCTACTTTGGCTGGTGGGTTCAGGGTTTGACGTGACATCCTGCCCCTGGCTTCTGTTCCTAGTATTTTGGCCCTCGCTGGCCTTCTGATGTTGAGCTGTGAGGAGCAGAAGGTGAAGCTGTTGGAGGCTAAATGAGACCAGAGGTCTTGGCCTTTCTGCTACTCTTCCTTTTTCATCAAGCCTCTTATGTGATAAAGCTAACAGTCATCTGAATTGAATGGTCCCTTTGACTTTTAACGTTCTGGATTAAATTCCAAAATTCTCTGACTTGGTTGTCTTAGCTCTTAATTCTATATAGAATAGATCTGCCCAACTGCTTATTTGTGAAGACTGTGGTCAAATACAAATGTACATCTAGTCTTCAAAAGGTTCAGAATGTGCCTGGTGTGGTTGTGGTACCCGTGGTTGAATTCACTGTTGTTTTATGACATCTGGCTGAAATCTGTTAGAATGATCAACAAGTCCTCTGACCTGAACACCAACCTTTAGCTTTTTTCCCCTCCCAGTACTTTTCTTCATATTAAAATGAAACATTACTATCCAATCACTGCACAATCCAGCTTCACCAGGTTACAAAACATACCCAGACTGTCAAATGCTCTCATTTTATATAATTCCACTTGTTATTTTAGCCAGAGCAAAGAAGAGATTCATTCCAGTGTAGTGTTTTTCCATTTTTCTCCAGAGGTCTAAGCAATTATCTATGCAAAGTGCTTTCTGCAGACTTTAATGAACACAAAATGAGTTTTTCACCCACTTGGCTTTACCAGTCTGATACTAGCGCTGAACATCTTATCAGGTGAGACATATGTACACATCACATACACTCATACCCAGTTAAACTGTCTTGGTAAGGGAATGGCAGAATTACATGAAGTGGCTCTTACTGTTGTTATTATTGTTCAGTGAAAGAATGTCTTGCTCTGAGCGCAGGAAACCATTAAATTTTCCGCAGAGGAGAAAAAGAAAGACAGAGTTGGTAAAGTGAGTGAAAGGAGCAGGAAGAGGACAGAATGTGTGCCAAATGAGAAAAGGAGGTGAGATGAAAAGGATTATTCATTTCCCGGCGGTACTTCACTGACTTTTAAGGAGCCCATTTGCAGCAGCTGCACCTCCGTTCCCTTTCAGCCCAGCTCCTCCTCAACTACAAATAACAAACACTGTCCGAGAGCTGGTCAGTTTCCTTGCCATAGCCAGCACTTTTCCGTATGGTTGAAGCTTTTGAACACAAAAGACCTGAAATGAATCCATCCCAGTGTCAACCACAGTGTAGACGAGTATATTAACCTGCAACTGATGAAAGAATTTGAGGTTTCAGTCTATTGCTATGCTAATGTTTGCCTTTATCAGTGTGCGCTGTACAAGTTCACTTCTGATGACACCAATTACAGCCCCTCCTAACTCAGGCATGTGTGCCGAATCTCATTTCCTCAGGACACACACACACCTGTGCTCAGATTATTTTTAAAGATAAATAGGGATCTGTTTAATAATGTTCTTGAACTATAAATTATCTTGCTCGCAAATATAACTTCTAATCATCCAAAAATGTCCAGAAATAAATCTTTGTGTCATCCAGAGCCAGAAGTGTATGTTAATGTAATGCATCAGCTCTCAAGTAGTCTGTGTTCTCACTCAGGTACGCAGTAGCAGGTTGTGACATGCTAAAAGCCTTGGAGTCATTGCTATCAGGACTCTGCATGCATGTTATTTTCACTCAGGGGGCCCAATCAGGCAGTATGTTTTGTGTACGTGTGACCTCACATTCTGTGTGTCACTTGTTGAACATCTGGGTAGACTGAGAGTGACAGACAGTGAATGTAAAGCATCTATGGGTGTTTTTTTTTTAATCTTTTTTTTTTCTTTAAATAACTCACAGAGGCCCTCATCCCTGCAGACCATGTTACCCTACACAGTGTTTTTATTTAGGAATCTTTGGATTTGTTCACAAGGACGTTGCTTTATTTATATGCATTTTTGTGTGTTATTGCTGTCCCGCTGTCGTAAACACCATGCTGCTTTGATAAATTTTGATGTGTTGTATTGAAAAGCATAAAAGCCAGTGTAATTGTTAGCTCACGCGTCACATATGCTATGGGTTCGGGCACAGTACAGGCACCCCTTATTCTTCGTCTTTCCCTCTTTTTGTTTCTGTTCCTCTTTCAGCAACTGAAAAATCAGCCACCATGCTGGTTTAGATGACAGATTGATGGTGTCTGAAGAAACTTTCCACTGATTCCAGTCAGGGATAACACACATGGCAATGCGTCTTTCTTTAGTTTTAGTCAAATGTCATTGAAAGGATAACAGGCAGAAGGGGTTTTTAATTTTTCCACTACTGGAGATCCCAGTTCTCCAACTGTCACCTGCATGCTAGCATGCGGTAAGTCAAAACGATTTAGAATGAGTGCAGTTATAAAGTAACTGTGGTCGGTGCAGTGTGATTTGAAATGAACATTCTCACACTCATTGCAATTATTTATTCATTTCACCCTATTTTTCCGACTCTGAATCTGTAAGTCATTAGTTTTGAGAAGATATTATTGTGCTAAACAGCACTATCCTCCAGCTATTCTGTTGAAATCTCATGTCCATCAGAAAAAGATCAAATCCCAACAGGCCCATTTTAAACCTTTCACTAAAATTTATAAGTACAGCCCTTTCGCTGCCTTCCAGCGCTCTCCCCTCCCCCTTAAACTGGAGCTTTTTCTGACAGAACCACTGTTGTTTGAATTAGCGCCACAGGAGACCACCAACAGCGTGCCTCTATAAGCAGAAACATTTATTTAAACTTTGAAAAGAAAAAATTCTCTCCTTTTATGCCTCATCATTTCTTGTTTTCCTTCATTTTCTTGACACAGGTGTGTTTTTAACAAATCATTAACAGGTTATAGCAGGGTTGGTTGGGACAGCCACTGCTTGGCACCTCCACGGAGTGCTGACAGGGTGAGGGACTTACGGAGCAGAGTTCAAGGGGTCGGGTCAGGCAAGTCAGTCTTGGTGTTGTTGGTACAACTGAGTTGAAGGACGGTGGGGGACAGGAGAGTATGGGTGAGGGGGAGGTCTGAGGGTCACAGGGGCAAAAATGAGAGTTTGGAGTTGGTTTCTTGCTGAGCGGATCCAGAGCCCTCTGGCTGCAAGCTTGAGGTGTTTGCCTTGCCATTAACTTCAACACTATTTGTTTTCAAACCTGTTGCAGCTGCACTACTTTGTCTGAAATGTCTGGTTTCCTTTTGGTGACAGAATGCATTCAGTTCTCTGATAACCACTACTTGGGAGAGTGATCTGCTCTCATTAATGCAGTTAAATGTGTAGAGTGGGTGGAGGTACTGGGTTTGGGGGTGCAGGTAGAAGCCTGAAGTGGGAATTTTCAAGACTGAAATTAGGTTCCACAAGTCAATAACTTGTGGTCCTCGTCAGGCGACCATAGCGGCTTGCTCATGAAGACCAGAGATAATAAGGAGATAAGTGCCCAGTCTGTGAGCTGATGCCCATTAAACCACTGCCACTGGTTCTCAGGGCTTTGCTGAAATGCGATCCTGTAAAAATATTTTCTCCTCATTAACCTGCCATCTGCAAAACCATGACATGTAGCCAGGCGAGGGAGTGCTGAGACGACAGAGTAGGGTAGGTAGAAGGAATTGTGGGAGTTGTCTAAGGGCCCAGGAGAAAGCCTGAGCAGCCCAGATGCTTTATTTGGAGGTCGTCCAAATAACCTCCAACCTCGTATGGTGACGAGGGTCTGTTCACCCTCGTCACCATACTACATAGTATGGTGACGAGGGTGAACAGACCCTGGTGGGCCCTGTGTGTTTAAACAGAAGCTATTAGAGTAAATCTTGCCAAATCTAGACCCTGGACATGTTCAAGACCCTCATGCATAGACAAAATCAGATGTGTATTATGTACATATTGTCACAGAAGTGGTGAAAGCATGCCTGTATGAGACACTACCCTGAAACTCAGTTTGTTTGGACGTGTCTGTCAGTGGTGCTAGTCGTCCAACTTGCTTGGTCTTTAGGGTTATTTGCATACCTGCGCTAATGTTTCTGTAGCTGCGCTGTTTACACGTGTCCGTCACCAGCCAGAGGCCCCACAGCCATACCCCCTTGTCTGGGCAGAGTGTATGTGTGTCTCAGCAGACTGCGGCTGATAGGAATGCATTGTTGGAGCTGCATGCCTAGGAGTGAGTATGGATGTAGGGATCAGGGTCTGTGTTTATTGGTTTTTGACTAAGATTGGCTGGGTATGACCCTGGGTCAGAGTGCTGGCCTGGGCCAGAGTAGGTTAGGTCTTCCTGTCTTCAGGTCACACTAGGCCTCTTTGTATACTCTCAAAGTTCAGACTCTCCGCAGTGACAGCCAGATTAATAACATACTGCAAAAAGAACACAAATGTGGCACGTTCACCTTATTTTTGTTTGGGTCCTAATGTCTACTTTCTTCTGAATGATCTTGACCGATGTGTGATCCTGCCATAATAGCCTATTCACTATTCTCTTCATGCTCAACTTACTTTATTATATAAAACAGACTCAGTTTTGTTTTTCATGTTATTTTTGTCAGGGCTAAACAGCGCAAGGTCTAACATTAGTGACTTTATCTATTTTGTGACTACCCTTACTGACATCATGCTCTTGGAGCCACTCTGTCTGTCTGAGGTACATGTTCAGTGGACTAGCAGATTACTTTATAACTTAATGCTCTTTCCTGTACAGATTTAATCTTTGCTCACACTGTTAACAAGAGAAGACGTTTTGAGGCTACATGACGATAGTGTGCACTGTGCTTGATTTGTGCAAACAAACGTACAGTAGTACCTCAGCTGAAGTAGACTCTGAAAGTTCAGCTTTGGATGTGAGCAGGAAATCAGCAGCAAACGTGTTTGCAAAGAAATGCAGATGAAGGCAGGGAAGTCCCTTTTCTAGGACACTCAGTTCACCTACTGTCTTTAAGCCTAATAATCCTGAAAGAGGATAACTGCGAATTATGACATTACTGTTAGGCTACAGTACATCAGTTTTTTTTCTTTTTTCATTCTTGATGCAACAGGTGATACTGGAACATACCCTTTGAGTACTGTATAATATAGTTAGTGATATTCCACTCCAAATCTACTTTACTTTTGCCAAAAGCATGAATTGCATCCGTCTGTCTGCTCTGGATGATGTGCTCTAAAGCAGACTGAAATGATTTTAAACACGCTGAAATCCGTTGCCATATAAACGCTGCAACTTTGTTTTTACGTAAAATCAGTGAACTTCAGTGTTGGGAAACGGTAAACATATTTCCTAACAACGTGGACATGTTTGGGGGGGGGGCGGGCAACAAAAACATCGAGTTGATGTTTTTTCCTTGATAAAATGTGTCACCACACATAGCAAACTCATTTTCTGCTTCTTAGAATGGGTGGAAGAAAAGGAGCAAAAGGCAAAAGAGGTGTAAATTTTCATGAGGATTCCTTGGCTGCAATGGAGCATTCCATTTATGGGTCTGATTAATTGCTTTTCATATAAATCATTGGTCCAGGCCTGGGGCATTATTCCCCATCTTGATGGTGTGTGAGTGAGCGTGACCGAAAATTGGGGGGGGGTTCTACAAAATGAAGGGGTGGAGCAAGACGACAGCGCTTGAGTCGTTGGTTTGGTAATAAAGTTTTTTTTTTTTCTGACAGCAGGGCCCCAGCTATTTTTCTCTGTGTGGGCTGCAAAGAACGAGCGAAGCGGCGTCACCAAGGAGAGATCATACATCTGCAATGTATTGTGTAACTGTGTATCACAGCCTGTGGAGATGTGTGTTTATTTAGTTAAGATGACTGAGGTTGTAATTGTTTACACTAGGGCAGCTTGTTATTCAAATGAAGTTGAGTCATTTTCCTCTCTTGTTAAATTTCAGTTCATTGGAAAAGCTGCACTGTAGTAGACTGCCTTCCTATAAACATTGACCCCTGCTTATTCATTAACAAAACAATGCACAACAACAGATGTAAATAACAGCCTCCTGTCTCTTGTTAAATGCAGTGCTTGTTTACTTTTTGGTGACTATTTATTGCAGCTCTTATATCCTCTTATCTGTTTTGTTTTTTTGTATAAGCTCCCCTTCCCCTCCCATTTCTATATCTTTCCAAGCATTCCTTCATCATCCCTGGCTTCCAGTATCTGCTGGCCCCCTCCATCCTGGCACCCAGACTACTCCTATCACTTCCATCAACTCTCCTCAGTCCATGTCTCAGTGATGTTAAATACCATATCTTTGCTCATCTGCACCTAATTATCTTTTTTCCCTCCCCACCTCCTATCTCCCTTCTCATTTCTCACACATCTGATGGCAGCCAAGTCTAGCAGTTGAAGTTTTTGCATGTCCCCCTCTTTCCCCACTACATTTTTTTTCCATTCTTCAGCTCTTTTTAAAAAAAAACAAAACGAAAAAAGAAAACTAAGTGAGCCTTCAGAGAGCGTCAGTCATCTATGCCACCTTCATGTCCGCCAGGACGTGTCAACACGGACAGGAGCGAAGGATGAGGGGATGGTGACGACTATCCCTGTGCAGGAGAACTGGAGGCTTTAGAAACGGAGGAACTTCAGAAGTGAGAGGACCAAACCAAAAAAAGATTATTTTCTTCATCTGGAAAAATGTATTCTGAGTCAAAAAACAAAGATTAGCAAATACACCAAACATCTTTTCACATGGTTTGCTAGTCATTTACTCCTACACTGAATTTCTTCATATCACTTGTCTAACCCTCTCAGGACCACACATTTATTGTAATAAGTGTGGAACCTTTATTGTATGCTTTTCTATCTAAGTAACTGTTAGATAAAAGGATGGATATTGTGAGCTAGCTGTCTTATAAACAAAGAACCCAGAGCAGGAGACCAACCAAGGAAGCTTCAGGATCCATGTGGATTACAGGAGCTTCCAGCCAACCATGGGAAGGAAAGAATAAAAAGGAATATATTGAAAGTCAATGATGAGCTCATTCTTCACATTTGTTCCAGTAAAGAAAATAAAGTGACAGACAGATGGTGGCAAACAAGATTTAATTCTTTTTTACTTCAGCTCTCTCTCCCTAGTCCAGACCACTAAACAGTGAGTCCTCTCATTTTCGTCGTCTTCTTTCCTTTTCAGGGGAGCATTGAGGAATTGTGCATGTGCCATGACCAGACTCTGTGTATCATTTTGGTTAGATAGAGCTTATCCCTCTGAAACCTTAAAGCAAAGGATGAGATTTATCATTTTGGTCTGCAGGCACAAAGTATAGGCTTACAGAAATCAGGAATCCACTTTTTTCATATTACAAATACACATTAAAACAAGTAAACATGCAAAACTGTGGACGTGTTTTTTTACATGTTTCTTGCACTCTTTCTTTTTAGAGGCTTGCTTTGTTCATAGCCCCCGTTCTCTTCCTGCACTTCTCTCTATTTTCAGGCTGAGTAGAGGTGTGTGAGTAGCAGGAAAGCATGCGTGTCTCACGATGTTTCCTCTGCTAGGCAGGTGTGGGTTCTTTGTAGAGATGTTCCTCGATGTTGATGGAGTCCATAGAGGTGAGGCAGAGTGTGAGAGCGTCAGGCTGATTGTGCTGACAGTTGTAGAAGGCTGCATGTTGTTGTGGCATGGAGAGCATCCAATGAGTGGCTGCATCCTCTGCAGCTACGGATACATGGCATTCCACAAGAACCCATCTGTTAGCAGAAACACTTAAAGCTTGTTGGTGTCTTTTGTTTCATTCCTTTCTTACCGTTTCATGTAGGTTTATATTTTCCTGTGGACTGTCTATTTGTCTCTTTGAGTTTCCCTGTGGTAGAAGAAGATTGTAACATCAACTAGCCTCAACTAGCAGACAAACATGTTTTCCATGAATTCCACTTTTCCCCCCCCCAGATTGTTAATTTGCACAGCTTGTCCACTTGCATTATTTCTTTTCCCACAGGCCATCCTACCAACACCTGATTGTGTTTTCAAATGAGGACAGAAAGTTGGGAACATCTGCATAAATAATTTAAAAGAACGTTCCTGCATTTGTAGACCACCCACCTATTGGCCAAGTCAAATAAGCCACGCACAAGAGCTCGATTGGTTAGACTAAAAATGTTATGAAATTCAAGAATCCAGCAGAATCTGTGGATAGGGGGCAAATAATTAGATGCATAATGTTCACTTTTAGTTAAAATTGTATTTTATCAAAGCTTTATGTTTGACTCAGCTATTTGATTTGAATTAATTATCTAAACTGAATAAATCTTTTTAAAAATATTGTAATGTTGGTGTTCACAATATTGTTTTTTTTCTAAAGTCAAATAAATGGGAAAACAATGCTGGCAATCTGCATGGATGGCATGGTCTACAAGTCTCAAATTCAAACACCATCTGCAACTTTTACATACAGAATTCAGCACAAAAATTTATATTTTTGTGCAGAAGTCTTTTACTCTGCAAGACTTAAAGGTCCATTTTAGTGAGAAGTTGGATATAACTGAAAAACCACCGTATATGGGACAAGGAGAGAATAATCATAATCATGGCCAGCTGCTTTCATCTCAGTGGATCGAACATTGGATAAAGGAGGATATTTGCCCTTGTGCATGCAGCTCGATTCATTCGCCATTTCACCTGTTTGAATTGTGGCTATTTGAACAAGAAAAAAAAAAAGTTAATGAAGAATAATCTACTCATTTGTGGCATCACATGACAACACCTTTACATTCTCTCAAGTATTTATCCTGCACTTTCTGTCATGCCTCTACTATCTGCATCTCACCCATCCATCGCTCTCCACTGCTTGCTGCTCTGCTGAGTTCATGCGCAAGAAAAACATCGCTGATGAGCACAGAGATACGTTAGATACCATCTGCTGAGGCATTGCAGACTAAGATTATTACGCCTTTTCAACTGGACTCTCCTGCCTGCTTTTTGTCACTGTTGTAAATGCTGAAATAAACTATATTGATGAGCAGAGATTGAGTATGAGGTACTCGGGTGTAATAATACAACTTGAGCAAGAGACAACTATGTTGGCACTTTAGCAAATATTGACAGTAGATAATGTCACCCAGAAGCACAAACACTTTCTGTAGTCTTTCGTTATTGTTCTAAGAATCACACTTGCGTTCTACTATTTGATGTGAAATTTTTAAGAATTATTGAAGAAAAAAAAAAACGTAGGTCTGTGCTTTGCTCATAGCCATCTAGGAGTGTAAAGTGTACAGACAAACCAAGGTCATTTTGACTTTGTGAGTGTACAGAAAGTTTTTTTTTTAATGGTCTGTTTGTACTTGCATGATGTCATGTTCAGGTTGCTGCCATCTTGATTAGAGCAATTGACCACAGAATGTCTGTAAACTTAAAATGAGGAATCAACTTCATGGCTTCTGCTTCCGTAGAGCTGGATCAGTAATTAAATGTTAATGATACCAGCAAGTGCATGCATGTGTCTGGATGTTCTGGAATATATCAGTGTTCACTGATCAGAGCTGACGACTGAATTTATCATCATACAGACAAATTCTGATGAATGAATTATTTAAGACTTGTAGATATAGTTGGCTTTTCTCTCAAATTACAGTCTTGCACAATCTTTTCTACTTATTATGTCTGATTCACTTTAAACACCTCAGCCAGGGTCGCTGCCTGACATGTCTGTTTAGCATGTAAGTTCAGCAGCTCTTTTAACCAACCAACCAACATGTGTTAGTATATTATTTCTGCTTCTTTCAGTCAGTTGTTAATCTAAAAAGCCTGTTGCTTACCTGAGAACAGATGGTCCACTTACACACTGATATCTGAATAGGCCGTAGCTTACAGAAGGACTGAGAATGAAGCAGCCCAACAGGAGTGGGGTTAAGAAATGTCATTTATTTATGTCTACTTGTTATTGTTTTATAAAAGCGTCTTAAAGATAATAACCTTATTGAGAGTGCAGTTGCTCCACTTGCACTACTGATCAGGCGCCTGTCGGCCATCCAGGAGACGGCTCATTGTCTGTGTGGTAGTTTAAAAGTGTTTTTCACAAATGTTTTTTCCTTTGTCATCCTTATTTATACTCTATTTTGATCTATGTGCTCTCTGTTTAATCAGTCAGTCCTTTTTGACCCCAGTGGTGTATAAAAAAAAAGTGTGCTCCAGAGATACTGGAGTCTTTGTCCTACAGTTTACTGTCATATAAACTATAAATATTGTTGTATGTGTTGAGGCAGTGCAGCAGGTCCGTTGCAGGCATCTGTTTGTTTACAGAGCTTTCTCAGCAGTTTGTATTCATTTGGAGCCTTGTGATAGAACACAGGTTCTTGATAATGGAGTCTCTTCCCACCACCTCCTCCCTTCTGAACATTGAACCCCTTACCCTTTTTTTTTTCTCCTTCTATGCCTTGCAGCTGTTTTTGTTCAGCCTGGTTTACTTTCCATTCAAAATGTTAGGTCAGATACAGACTCGTACCCATTTCCCAAGCCCACATTACAATATGCTGGTGTGTTTACATTTCCTGCTCAGCACTGCAGACAGCACTCCTGACATGGAGAAGCACAGATCAAACAAAGAAGCCCAACAGATCCATGTCTCAACCCTCATCCTGACCCCGGGGTCAGTTTACAACTTGTCAAACCTTTAACTCTGAAGGCTCACTTGAATATCTGGAAATGGTCTTATCAGGGCTGCAAAAAAAAAAGAAAAAAAAGAAATTTGGTTTATTTAACCATCTGATAAAGTGCCGCATAGTTAATAATGTTTAATAGCCGAGATTATGTTTTTATGTAAAGATCCTAGGCAGATCTATTTTATTTAGGCAGTTTTTTCATATTTATGTGGATGTATTCATGTTAAAATGTCTGCCTGCTTGTGTTAATCTTTTTCTCTTCTTTTCTGTCTTTTTTCATGTCACAGGGGCAGTACCGGCCTTCAGACCTCGTGTGCCCAGAAACCTATGTTTGGACACCGATAGAGCAGTGTGTACCCCTGCTTGACAACTCCCGCTATGCTCGTCTTAACCAAGACCCTGATGCAGGTACGACGACGCAATGCTGCAACTCATAGCGTAGCCAGATGAACTCATCTGTTTTCTCTCTCCTTATTCATTAGATCTCTAGACAATTGGTGAGAAATTTGAAGGTTTAAGATGAAAATGTATACATACCAGTTTAGAAAGAAGTTACCACATACCACTTCTTGTTCAACAACACTGATCAACGATAAAAGCAGAGTATGAGACAAGAATCTTATTGTTGAATAGACTTGGTCTGAAATATGGAGCAAGAAGAGCTGTAGAAGACATGTTCAGTATGTTTTTATTCCAGAGGAAGTGACAGGAGTGACGTGCTGGTTATATGCTGGCACCAGTAGAAAGAGAAGTATAATAAATAAAATGATTCATATGGAGGAGGAAGGAGGTATGAATGTCAGGACACAAAAGCAAACATTATTGAAGTGAGGTCATACCTTAACATAGGCCAATGCAGAGAGGTAAAAAAACAAAGCAAACAATACAACCAATCAAAAGAAAACTGTTCTCTGGCATGTTTCTTCCTTCTGTCTCCTATTTCTGGGTTTAGATTCTTGGTTGAAGTGACCTTTCTGCTAAGAATGCAAGTCTGAAATGTAATAAAGACATTACACTCTGAAGTGGTCGCAAGACCACCAGCACGTAACAGATCTTAAGCACTTTGGCCATTTGCAACACAACCATTAACAGCTTAGCCAGTGGTAGGTCTGACCGTTTCCTGTTAGCCTTACCACTAATCCCTGAGCAGACAAAAATGACAGAGGACAAGAGGTCTCAGAGTTGTCAGTTTTGACTGTGGCCAGTGTATGTTTGTGTGTCTGTGGTTCCTGCAGTGCCTCCATTCGTGCATGGGCTGTTGATCTTGGGCTGGCCAGGGCATTATTTCTATCCCTGCTGTCCAAACGCAGTGTCATTACATTTCAGTGCTAGCTGGTTATCTCAGTTCTGTTGCCAAGTTGGACTGCGGTTCAAGAGAAATTGGTGGGGTGGAGGTTTCTATCTTCTCCAAAAACGCTCTCAGTGGTCAGTCAGTCATCATGCTGGTCTGGCCTGGGTCATTGCTAGGCATGTTACAGTTTGTCTTGGAGGGCTCCCAACTGCTTATAGCGGTGTGGGAATCTCCTATGATCACTTCAAGAACATTTATCTTTTGCAGTTGCATTCATAAATCTTCCTTGGCCGCAAAACTGAAATGTTTGTGAGCGAGAGAGTTCGTACTCCTCTCTGACTGTTAAGTGTCATAAATATAAGTGTCAAACAGGCATTTGTCTACTCTTTGATTACTTTTCTCTGTCAGCGTGGTGGTTCCACACTGACAATATCAGCTGATTGTTAACAGTCGTTTATTCAGTGGAAAAGCTCCTGATTTAGCTACTTAACTTTGATTACCAAACAGAGTCATCGCTTCAGTTTTAACATTTCAACACTCAGAAGCGTTTTCCATTTTCTAAAGTAAAAAAAGTTAATTAACATGTATATAATATACTTTTTCCATGGATTAGAAAGGAATTAATTTAAGGTTAGTTTGCAAACTGTCAAATCTTAACAAAATAATATTAAAGTTTGGAGTCAAGACACCAATCACATCACAGAGTGCAACTTAATGATGGCCCTAAAAACAGTTTGTTGACCAAAATGATAAAATAATTAGTTTTTCAGAAACCTCTATACATTTTCAGACTTTCCAGTTCATTTTTTTTTGTCCCTCTAAGACTTCTATCCTAAAGTTGACGTCTCACTCAAAGATCACTGAAAACATGACTGCTGTCCGTGATTTTGCTCTGTAATAGTGGGCAGGCTCCTGGTCCTGGACCACCCTAATGAGGTGTGTAAAGACAGCTAATCTAAAGTTTACACAACTCTCTCCTCACGATTACATGCCTGCTGCTGACACATCGAGGGCCCAAGAGCCTCGTTGTGACCTCTCATAAATGTACATCCACACATGTATAGACACATGCTCTGTGTGCAGCACATATGTAGTTTTTCTCTCACACTCACAATCAGTGTTTGTTTGACAACGAGAAATTGGGGCATTGGCTGTTCAGTAGTATAAACATTTGCAAAAATGTGCAGCCTGTGAAGCCACTCATTGGGACGTTAAGTGCGTCTGGCAGGCGCCAACCCAGATGGATGAAATGACATTTTTCATAAACATACTCCAAGTTGTGATTTGTGAAATGCAATTTGATATATCAAAATGGAATAGTGTAATAATCTGTGGCACACATATTCACTCTGCATGCATTCAGTAATCCAGAGAGTCCAGAGCATTGGGAAGAGGAGGATGTACAAGCCAGATGGCACTGGCCTTTCTATATTTCTGAGTTTCACCATATACACTTTTATATCTTGTCCCACTGTCAGTCACTGTGTCCATCTTCAGTCTGAAGTGTGCTAATGTTCCCATTCACAGTCCAGGGAGATAGATTGTGCTCATCTTTTGGTTTCTTTGTGTTGTTATTCTGGGTTTACTTCCTTCTTATATGCTTTTATCACTTCTATGAAAGAATGTTTCCTCTAATTTTAATATCCTTAGTTATGATAATATCCTTTATCTTGTTGTTTCCGCTTGCTTTCAGCTGCTTGAATCCGAGTCTCTAAGTCACTGACACACTACAACACCATCTTGGCCTTTTGCTTTTCAAACACAAGCCCTGTTTTGGGACATTACAACACTGGGTCTTAGTGAGCGGTCATAACCTGATGGCCTGCTTTTGAGGAGCGTTCTCTGATAAGTAAGTGTTGGAGAAAGTTTGAGACGAATAGGAAGTGAGAGAGGAGCGTGGCGAGGTGTCAAGGCCCCAAGCCTCAGCTGTGACCCTCTTACTCCCCGATCGACCCTTACCACTCCTCTTCCCCCTGACCCTTGAACTCCAACCCGAAAGAGCTGCGACCTCAAAGTGATATGTCATTGAACGTCCGGTGAGCCTGATGGGAGTAGGGCCTGGAGCTGCTCAAAATGAGAGGGAGGCACTCGCAGAGGCGAAATGAATAAAAAGGAAAATGAAAGTTGTTTATGTGAGGAGCGGATGTTTAGATTTCCTAGAGTAAGAGAGATGGAGCTCCTGCTCAGTGTTACTGTTGCAGTTAATAAACAGTCCTAAAGCTTTGTGCAGCTATCTGCTGCGTTCTGTAAAACCTGCATCCTTCAGTGTCTCCAGCAGGCGATTGTGCTGGACGAGTGTAGCTTTGGTAACTGTTGCAAGTGAGCTGTCACCCTGATGAGGAACACAACAAAACACATGGTGCCTGGCCCGAGGGAACGGCGAGTTGGGAAGCATCAGACTTTTAAATCTTTTCACTTTCAGCCCGTCAGGATACATTAATTCTTAATGGGCTGAAATTCTGGTCATATGGAAGTTGCATAACATGTTTACATCTTTTTGAAATGTATTTTCCAGAGTGGTACGTCTCAGCTTGATGCAGATTTTCTTCGTTTGAAAGTCTGTTTCAGGCATTCCTCAGTTACGTGACTCAGCAGTTTTTTTTTGTGTTTTTTTTTTTTTTTTTTTTGGAGAAGGGGGAAAACATGGTGGTTAGGGCTTTACTGAGCAGGAAAATGAGGCTAATAAATAAAACATGAAACTACAGTGTGGTTTCAGAATTGTTGCTGAATTATGAAAATATCTTTGGGGAGTATGATAGCTGAGGAACCTCAGGGCTTTTTGCTTATAATGAGCTGCCCTTCTTTCAGCGTACTTTTCTGCAAGTTAGGTGCCTAGGTAGCCTAAACTCAAATCATATTTGGATTTTCCACTGGTGAGAGATTTAATGATGATCATAAAATGTGCTGTCAAATTTAACAGAGTAAATGTGACATAAGGCCGACATGTACGTCCCCTCACATCATTACCATTGCTTATGTTCGTGGGTGTTTGTCTGGGTCTCTGGCTCACATGCATCTTTACCTGCGCACAGTGTGTTTGGGATAAGCTGGCTCAGCCGGTCCTCTCTGCTGAGCTACCCCTCGCATGTTCTCTTGGCGCCAACTATGAGCAGCTTGGCTCAGATTCGCACTCCTGGAGGCAGCGGGTTTAGTGTCGGAGCAAGGGTCAACATTTTTCACCTTTTTTTTCCAACAGACGCTCCAGAAAGCTGTTCTTAGTTCCTCAACACACCATACCCATTTGAGATAATGGGTACAAGCCCAACCAACACACACCACCGTGACTCAAGCTTTCAGGCACTGGGGAATTAGTTCAATGACTTCTCGGAATATTGCCGTATCCTTGCCAAGTCACTAAGAGGTTAATTCAAATGTGCAAGGGATAATAAGGAGGTTTATTGTCCTGGCCTTTATTATGTTTTTATATGTGTTTGCTTTTGTCTAGGAGATGCTCGGGTGCTGAAGGATGTGGGCAGAGCTCTGGTGCTGCACAGGCGGACTGTCATGCCCTATGCAGTCTACAGCCGCAAGCGTAAGGGCCCCAGTGACGAGAAGGAAGTGCAGCAGTACGCCAGCTTGGTTGGCCAGGACTGCGCTGAAAGGATCTTGCTCTATCGCTCCTAAGCATGAAGTTATCATATCACTGCAGCTTTTTAATATGGGAGAAATACACACTTTCCAGCGGAATCTGTCTGTTTTTCTGTCGTCGTATCTCTTGTCTGTCTCTGAAAATGCTCTGTGCTTCCTCTTTGTAGCCTGATCTTGCTTACCTCGACACATGCAGGAGCAATGCAGTAGCAAATCACTCTCTGCTGTTTGTACGTAACCAGCCACATATTCGTCTCAAGTCTGTTCACGTTCCAACTTCAGCTTCATGAGTCAGTGAATATTTCATCATCCATCCTTTTCTTCCATGGATTTGCTACAGGGACTGGGCCCCTGAATGTTATTTTTATATGATAATCCACTACTTTGGACTTTTGCGTCATCCTTCATCTTGTGTGCTGAACTTTTTATGTTGTAAAAGAGCATCCAACTGCAGGTTATTTAATTCTGTTTCTTGTACCATTGCCTCTTGAACAGCATATTATGTTTTGCTTATTCTAATAAAAAAAAAACAAAAGCAACAAAAAACTCAAGTTACACCTCAGATTTGTCAAGATTTTATCACTTGAGTTTATGTGAAGCAAAAGAAGCCTCTGTATTTTAAGTTTTGGTTTGGTTTAGATTATTTTCTGTGATTTTTCTCCTGCTTTTTTTTTTTTTTCTTAATACCAAATAAAAGGGTTACGTACTCTCCTTGATGGCTTTCCTGTGCATTGTAATCGTACAGTACCGCCATGTTTTAACTGGCTGTTCAGATGTGGCAATCCTGTATCAGAGGCCCCTTGATGGCACAAATGCTGCACAGTTTTACTCATACAGTAGCTAGCTTATATCTCCAAAACACATACACACTCATACATGAGTGCTTGCATTAGACTTGTTGAGTCAGGCTGAACAACAGGTGTTAGATATATGAGCTGGCAGATCTCAAATGTGAATGGCTTCTCGCCACCAAACCATGTCGGCAGCCAGAAGTCGACTGAGTTCCTGTTAACTGGGATGCGTTTGGTCTTAAAACACAGACATGTCGTAGTAACTTTAACCACACAGCTGAGCCTTGAGACGGTAATCTTCAAGTAGCCATAGTAAATTCTTTCAACCACCTGATTTTAATGATCTTTTTAAAAAAAAATTGAAATAAGCAGCATTCATGTAGTCAACCAAACTTCCAAGTTGCTAACGGGAAGCTGTATGAAGCGTAAAGAAGTAAAAACGGCAAGCTCTTATTTGCAAATTATTCAAACTTGAAATTAAATAATTAAAAAAATATTACTCAAGTACGGAAGCCCTAAAGGGCCATACATGCATACAATTGATAACGAGTTATTTTTCCTCCGTTTTCCCGTGAGATAATTAATTTGAGATCTCAAGAAAACTAAGAAAAAAGTCTGCACACTTAGATCCATGCAAACAAGTGTATTTTTCAGCAAGC
>JBAMYA010000007.1:16006503-16040062 GCA_037176975.1 Arrhamphus sclerolepis
AAGCTTTCGGTCTATTGACCTTCATCAGGGCATTGCAATGCCCTTGAGATCTCAAATTAATTATCTCGTTATCACGGGAAAATGGAGCAAAAAAAAAAAAAATCGTTATCACATGAAAACAGAGGGAAAATAACTCGTTATCACAAGAAAACGAGAGAAATAAAATGTATGCATGTATGACCGTTTAGGGCTTCTGTACTAAAGGGTAAATGTGGTTTAAACAAAAAAACTGGAAAAAAAACGTAATTAAAAAAAAAAAAAAGATGCATTTTGAAACTAATTGGAAGGAAAGATGATGATGAACAGCTAAGAACAAATGTGAACAGTGTGGACAAGTAGTTCAGCAGTTTAGGAATAGCATCCCTCAGTGGCTTGATGGACATCAGGTACTGTTGTAAACGATGTCTTTAAAAGCTGAAGAGAATGTGGAGAAATCTCTGTATGCAGGAGTCAAGACTGGCAGCAAAACTCAGTTAACGGTCACTCTTTAAAAACAACACCATAAAAACACATTTTTGCTCGTGTCAGAAACATGAACAAAAAAGTGATGCAAGACAGTGGGTCATGTGTGTTTTAAATATATATGTTGTTATGCTCATTCAATATGCTTAATATTAGAATTTCCAAGACCAAACATTAATTAATTTGATATACTGTCAATGTACTATTGTCTATGAAATTATTAAGTTCAAAAAATATGTAAAAGAAAATATAAATACAGTTAAAAAAGTAAACTAAAAAATAGGGTCGCAAAAGCAATAGCAAAAAGGCAAGGTAAAAAAAATAAAAAACGACTAAAAGAAAGTGCTGAAGCAAAGCTTTGTCAGCATTATCTGTGCCCAGCAGACATACTTTTAAAATCCTCTTGTGTTTCACTGTAAGCCAAGTTGTGTGTGCTGTATTTCTAGTCCAGCTGTTTTTTCTGGATGATCACCTGCAGTCGGTGAAAGCTGCAACCACAGGCTGCTCAGAGTCAGCTTGACCCTGTTCTAGCTCTGCTCTCCAGTGCAGCCTGACCTGCTGCACATCCAACCAGCCCGCCTGTCTGCACCTCGTCTCAAGAAAAGTCTCCAGCCTCTCTCTCATTTGAACTCAACCTGGGTTTTAGGAGCAGCCGGTGTCCCCAGAAATTAAATGGATTGACGGGCTAATTCTCCTCGACGGGAACACCAACGCTGGCTGGTAGCCGTGTTGGATTCACTGTTTCTCTCCCACATTAGGCATGCTTCCCCTTGGACTTAACTTGCACACACACTCCTGGTGCTGTCACAAGTGCTTTAAGCTTTGGTGCACACCACACATAAGGGCATGAGCCAGCTCTGTGGTGGACCTCTTTCTATAAAAACAAGTGGCCTGGACCGGTCTACTGTTTAAAAATGAGACCATAATGTTGCAAGATGTACAACTGTGTCACTTCTCATAATTCTTAGTATGAGGCCTCCGCTGATGATCCTCTGCTGCTAAAACACATCGTTCAGCCAAGGGTCAAGAGCCGTACAATCAAGGAGCCTGGAGAGAGCACTTCATTTTCATGTCAGACCTCAGGCACCAAAATGGTTTCAATACTCTATTTGGTTTATTTTAGACTGAAGATGCCAAATGGGTAGGATCTGTCAACCAAAGAAGCTGAGCACACAGAATAAGACCACACCATAAGCAGCTGAAATGTCATTTGAAGTTCAGAAACAAATTGAATGGTTTCGCTCATAATTTTCATAAGTGTGAGTTTTTATGTAAGCGGTAAGCACTTTTTAAATGTCAACTTAAGATCAAGTAAATCATTATTTATTAGGAGCGTCCCCCCCCCCCTCCTAACTCTGTTCCAAAAGAAGACTTTCCTCCTCTTCTTGACTCAGTGCTGTTTGCCGGAGCCAATGTTTTGTGGCGAGATGAAAATGCCACAGGACCCACACAGGAAGGAGGACTTGTCAGCATGAAATAGAAAGGGGCAGAAAAGCAGGCCTGAAGTAAAGGAAAAAGACGCTCTCTGCTTGAGGTTTTCCCATTTTCCAAGCCTGCATGTGGAATCATGACAGAGAAGTATGGAATAAGATCCGTGCAGCTGTTTGTGTGAATGCCACTAAATGTTACACGGTGTCCATGTGAATATTGGCCATGTGCAGAAGTTAGTACAGCCTCTTTTATTTATTTCCTCTTTATTTTTAACATCATCAGTCCTTCCATTGGCCACCAATCAAGTTTATGGCTGATTTTATAACTTTAATGTTTGTTTTTAAGGCTGTGCAAAGCCCCACCCTATCTCTCTCTGAGCTGCTAACCCGTCGCTGCCACAGGAGGGCTTTACGTCCATCAAGCCATCTTGCTTTAGAGATACTGAGGTTGCGCTAAAAACTTTGGGGTGATCCTGCGTTTGTTGTTGCTGTTCCCAAGTTGTGGAATAAACTTCCTCCTGACGTGTGCCACCACCGACTTGGGACCTTTTAAAGCAAGACTTAAAACCAGTTAACGCAGATTGGCTTTTAATATCAGTTAGCACTGTGACACATATCTGACCAGTTTTCTTTTATTTTCTTTTTATTTCTCTGATTCTTTCTTTTTAACTAACAGTTTTATGTTTTGAGGCTGATTTTATATGCATTTTATGTTCAAACCTGATTTTATTTGTGATTTTACTGTTCTTTTCTTTTGCTTTTATTTGCCTTTTGATGTAAAGTACTTTGGATCAGCTGGTTCTTGTAGGGTTCTAGCAAATGCTGATTAATTGATTAACAGTAGATCTTTTTGTCAGGGAAGTGCAACCTTAAATGAACAACAAAGTATAACTAACAACTGTGCCGTTGTTGTTGTTGTTGTTTTGAAACAGCCAGCAACAAACATGGGAGCAATACTAAGTAGTCTATGATTTAATAGATTGTTGATCTGCCTTTAGCAACTTCAATTAGCCATTTCCTTTATGACATATGTTTTCATAGTTCTTTTATTTTTCAAATATATTATAAAATATAATAAAAAAAAAAATTGTTTCTGCCAATGGGGTAAGAAAAAATATGCGTACCCCACTGGCAGATATGTGTTTTTAAAATTAGACCATATTTCTTGAAACAAGACTTTGTTTTTTTTTTTGGTTTTTTTCTTTTGCAGTGCATCAGTACGTTAAAACGTTAAAATGCCGCAGAGACGCTCACTCTGATATTGGGGATAAATTAGCTGGATCTCCACTCCTCTACTCCACTACTGAATGCTTTCCATTCATGATTAATATTGAGTAAGCATAGAACGATGAACTACCTTTTTTTTTGAATGCTTTTGCCTTTTGTTTTTGATATCGAGTTAGCACACAGCTGAATTCTCCAGACCAGCAAACTATCAAAACATCAGCTTTTACACAGGTCTGCACACTTGCTGTGATCAATTCATCAAGGGGCTGATCGTTAGAGGAACCTGGCTGCAGCCGGTAAAGATGTACTTACTATTGCCTACGTCTCTAGTGTCTTTTTTTCTATTTGGCTTCAGCTACATAAATAATGGTACTGTGAAAAGAGTTATATATTGTTGTCTGAAGCTGTATTTTCCTAGTGCTAAGACTATGATCATATCACTTTTACTTTGTTTTCACACATACAAAAATAGGATAAAAGGGGGTGTACGACTGCTTTTGCACAACTGTATTTGGCTTTGTGATGAATGTGTCTAGGCGAGCACCAAATATGCAGATTTATATCATCTTTTTATTTCTTTGAGTTAACATTTGTCTCCATGGAGAAGGAGCTGAAGGGTATGTGTCATCCACCAGTATCCGTCCAATCACATCTCCTCTGTGTGCATGACTAAACCAGACCTTCATCTGAAGGGGCCGTTGCATGACCCTTTCTTCCTGTTTGTAAACTTGAAATGATCTGTAGGCAGTAACTTGTTTGATCCCTTTCTTTTTTTGGTCCTTCGCATAGCAAATCTTTCTACCCTGCACGCAAGCTTTGTTTCATTAAACGCAGGGGTAGAATGTAAACACTGCCTCTGCCCACAGTCATGTGTGTTGTGTTTATTCTTGCTGGCCCTCACATGCGGGGGCTACATGTTTGGATTGGCACCCTACAAGTACATGTTTGGGTTGTTTTCTTTTTGTTTCATCATCTTGCTCTATGCCCACTCCTCTGTCCATCACTGCATGAGCGTTTGTGTCTGTACAGTATGTTGGTCGATTGTTCGTTGTTGTTTGTAATGCAGACGTGCAGTATAGGCTCATGTTTACACTGGCACCCACGCTGGGGCCCCCCCCTCACACACACACCACCGGAAGGTCCCAGGCTAGAGGAAGTGCCGGTCCCCTTTGTGAACAAGGGCCACTCCCGGATTAAGCGTATCGCACCCTAAATGCGGGCCCTTTCTGCTGGAGATTATCCTAAAGCCAGGGGGGCGCCCAGTCCCACTGAGGCCCTGTCACCCAAATTCAACACACTGTCACTGCACTGCTCCATGGGCCCCTCGCCAGCGCAGAGGACATGAGAGGGGACATTGTGGCCCTAGAGACAAAGCTAAAGTGATCAGCTTGTGTTACTGAGGGACCATAGAAAATGCATTTTGACACGGGGCTTCCAGTTGATCCAACTCGCTGCTGGACATGGTGAAAATATTCACAAGCATCACATTGTTGTGTGGATACAGTATGTTTAGGTGTCCTGCTGTAGAAGCTGGCATTCAGTCCGGAGTAATCCAAGTTTGTAGAATTTTCTTTTTCTTCACACTCATTAATTATCTTTTTACCCTAAACAAAAAAGGCTGCAAATACTAGTATGAACTAAATGTCTGTTAAGAAGTTGAAGGTAACATCTGTCACAGTAAAAGCTAAATAAACTTTCTTGCATGTGGACACATTGTTATTTTAAGTATGAAATTATAATGCATGATAATACCAGTCTCTGGAAAGTATGCCTTTCTGATATTTTTGTACATTTAGGAATAATTATCATATTTGTGAAGGCATATTTTAACATGATTTAAGCACATGGTAAGTTGGACAGTAATTCCCTATTAAATCATTGACTCTTTCCTGAGAGCTGCTGTGTAGTCATAGAAACCCAGATAATGACTGCAGGGAGATAGACGTTGTCATCATGCTTAAAGCCACATGATGCGTCTCCCCCCTTTCTCCCTGCAGCTCTTCACCGCATTAACGTCTCTCTTCTTTGGCCGCCTTCATTGTCTTCTCTCCACTTCGTCTGCCACAGGACCCGAGCATCTCTTTCTCTCTGAAGCGGTCATACATATTGTCTCTGGCATTAGAATGCTAATGTGTCACGGCGGTGGTGCAGCTCGACCCACCTCTCAATATGTGCACTGTCTCTTCTGGGAAATCTAAATTGTATGTCATTTGCCTTCTCCTTGTTGCTTTTTCTGCCTCAGTCCTGATTAACTCTAGTGCAAAATCATCCCTCTCTGTGTCACAGTACTCTCCTTTTCTTCTTCTTCTTCTGGATATGGGAAATATATTTTCCAGAAGTCTACAGAAAGTAGAGGTGAGAGTCTCAACCAGCACAGCCTCCTCCCTCCCCCTTTTAAACTTCAATCCCTCCTTTTCTTGGCCCGTGAACGCCAGTGTAGCCAATATTTGCAGAGCTCTAAATCTTTTCCTGTTGAATGCTGCTGTTGTTGTGGAGGGGAGTGCTTGGCATCGTCACGGCAACATGCTGGGTTAGGGGGTAAGCTGGCCCCTTGGAGGAGAACAGAAAATTGCTGGTATAGTTAAGATTATAAAAAGACAGATATTTGCGGCCAACACAGGCTGGACAAGTCTCAGCTACAAAGCTCAGTCCTTTTCACCATATTTCTCCTCATGGTGTTGTTGATGGAAATGTTGATGTAAACAACACATCACACACAACTACCTCGGAAAAAACGTTTCATGACGTTTCAAGGACTTACTTAAAAGCAAGTTGTACGTAAGTATCTTCACAATATAAAACCCCTTTAGCCTGCACAAAGTATGCCTCACCTCCTGTCTCCTATTTACCTATTTTACTCACACCTCATTTCATGCTCTAAATGCATTTGGGCCTCCAATATGACCAATAAATACTGCAATCTTTCCCTCTAATAGCCTGTAACATCTTAATAAGCTATTTTCTACCAGTAACAGTTCTTTTAAGGATTAGTATTTACAGAATATGTTGGCTGGAAATGGAGAAAGAAAGAAATAACATACCTTGTATGAATTTATGCGCTCACAGCATGGCTGATCTAGGCATTAAAGTGTTATAGAACTATATTGAGGAGAAAATCCTATAAATGTATCAAACGGATGAATTATTTGCAGGACTGTGCACACTTAGGGCTATACAACTGTCCAGCATGACTTCCCCCACCCATTTCCCTTCCTCATCTCCCCTAGTTAGAGAATCCTCTACACATGAGCAGCCATTCCTGATTAGCCACACATTCAAGAAATGTCACACGCTTTCATGGGGCTCGTCTCAGCTCAGCTGGTGCAGTCAAATCAGCCTGTGGTTCTGGTTCAGAGGTAGAACCCGCTGCCAGCTTCAGCTATCCAGGATGTACCAGAGGGAACAGATGATGTCTCTTTAAGGCCTGAAATCAGTCCATCACTCGGGGCCAGAACACCCAAACCCTGGTTTTTCAACAGGGAATGTTGACGTTTGCAGAAACACATAACTGAGTCACTTTTATTCTCCTCTTTTTTATTTTCTGGCAAAAAGTGGGCACAGGCTGTCAAAATGCCTGGCGCAAGACAACAGTTGGAAGAGGGTGCTTGTGCTGATGGAGCTGGCATGTGGGGATGGATGGGAAAAGGAGATGAGAGTTCAGCGCTTTGCTTAAACGGAACTGGGAAACGACTTCTGCTGGGAAGACATTCAGAATGAAATGAGAACTGAAGATATTGTATCTAAACAGCAGTGAAACCTTAAGACGGTCACTTTATCTGTGAGAGTAGGTGAAATAAACAGGCTTTTATTTGCTAGAGACCATGATGATTTGTTACACTTTTGGACTCTGGAGAAATGGAAAAAGATCATGTGGTCTGATGAGACCAGATTAAACCTGTTCCAGAGGGCGTCAGGATAAAAAATACTGGAAGATGGAGTGATGCACCCATCATGCTTAGTGTCTGCAATGCCAGGCTTTGCTTAAACAACTATCTACATATTTATTAATATTTCATTCAGTGGGTTCAAATGAACCTGAAAATCTGTGGGATATCTTGGAGAAGAGGAAGTGGTCCGACTCTTTGATCATCAGTGGAAGATCTGGATGGAATTAAACGTTGTGACACTGCTTAAAATGAAATAAGTGACGCTGCAGCAAATGTGTGCTTTAATCAAAGCTAAAGGTGGTTCAACCACATCGCAGTGTATGATATATTTTTCCTCCCTTTTTGGCCTGGCAGCATAAATTTCTTGTGTTTTTGAGCTTATTCTTAAAACTTTATTGTGAATCTTCTGAAAATGTCCAGTCCTGTGAGCTAAGGTAACAACCAATACATCAATGTAAACTACAATCGAAGTTAATACTTTGGTTGATGTAATTTGCTTGGACACTATACCCAGAAAAAGAAAACTCCGGTCTGGGGGTGCCCATAAATCAAACCAAATAAGGACTGTGGCCAGAAATCATGCTTGATCCAAAAGCCGGAGCCTCTGAGCCATGCGAAGACGGGAGAGATTCACTGATCCCAGAAATCCCCAGTGGCATGCAGGCTGGCCCCGTCTCATCCAGCCACTGTGGTCACTGGATCAGGGCCCATCAGCGGCTAGCTCAACTGATCAACACGAATTGTTCCAAGCTACTGGAGATGTTGAATGTGCGTGAGAGTGCTGGCTTAAAGTCTTCTCTACAGATTTATGTCTGACTTTGCCATTGAATGATTGGGGAATCACGGTCTGTTCCTTCATACCAGCGTTCATCCAAGTGAAAATACAGCATTAGGCCGAAATATTTTGCCATGACCAACTTAAGCACCCAAGTTCAAGTCTAAGTCACTGCTGAACAAACACAGCGTGGACCCAAAAGCCTTCGTTCAGGTCAGTATATAAGGCTGCAATGAAGAGTTATTGGCAGAGGAGATTTCTGAGAAAATATCCCCTCCTCTGGTTAGCAAGCCAGTAGTCCTGTAGCCAGAGAACTGCTAAATGAGCAATAGAGAAAAAAAAAAAAGGAAAAATGGTGAGTAACAGATGCAAAAAGAAGAACAAAACAGTTGGTTATTCAAATGAAATGCAGATTGTGTATATATGACTTTCATGTCACAAATGAAAAAACAAAAAGATGAAAAATGGGAAGAAATAAACATAATCTGGCTGGCCGGGCCTCTTGTTTCATTTGGCAAAATGTGGCTCCGCACCATCACAGCTCAGTCATTATCCAGGAATCCACAGTTAGGAAAAAGAAAAACAGGCCTCTCCTCCCTACTTGTCTTCTTCTCCTCAGATGTTTTTTTCTTCTGTCCCTCTTCATCCTTTCATCCTCCTTCAATTGTACTATTACTATCTAGTCTGTTCTGCTCCTCGTTTTTTATTTGAGGACATTTTCGTGGCGGTTTTAACTCGCAAAGAAAACCCTAAAGTGGCCAACATGCTGCATGAATATTTTCATCCCGTCTGGGGTTAAAACCAATTCCTCTGTTGCCGTTGGACAGACTCTCAGTCTGATAATTTGGGGTTGGTGTACACGCAGAATTCTGGTGGCCATGTAATATGAGGAATAATAAAACAAAAACCTGGGCTGCAGAGCTGCGGGAAAGGAAGTGTTTTGGCCTTTAGTCCAATTATTAATATTATTTTTCGTGAAATGGGTTCATTTGTGGTGAGGAAGAGGATCCTCAGAGTGAGCCCACGTTGGTCTGTGGCCTCTGCTTCCCTGTACAGTAAACAGAGCAGGGAAGAAAATGGTCTATGCCACACATGTAGAAAACCAGAGAAAATTCAGTGTTTCAATCTAAAACGTCTGTGCAGAAAGACTCCCGAAGTCTGGTACCAGTTGTACACCACTGGGCTCAGTGGCTGTAAGAGAGGAAGGAGCATGGGGAGTTGAGGTTTGGTGTACAGGCGGGCTGATAAGTTGAGATGTAGAAGATGTGTCTCAGACACAGAAATGAACCCCAACATGAAACTGTTCAGTTCTTTTTGTGTTTTGTTTTTGTGCTTACATCGAAGCATTTGCCGTCACAGTGGTGACAAATGGAGGGAAAAGCGCATAGAAAAAACTGTAAGTAACACCGAAACCTTTGTGCATGAGCTGCTTTCTCACTGGACACTTTTTGTGTGAAAATCACCATCATAAACGAGACACTGAAACTCTTCCCTCATTCAAGGGAGGCCACGTATTCATTATCCTTTCAAGATAGCACCTCATCTGGCTGTTCCAAAATACATTTTTCTAGCCACACTTTTTCCACTGCAATGACCTGTGAGCTTGTCCATTTAAATTACCTCATCTTCAGACAGAACCCCCCCACCACCACACACACACACACACACACACAGTCCCTCCCACAGGTTTCCCCTTAATTCTGCTTTGGTCCTTTGAAGCTGTTGGCTCTAAAGCAGGACAAGCTTAATTCCTGGCCTGCGAAGGTGACTTTCCATCACCGTGACGTGTGTCTCCAGACAGACCTGGACTCCGCAGAACTCACCTCACAGTCCTCAGTCTAGGGGTGAGATGCGGGGCTGTGGCTGCAGTCGGTGCGCGGACGCATGGAGAGAGAATATTTTTAGACGTTTAAGGAGCAAGTTGAAATGGAAATAGTAACTGCTAAACAGTTCTGAAGAGAGGACTCACTGTTCCCTCCACCTGGAAATTATAATGAGGGAATCAGATTCATGACACATACAAAAAAAAAAAAAAGAGTTAATTTCTAAAAAGATGATGCTTTGTAGAGTGAATGTATGTAAACATTGCAAATTGCAACTAAAACAAGGTGTCCTAGTCTTAGTTCTTCCCTTGATATATTGGTTATAAAACCGTTTCAGTTTTAAAGCCAGTGTTTGCCTGGTCGTGGATCATTCCTTGAAAAATTAAATACTATAAAGCTCTACCCTTTTATTTTGGTTTATCTGTTGCACTAAAATTTTAGGTATAACTTTGATGAAAGATAATTCATTTTTATTTATTCCCTCAGTTTCATTTGATTATTTAGAGGTGGAATCTGAGGTTTTTCATATCGGCTTCACAGTTTTACAGCTTTTGTAAATTAAGATATTCCAGTCAGAAGAGGATTGCAGCAATGGCGTCCGCTTCTCAGTAACACTTAGATTTTGGTGCTTAGGCTCCATTTTTAAGCCATATTAAAACATACCTGGGGTAATAAAACAGCTTAAAAAATGCAGTATAAACCAATAATACTTTAACTAAGGAAATTTAACTGGACCTGGCAAGCCATCTGGGCATTTTCAGCACTCTCTAGATTTTTCAGTTACCCACATCCCACGTAGTGTGTACTATATGTGGGCAAAATTAGTACACAATGTAGTAAGATGATTTTTTTTTTCTTTTCTAACTGAGTTTTTATTTAGATGCATCTTTCCAAACCTGAGATGTGCTTCCTTTCTTTTCAGAAAGCCTTTCTTAGCAAGTCATATTTACTCATTCAATTTTGTAATCACATTATCAAAAACTTTTTAAATTCATGTTGCCAGTTGAGGTCTGGAGAGTCTGACATATAGGTCTTGAACCTGCTGGGACATCCCACCCCAGTTTCTCCAAACTGTTTGGAAGTGGCCTTATGGCCTTTCCCAAACTGATGGACAGCATCAACCTTTCTAAGATCATGGCTGATGTCTTTCCTCATTGGCAATGTATTAACACATACACTTGAATTTTCCAGGTCGGCAATCTGCCAAATTTGTGTTTTTGCTGCTTTTTCAGATGTGATCACGCTTCTTCAAATGTTCGGTTGATCTTTTAAATCAAAATAAATGGATAAATAAAAATTGCAACTGACAGCCTGATGATGGAAAGTCCAGTCTGACTAAACTTCAGTTTTTAAAATTACTTGCTTCAAATGGTTAGCTAAAATTCAAATTAGACACCTTAGTGTAGCTCAGTTAAATGCAAATGTCCAGTCAAAAACCAGTACAGTCTTGACGTTTCCCAATTACAGCTGACTTACTTTATATAATCCATTCACATCAAATTTAAATGGGAACAATTTACTGTTAAGTAAGAGATTACACTCCACAGTGGACTGTGATGTGTAAAAAGCTGGTAAAATGTTGTCAAGAGGGTTTAGCGGCAGATATGTCTGAAAAACAGTTACTGAAATCACCAAATCAGCAAATTTCTTTGAGGAATGTTTGGTCCACAAGGCAGACTGGTGAAGGAGCAGGCAGCTTACGCAAGCCTCCAGTGTCTCTTTAAGTCATTAATGAAATTGGAATTTTCATCTAAGCTGTCTTGGCTAACACAGAGAATGAAAAGTGCTTAATTATAATTATGACGACACATGAACACAGCCACCGAATGCTTTCTATCCTGTTGATGATGGAGGACCTGGCAGGAGCATCTGGTTCACTGTACTGAGAGGAGGGTGGCATCAGTCAGCCTTTCCACACCGCCTGATGTCCAGCGTGGATGCACTTAGCATGGCACAGTCTTACTTTTCAAAGAGTCTGCAGATAAAGAAGGAAAGGCAGAAAAATAATTTGTTCATAATGTGACAAAGTGGAGTCACAGGGCACTGTGTACGGGTGTGAGATTGGAGCAGTTGTTAGTGAGTGATCAAAATGATGTTTAATATGACTTTCTTTTTTTTAAATCGTTTTTGTTGTGTCTTGTGAGGGTAGATTGCAGTGGGAGTGGGTGTGACCGGGGTTGTTGGTGTTGGTGGTGGTGGGGTGGAGGTGACAGGGGCTTGTCAGTCACGAGGAGTGACAGACAGGCGGGCTATGGGAATGGGTGACAGAGGCCATCGGGGGCCTTTTGCCTGGGCTATCGTGGGGGTCTTTTGTTGTTTTATGAAACAGCTGAACCCCCCTACATCACCCCCATGGGCAGGAAGTGATCTGGCACATGAATGGAGAGATCGTGAAATGAGGCAGGGTGGGGGTGGAGAAGGGATAGACAAGCAAGGGGGCGATGCGGGTGAACTTGACAGTCTTACCTATTCTATATTCTACTGTATATCCCATTTTATCTTATTACAGTTTAGAAACTCAGACCATGTGTACTTCTGCAGCACTCACACATACAGGTAGGTGTGTTTTTGTAAACTCAAGCTTTAAGCTGTTCAGACTCTTGTCTAACTGCTGGTACTGGCTTAAAATTTACTTGGATAATGAACATTTCTGTGTAATAACGACCAAGTCTGACAATATTTTCCTAATTAGACCAATAAATACATTGCAGCATGCAGGGACTCCTTCTCCATACACCATTGAAACCTCTTAGTGTTGCAGTCAGACACTGAGCCTGACATCTGCTGTTTAGACTCATTCCTATTCCTTTTAATGTAAAACTCTTTTGTCATTTTCTCTCCCTCCACCCGGCAGCAAAGCACACTGTTGGTAAACAGATCATGTAGCAATGCAGCAGTGGAGAGCGCACACGACCAGTTAGAGCCTGATGATGGTGACGAATAGAAAAGACAGCAGGGGGGAGGGGGACGGGGGGTGTTATTGTTTGATCCAGGAGAAATGTCATTCAGTGTTATGTAAGTGTCTGTATCCCTTTAAATATATGTAATACAGTGCAAACATTTAACAAATCTAATCATACACTGCAAAAACTAAGAAAGCAAAATATACTTGTTTCAAGAAAAATGGTGTTATATTAAAAACATACATCCCATTTTAAAAACTCTAGCTAAGCATTTTTTTCTTACCCCATTGGCAGATTTTTTTTGTTTTACTTATTTCGACTAGATTTAGGAATACTATATCCTAACATTCCTTAATCTAGTCAAAATGTCTTATATTAAGTCAAAAATACACCAATGGGGTAAGAAAAGAATGCTTGGCTAGAATTCTGAAAATGAGATGTATACTTTTAAAATAAACCTTTTTTTTTTTAACTTTCTTAAAAAGCAGTATAGTCTAGATCCAATGTATGCATAAAACTCTTGTTTTCATCATTCCACCATGGAAATTACAACAAAACAAAACAAACAAAAAAAAAATCCCACATGTCATCGTTACAGATGCACGTGGAAAAATAACTTTAGACTTCCCTGTGGAGCTGAAATGCAATCCTTGTTTCAAAGCACATGGAGGTGAACACTCATATGGACCAGACTTGTGACCTCTATACTGAGAGTGAGGGCAGTGAAAGTGAGCCGCCCTGGGTCTGTGTGAGTGTGTGTGCACGCGTGCATGTGTGTGTGTGTGTGTGTGATTGGTTTGGTCCTGATTGTGCTGACTGGATTTAGGGCCAAGCTTAGGGTATTCTGCGTCTGCTTGTCTGGGACCGGTTGTCCTCCTCTAGCCAGGCTGGCTTATTTATGACCCAAGCCAGGCCCGGTCCAACAGCCAGAGACAGTGATGAAAGGAGGGATAGAGTGCTGCGTACACCCGCCGAATTCCTACACACGCTAGAACTCTCACCAACACACATTTAGATGAAACAACAGTTGCCTCAGATAGGGAGATGGAAATATCTCCCATGATCTCCCTGAGTGCCAGGCTGCAGAGTGAACCACTTTCTCTCCCTGCTTTTTGTTTTCAAACACACTTTTACTGCTCAGTGGAAAATAGGGAGGATGTCAGGTCACACAGACTTGTGCTGTGTGCTTTAGTTTAACACATTTGTATATTTTGTCTGAGGTAGAATTGTTGAATTGCTTGATCCTGATTATGTCATCAGGTCTGGTTCCAGGGAGAATCAGTCTGAAACGTAACAGTTGCAGTATCTTCACATCTATCAAGGTTGCCATTGTCAGCAAGTTTCACTTCATATTTGAGGTGCTCTTTGGGTCTGAGTGCAAACTGAGTCTGGAATTGCAAACTAATAAATCAAAGTCCTGTAACTTTCTTTTCTTTCCTTCAGGCCTTTTTAACCCGATGTCCCTGAAGTATTCATCACATTAGTGTTCTTCCGGACACAAGAGCAATTATCTTTTTTTCTTTTTTTTTTTTTACATGCTGATAAACATGAGTACACATCAGGGGCTTACAAATGCAGAACCTTATTGTTTTAGAGGGTAACTTTGTGTCACCTATAAGTTTTGCAAAGACTGTTAAGACAACTGCAGGTACATTTGAAAGGACTTGCATTTCTTTTTCATTCTTCATTAATTGTCTGTCTTTTCTCTTTTCTTTTGTATTTAAAGATGTCTTGTATCTTGCACCGGTTATCATGGAATCATCTTGAATAAAAAGGTTGTTTATGGTCAGAACACATCTCAGCAGCAAAACTGGGGCTGTCACTTTTCATCATTTAAAATTTTTTTTCCCCCGTTTGCTTTTCCTTTTTTTCTTTCTTTTTTTGTGGTTAAAGTCTGTGGAAAACTGGGACAGACTGGCAAAGCAGAGGTGGATGTTTTCTCCGAAGCAGAGTGCGGATGAAGCACATTCCAGGGGAAAGCTGTGTAAATCCCTCCATTGATTTGGTGCAAAACCCTCCTGACCTCTGGAATACATTAGCAGATTAGCCATGGAGGCCATGTGCACACAGCTCTCTGAGCTCAGCCGCCGTCCTGTTCAGACAGCACAGTAGCTGCAGTCTACCCGCGGCCCCGCAAACACAGAGCCCGATTACCAGGGGCAGATGGGCTCATACTCGCTCTTATTCTCTAAAAGCCCAATTACAAGAGTGTGTGATTGTCCTTCTCGTGTGTACTTCTTGCGATGTGCATGGGATTTGCTTCACCTCTCAGAATTGTTCAGAAAGAAAAGACCTTAACCTCTCCCATGAAAGCTAAAATCCTCCTTAGCCTTCACTTTTCACAGATTCACAGTGAAGATCAAAACCAACTAGTTCCCTAAATCAAAAAGGAGGAAAATTTGAAGCGGATGAACAGATTATAGTCATTACAAACTGACAGCAGACCCTCATTGTGAATCCTGACGCCAGCTTTTCCATTGTATCGTAACCTCTGGACATGTGCTTTTCATAACTTTAAAAGCTCTTATAAAAGGTAATAGTCTGTTAATGGATTGTACGAGTGGCCATTGACCTGTTTCGGAGCATTTGTGTTTGGATGTGTGCGTCTTGTTTGGGGTGAGAGGTGCTGGTCTGGGTCAGGGGACCAGGCATCGTGGTCACAGGCTACAAGTGCCACCAGGACCCCCGCACCCTCATCCAGAGGGGACACATGGCTTCCCTGCCCCCCACCTCAAAAACCCCCCAGCTTCCCACTCCACAGACAGACAGCTCTCCCATCAGCCAAGCAGTCTGACTCCCAGATGGTGGCTGCTCACTCACCGTCCACCTTCTAGCAGGAGGCAAAAGAAATAAAAATGACTCAACATCTTTTTTTTTACATCTATTTTCACATATTATTTTTTAGCAAAATAGGTTTTGAATGTGTGACCATGATGTTAGAAATCCATGTACTGAGCTTGAGGAACATGTTGGGTAAGGAGTGGCCAAAAAAATGTTCTGTAGGTGTTCGGTCAGTTCCTCGTACTCTTCCTCCTCCCTCCTCTTGGTAGTTTGCTGGAGAAGTTCCTTGTTTGTCATGGCATGTGACAGCAAGTTCCTTCATTTTCCCTGAAAGTGTTTTCCCGCCCTGCGACTCTCTGCCCCCTGGTTAATGTTTACACCGTGACTGATGTGGCTCTTCTGAGTAATGCTAGATAAACAGCAATTGATAAGTACTATTAGCACATCAATCCTCAGAAGCAACTGCTTTCTGCAAGAGTACAATTTGGCTTCTCGGCTGGAGAGCAGAATTCAAAAAAGGTGTCGTGTTTTCACAACATGTTTGATTTATGCCTCGACTTCAACTGAACTTTGGGTCATGGTCCTTTTTTCTCTGTGCTGCCCGAGTCTTCCCTCCTCCCTCCTATTTCCATTTCATCTCTTTCTTTACTTATTTGTATTCTTCTCATTGGTCCAGATTTGCTCCTTGTTTTTTTTTTTTTGTCAAATCGTAAAAGTCTCTCGGGGGAAGAAAATGCCATTCACACTTGTACAAAAACTCTAAACTGAGTGCTGCATTTGAGAAGGGGGTCTGAAAGTCAAACTGCCCCCAAACTCCACCCCTGTCTCCTTTTTTCTTTCTTTTTTTGCTCTGAGGTCAGAGGTTGGAAGCCTACCATTCCTCAACATACCCACCCCTCTGACACAACTGTATTGATTGTCGACCTCACTGTGGCCTTCCTGAGTAACAACAGCCATAAATGAAAAATATTAGTTGGTGTTTCTCTGCTGCAGGACATCACAGCAGGAGTTTATAGCAAGGAAGGAAATATCAGAACAGTTCATGAGCAGATATGACAGTTAATGGGTTTATATGCATGACAATAGCCTCCCCCCCGCTACCCTCTGCCCTGCTTCTCGCCTCTCTTTTCTGTTCTTCGAGGGATCATGGGTAAAGAGTATCGGGGCCAGTTGTTTGTTGTCAGTGTGAATTACAGTGACATGTTTAAGGAGTGACAGCTCGTGCTGGGCTGCACTTGCATGAAAGAGCGAGGCCAAGCTGAAGTTAAAATGTGTGTGTGTGTGATATTTTGTATGTGTATTAGGGGAATGTCTTAAACTCAGCTCAATCCTGCAGCTGAGAGAAGAGTCAGGGGAGGAGCCCTCAGTGTGAACAGCAGGGTTCTCAGGGATCAGCTTACAAAGGTGTGTCTTCTTGACTTTCGCTGTTACAGTAATTACAAGCTGAGGTTTTCCCACACTGCCACGGCTGCACATTTAGTGGCAGCGAACACTTCACAGGATGATTGATTATATTTATTGCTTTCCAAGCTGAAATGGCACATGATGATGAGAATGTGTCATAGTTATAGTTATTTAAATTTACTTTTGAGAGTTATATGCACCAGATATTAAATAGTGTAATCATATATATATATATATATATATATATATATATATGTATATATCAATATATGCATACATATATATGTTTTTTCTTTATTATTATTAAAAAATAATACAAGTGAATCAAATTCATGACAACACACAGTTTGTCCACAGGTGCTCTTTCATATGAGTTATGCTTATTTACAGTCTGTTATTTAAAGAAGAACACAGTCAGCTGTAAATTCTGACTTTAAAACCTCTACTAAAATTTTCCCTTTTGGAAATATTGCAAAACAACTGTTAATAATTTAGCCAGAAGCTAAATTAAATTAAAAGGGTGGATAATCTCTTTGCCGCTAATGTTTCTGCACTTTTCAACTTAAACCCAATTTCCTTCTCTCTTTGCTAAAGTGAAGCTCTGTTGCAAAGTTCTCCTTGTTGGCATCGGCCCATTTTTCCAGAGTGATTTGATCATGATTGATGGATTATGCGCCAACTGGGCACCCGAAGAGCTTGAAAGTCTTGAGAGGAATGAGAGTGAGTGAAGTGCACATTACCTACCACATGTTCGGGGTGCACACCACTGTTTACACGACGCAATAATTGTAGAGACTTTTCCTGGCCAGACTCAGAGGCCGGTGTAGGCATAATCTTTAATGTAAATAGATTAGTCAAAAGTTCTTTTGTGTTAAGTTGCATTCACTTTTTCAGAGGAGTCTATCCAGGTGTTTTCATGAAGATACGGTTATTTTTACGGGCCCAGTTTTTAATCTGCTCCACTTTTGCACAGCTCAGGGCTTCTGCTTCTTCTTCTTCTTTTTCTTCATCTTTTTCAGTTGCCACGGACAGGAGGGTGGATGAAAATGTAACTTCTAGTTGCTGAGAGATGGGTTTTTCAAGGGATGCCATTGCTCAACAGCATGATTAGGAGTTGCAAGTGCAGAACAATGTGGTAGACAGTGTTATAAATCTGTCAGTGTGTTCTTCAATGGTGGGCATGCTGCAACTTGAAGTCTTGAGCTGATCCAGATTGCTCACAATTGCTCCTCTGTTACTGAGCACGGGAAACCTTGTAAACAGTAGGCGCGACAGTGTGAAGTAAAGCACAAACAGAAAGAGTGATGGAAGTCTGAGTTACCATGCTACCGTATGCAGGACAGAACTGTGGTTTAGTCATTTGTTGGATTATCTGTGAGGGTAAATTGTGAAGAAATGTTTAATAAGACATAGATCTTTGTCTCTCTCCTCTTTCTATATTTGTGTCTCTGGATATAGAGCAGAGGCAGCTTGAAAGGGTTATAGGTCAGGATGCCTGCGAGGAGGTTACTCCTCAGGAGACCTCTCAGCTCAAATTAGGTCTCAGATTGGCGTTCACGGTCAAAATAGTTAACCTTAGCTCACCTCTTCGTCTCTTAAGAAAACATAAGCTTGGCCTCAATGCCTCGGTCTAGTCTTAACAATCTCTGTCACCCACACCGAGTCGAGCATGCTTTGTCATGAAAGACCACTGACACATGTCCAAACATCTCCTGGTTAAACTGTTACTTTCAAAAGCTAGCATTAGCAAACAGAGTCACATTTTCTGAATATTCTGGGAGCCTGCTAACCAAGCGGACCACATAAAACATATTGGATCTATGTGGTTTATAGCTCCCATAACTATCTTGTGCCCCTACACCTTGGGCAGAGCATTGAGAGGGGACACGGAGAAACAATAAACAGTTAAAAGTGCGAGCAGGGGATGGAAAACAGCACCAAGCCAAGGTCAAGTCTATAACTGCCACCCTGCAGAGTGATTTAACTGCTGCAGCCAGGAGGTTAGTCCTATAGCAACTTAGTGGAGTGCATTATGGTGGGATGGCAGAGGTGTTGAGAGCCTTGGCAGTAATGACTTGCTGATGACATCAGGACATAGTGCAGAGTCTTTTCTCAGCCCCGGGGTTAAAGGTCAGACAGCTCATTCAATGACCCCCTGATTTATTCCTTGGGCCTCCCTCAATTTATAAACACAATGAAAGCTATGTCTGCACTAGGAATGCACCACTGTCTCCGAGGTAAGCCGTCCAGAGAGACCCCAGACACTTTCAGTTTGCTTCTTCAGTCCATTTTAGTGCTCACCTTATCGCAGTCTGTGACAATGAGTGTTTGCTAAACGTCAGTCATACAGGCTGCGTTGGATGGTGTGAATGCTCACAATGGAAAACACCTGCACTCAAAATGCAGTGAAAGTCTTTCAGAAGTTGCACTCCCTCTAAAGAGACTTCCTAGAGGACATCTTCAAAGATAACATCAGTTTTGTACAAGGCAGCGGACAGAGCTGCTGGTAAGAGCATTAGATTATAGACACTACAGAGCACACATCCTGTGAGCTGTTACTGTCAGAGTTGCTGCTGGTTTCGGGGGAATGGTCTGGCTCTGGGAATAGTGTAATGTTTAACCTGTCTTCCTGCTGTGCTGGGCAGAAGAACTGCAAAAGATCACTGCAGTAAGCAGCGCTAATGCCAAAGATACAGACAATCACCCCCTTCTCCAGGTGAAGCTGGCAGAAAGACTGCAGGGAAACAGCTCCTACAAGTCTGTACATTTGAAGCAAATTTGGCCTACAAACAACCCTAATCCTTATTATCTAAAATCGACCAGTAGTGCAAAAAATACAAATAGCACAAAAACAAAAACTGGACTTAATAGCCAAACTCAAAACTGCGCAGAGCCAAGAAATAGTCTGGCACACAACCCTTGATGAAGCAGCAAATTAATATTTTACACATCGATTTAAGCTAATGAGCTTTAGAATTGTTGGTAGGTGGATTTTGTTTCCTTCAGATAGAGCCAGCCAAGCTGTTTAGCTCTGATTCCAGTCCTTAATGCTGAAAAGACCTAACCAGTTAAAGCAGTAACTTTAATACAAAAGTAATCTCCTTATCCAAGTCCCTGCCAGAAAGTGAAACTGTGTACAGAATTTTCAAAATGACAAACACTGGCTTTAATATGAGGATACGTAGTGTTAACAGACAAGCACGCTGTGCTTTACTGGTCAGGCCTAACCGCTAGCTAATGATAGCTAATGTTTTATCGCTTATAAATAATAAGCTGTTTGTTTCACAACAAAGGTCAGGAGACATTTCAGGAATATTGCCTCTCATTTTGTTTTGAAACGAGGAGGCTATTTTCCCTTACTTTTTTAAAAAACCTTTGTTCAAAAGCACAACACAATTTCCTGAAATGTCTATCATGCAGTACACAAAATGTAGAGAAATGTAATCTGTAAAGCTCAATTTTCAAACAGATCTTTTCAGCTGGGTTCGTTCCAGCTGGTTATAAGCCTGATTTATGTTTCTATAAAGCAAATATGCGTGTATCCTACATATAGGACCTACATTGTTGTTGGCGTTCATGCTTGTCCATTGTCATTTATGCTGCTCATAATTACTCTTAGTTTGGTTGTTTGTACTTGCAATATGTAGCTCAGATATAGCAATGGAGCAAATAAAGCATATTTTTATGAGGAGTAATGGAGCTGGGAAATGTTTATCTTTCTACCTGGCTTGAAAACACAGAAGAAGAAATAGTAGTGGGAAATACGAAAAACAAAAAGAAGAAAAACAATGCTACCAAGCCGACCAATCACATTAGTTACTGTCTGCGTTGACCCAAAATGTTGTAACATTTGAGGCAAGATGCAGCGTTAAAGCATAAACTAAGCTTTGGGGTTGAAGTCATCCACGTTCTTTTGAAGTTACAGCTTGGTACTATCGACTTCCAGGGCAGCCTATAGCAGATACAACATGACTGGAAGCTGAGAAGAGGAGATAAAGATGGGAACATTGGATCATTCTGCTCTGGTTTGGGTCTGTAATGTCACAGTATGCTGAAAATCAGTTCAGTGGATAATATTCTGTATGTATCACATAGATACATGCTGTGCTGTGCTATAGCGTCTGAGTTGATAGTCACTTAAGACACCTAAATGTTTACACAGTGCTAATAGTTATGTGCTGTACAGATACTGAGCCATGGTTACTTATAGACAAAGACAGAGTTAAAAAAAAAAACCAAAAAAAAAAAAACATGAGAGTGAAATCAGTATTATTGTTGAAAAGCCAGGAAAAAGTCTCTATTCATTCTTCTTTTATATAGAGGTATAAAGTTGTCAGTTCCACTCAGCATTTTTCTGTTTCTTTCTGGAAAAAGAGCTGTGTTATTTTTATGAGGAGTAATGGTGCCAGTCAGGTGGGAGGGAAAGCAGACATTCTATCACAAGTGAAACTGGTGAACCATGTTTCTGCCTTATGTCTGATGTGTTCCCATTTCAGCTGAGCACCACTGCAAACTCAATCTGCAGGCATTCCAGCTATTTCAAACACTCTGGAGCACTGGGCTGGAAACATGAAAGGAATCTGGATGATTGACCCTCCACTCCCCCTCCATCCACTCCTTCTATCCCTGCTCTCTGTTACCTGCTGAGGGGGAGGAGAGGACAGCGGAGGCCTGGGTGTCCAGACGAGGTTATAACAGCATATCAGTGACAGTGTTGCCTCTGAGGTAGGCTACTGGCAGAGAGGCTTTGGTAGCACAAGGTGGCTCATGTCGGCCAGATTTGGAGAATTAGCCAATAAGATGTCACCTTCAATACAGGTAGGATTTCCAAAAGGCCCATCACAAGGACAATGAGAGATTTCTTTAACGAATAAAGCTGCTTTTTTCTTCTCAAACCAAACAACTAAACTTTCCTTTCATACTTTCCTTCACATTTTCTTTTTTGGGTCCTCATATTGAATTCATGCTTCAAATTAGACCTGCTGCTTCTCGCCGTTCTTTCTAAACTCACTGTCCCCCAGCATGCACGGCTTCATGCATTTGCTTCACATTTTACACAGGATATGACTCACTCATGTTTGATGCTTTAATTATTAAGTGTCAGTTATACAGTGGGAGGAAAACGAGGGATCTAACTCGGATTTGGCACAGTGAAGCTACAATAACACATCGCTGCCATTCATGATTAACTGCAGCACCCTAGAGCAAGAAGAAAAAAAAAAGATCCAATAAAGGAAAACAAGTGTGTTTTGTGCTCTGTGATTCTCAACAGTGAATATCCCTGTTAAACTTCTATAGCCTTCACAGAGATAGAAGGAGGGGCTTGGCGCTCTTGCCCGTCTATGAAGGGGTAGATTGTCTTTGTGCTACTGGAGTAAAAAAAAAAAAAAAGAAAGATAAAACTGCATAATGGTTGACTGACTCCAATACAGGCATAAGCAACAAGTATTGCCTCTGTTATCACTTTTAAAGCACTGTTAGGATATCACAAGAGATCTTGGGATTCTGCAGCCGTTTAAAACAGCAACAGAAAGACAGAAATAATAAAATATTATATTTATATAGCCAGTGATATATCACCTGTTGTCCCCACCTACAGTCTTACCACGTGTCACTGTAACTTGATTTGAATTTAGATGCTCCTTTGCAGAAACGTGTCCAGGGCTACACTCCTTTCTCCTTTTTTTCCCCTATGCACTCTCTTTCTGCTTATGTTGTAATCCAGGTAAAGAGGAGTTGGAGTCCAGAATATGTTCCCACAGCCATGTCGCAATGCAACACCTCCTTGCCAACAATAAAATCTCATTTAACTGTCAGGGACCTCTCATTCTCCATGATGATCAGGAACATTAATAACTTAATACTAATTAATATCTTAAACTTCCTCCTCCTTGTGGTCTGTTGGTCTCCTGTTCCACACATGTTGATTCTGAACTTTGCTAAACACCCTTGAAGAAATAAAACATGAATACGGAAGTGATTTGAGTTACTGAAATGGACTCACTATATCTTCTCCTCCATTGAACACCGATTCTTAGGCTGCGTGTATGTTTCCAATAGACACTTGTAGAAACTGCATACTGTAGCATGAAGTCGCTTCACATATTTGCACGTACATGACTTAAACTCAGATAAAAGCTCTGAGAAACTTCACGTTCCCTCGGGAGATGTTGATAAAAATGGCCTTCTCGTGTCAAACTGCCCTGACACACAATTCTGCTGCACAGAAAATCTCAAACATCTGAGTTAGATGATACTTAGAAGGAACCGCTGGTTCTTGATTCGTTCACTTCACCATCATTTTGGATTTGCTTATCAACTGGAGGTGCGCTTAATGAGTGAGGGGCTCATCCTCCTGCAACACCTAAAGCTGAAGGTGTCAACTCTGTGCGAGTTGCTCTGTCATTAACACATAACTGGACAAACATTTGATTATCAGTCATCCTGATGAGATTTATCTGGAGTGGCAAAAAATAGATATGTTCGACTTCACCTTGATTGGGGGGCTAATTGCTTGTCACTTTCTTTTCCAATCATTTTGTTTCAGACTTGATCCAGACTTTTTGGCTCAGGAGGGATTTAGGAAGAGAGAGGACTGGAGAAAAGGTTTGAGACAAAGAGGGACGTTGACAGGTTGACTGATGCTACAATGCAAAGACGCCAAGGCCATCCAGTCTTCAGTCAAAAGACTGGGAGATTCTAGAAAGGAAGCTGCATGAGCTTTCTTTCAAATGTGGGGTGGCAGAGCGGTGGAAAATAAATTGGTTGATTGTAAATAGACTTGTGGGAGGATATAGACATGCGGAAGAGGGGGGTGGTTTGTGGCACTCTTGAAAAATGAGACCAGCTTTACTGCATCACCTCTGACTCACCCGTCCTCGTGAAACTGTCAGCTCCACCGCTCGCTATCTGGTGGTTTCACTGGTCAAAAGGAAAACAGCAGCAGCAACAACAACAACAACAGAATTCTCAAATCACAGGAAAAAAAACCCTTGTTAGTGCCTCTTTTCATCTTTAATGGAAACGTTTTCTCTCTCTCATTTTTTTTTTTTTTTTTTTTTAAAGAGTTCTCCAGTGGTGAATGGGAGACAGAAATAAAAAGTCTGTGGAGATTAGACTCTTCCACCCTGCCTTGTGTCTCTTTCAGAGCTCTTGAACGCCTGAACCAATGAAGGAGACAGCTTGACAGCAGTGGGGGACAAGCTGCAGGGGGCCAGCCCTCAGTCTCTCTTTGGGTGGTTGCAGACAGATCTGTTAGTTAACAGCACTATTATAACCTAAAATTATTCAAAAGTCTTTAATTGAGCACACTATATCATAAAAACTCCCTTCCTGATTCTTTTTTTCTGTTTGTGTAAGTTTTGGGGGATATTTTGGTGCTGTGCTGAGGGATCCTAGATCCTCCCTCGTTTTTCAAAGTTTTGTTGTTCAAACTTTAGCCAACAACTTGGCAATTTTATCAGAAAATACGGTATATATGAAGTAGTTCTCTGACAAGTCAAGGTGCTTAGCAACTAGAAGGGACCAATTTCATCTTCATAATTTAGGCAGAGCACATTTCAGCAACAAGGCAACTCGAAGTGTTTTACATCGTAGGAGAGAATAAACCAAAGACATTCAGTAAATGTGAAGGAAATAGAAAAATAAAGAAAGTAATTAAAAGTTAGGATGGAGTTACAGTACAGTATCAAAACAGTCCTCCTTATTTCTTATGAGAAGGTGGTAAACTGTATCTTTGTGAAATTTGTGATCAAAATAGGCTCTAATTATAATAAATGTAAAAAAAAAAATTTACTTGTAAAGCAAAAAGAAATATTCTTTTTTTTCAATTTCAACAAACTTTATTGGCATGACTGTAGAACAACAATATTGCCAAAGCCTTAACACATTTACAAATCAGGTATAACAATAAACTAAGTCATGAAAGTGTGGAAAAACAACAACAAATAAAATAAATAAAATATATTAAAACCAAGAAAGAAAAGAAAAAGAAAAAAACACTATTTAAAATGTAAAAGTCATCCAAATGTGTACATGCCATAAAATACAATTTAACAACATTAAGACATTAGTGCACATTCAAATAAAACGAAGACTCATTTTATTTTAAAGTAAGCAACACAACATTTCTGCATGGAGCCTTGGTGCACCAAAATGCGCCATGGTGTGCGTCTCGTCTGCGTCGGCCACTGCGCGGCGCTGTTCCAGAGACCTGGCCGCCCCGGAGCGGAGCGGAGGCCTTCGGTTTGGACCCCAGACCGAGCAAGTCTGAGCGCAGGCAAGCAGGCTGCTCTGCGGTTTGATGGGCGGAGGAAGGAAAGCCCAAAGGCACTGCGGCCAGGAAGCGACTCAAATTACACTTGTGGGTGAGGGAGGAGGAGGTGTGTGTGTGTGAGTGTGTGTGTGTGGGGTGGAGGGTGGAGGGGGGGATGACACCCACTAGAGGGAAGGAGGAGGGCGGTGTGTGGAGACGTAAGGAGGAGGGAAAAAAAAAACCTAGTAAACCTGACAAAGCGTCTGAGAAACAGTGCGAAGACTGTCGGGGGAAGAGGAGAAGGAGACGCTGAAGACGCTCATCGCGCAGCAGGATTTTGCGCGTTGATGGATTTTATGATATTCTGCATCGGACAACTCAGTACCTCAGTTGTGTTTCAGCTTCGCTCCAGGTCCTTAGTAGCTGCAAACTTTCTATTTAGTTGACAATCGCGCTTCTGGGGAGCACTGGGCATGTTTTGCGCCCGAGAAGAAACTTGGTGACGGGAAGGAAAGTTTCGGGGGAGACAGCGACATGGTTCTCCGAGCTGTTTTCGAAGGATAAAGCGTGTGAACTCGGATTTCTTTGCGTGGCACTGGACTATGTTACCATAATATATTGGAATATTCCTTCTTATCCAAGTCGGTACCGGCTGATTGTGGAATAGTAAAGTGGAAAAAGGCAGCGCCTCTCACATTCTTTTTTTTCTGCATTGTGCTGTTGGAGACATTCCTCCCTCTGGATTCAGCTCATGCTCTCTCCTCCCTTATCTGTGCATGCCAAAACAGAGATCTCCACGATTTTAGTCCTCCCTGGTAAGTTTTGTCTGTTACCACATAAAAACGCTGCTAGGAAAAGCTTTTCAGATTTTTATCAAGGTGTCAGGATTATTGCATTTTTTTTTCTCGCGTCTGATTCAAAACCAGATGACATTTTTAGTGTTTTATTGCCAAGACTCTTAAGACGTCAGAGAAATACTTGGAAGTTTTTTTTTTCTTCTAAAGTTTGACTTTGCAGATTTTTTTTCCCAGTTAAAAAATGCTGCGTAACAAGTATCAACGTTTTTCCTGCATTATCCTGAAGTTTACATTTGGGGAAACATCTCCTTGTTTATTTTAGGAGGTGAGGAACCACACAACACCTCGCATCATCACTTTAGACCCCATTAGCAAGTGTCCTGGTTATTTATTACTTTGCTTAATTTTCTACATCGCATTTATGGTGCCAATTACCCCGTGACCGCAGTTGTTTTTTCACTGCTTGGTGCCGGAGCCCTAAATCACTGAGCAGCTCCAAATGAGCCCCCATTGTGGAAAAAGCCAACTGATTTGAATTTCAATGGGAATTCGGACAGAGCCGAGAAAATTCATTCAAAGGCAGGCTTTAAATGTATGGCGCAAAGTTTCACGTCATGTATTCAGCATCAGAAACGAAGCAAAGTTGTGCGCCGGATTGCACACTTTCAATTTGGTTTGTATGTCATTTTTTGTTTAAATTATTTTTAAAGGATATTTTATATACTTATCTAACCCGTTTAATTTCGTTTTAATATGATTTCCGTAGATTAATGTATGTTTGGTTGTGATTTAGGCCTATTTAGGACTATTTGCTAAACACTTAACAAATGTGGGTTTTTGGTCTTTACAGCCCCAAAAAGTTTCCAGCCGCGGTTGACTGGAGCACTGATTAGTTTACATTTCATTGGTAATTCATGCTACTGAGTTTCCGTAGTGAAAATGCTTTAAGTTACAACAAAAAGATCATCAAACAAATGATGCATTTCCCCAGAAGATGCTGGAACATACATTAAAGGATGCAGCCTCTGCGTCAGGTGCGCGGCTACACTACATATACCGTGTAGTCCTCATGGGATGAATTAAGGATGAATCAGCACGTGCACGTTTTCCAGTTCGCCTCTTTAAAGTCAAATTACATGTGTCTTTGCGGGTAAAACAGATCGATATGTCCAGCTGGAGCAGAAGGAGCGCAGGGAAGCGTGACTTCAGCAAACCTCCTGAGACACTTCAGCGCACATGTCTGGCTGAGCACACTGTTGGGTCTGACCGTGTGTGTCCCAGTATTGATAGATTGAATTTCACATAAAGCCCAATAGGTCTCGTAATCAAGTCGGTGCTTTTAAAGGTCTGAATCAAGGCGACTGGACTTCTTTTTCTTGTAATGATAAGATGGACGCAGATGCGGCAATGCGGGCAACAGGTCTGGCGCATCTGTTGCGCAGGGAAATGAAATAAACTGGTGCAACAATCGCTGATCTGTTTTCTGTTCTGTAGATCTTTACGAACTTGCTTTGTTTCATCGATTAAAAATAATACTTCTGGTTTTAATTTGGAGGAAAAAAGCAAGTCAAGCCATGATAGGTGACAGGCATTTCCTACGTCACATCTGTGTGAGTTGAAATTAAACTGTGGAGTTTGATCTTTGAGGTCAGACCAGCATCAAACTCTCAGTTGGCTTATCTACAATATATTTCAATGCATATAATTATAGATGAGGCTTAAAGAGGATGGAGTGTGGTTGCGTGTCACAGCTTCGGTATGTCTGTGGCATGGCTTGTTTGACAGCATTTTGAAATTCCATGTTTCTGCTTTCTGTTGCTCTACATGTCTGCATAGCTTTAAAAAAAACTAGTTAAGGAGGGAAGGTGGAGCAAAAAGTGTGAATTTAGAGCACTTATTTTGACTGACACACACACACACACACATATATATATATACATATTGTCCCTCTATTTGTCACTTTTCTGCTCACTCTTCTCTTTTCTTCACTCATCGCTCTGCTTTCATTCCCCCACCTTCCTGTCCTCCTCCTCTCTGTCTCTTTCACCTCACAGTCCAGGTGATTTGGTGAATTCCAGTGAGTGACAGACCGACCCAGCAGCAGTTGATGGTTGGGCGGACCCCCTCAGATGGGATCAGTGTCCAGGGGGAGGTGGAGAAGGGGGGTATGGGGAACCCTATCCCCTGCTAACAGGATGGCCTCGTGGGCCTGGCTGCTGACCGCCATCCTGCTGTCCCTTTTGACTGTCAGCCTGGCCCGGCCACCCCTCACTGCTACCAAGGAGGAGGAGGCCACTCTGGAACCTGAAGGTAAGCAGCACGGGGGGGGAGAGCCTGGATGGGAAAGCAGAAAAAAAATCTTGTTAGGAAACTCTGGTTTCTGTTCATTTAAACGATCCTAAAACCATGCAGCTATAAAGAATGATGTCCAAGTAAAAGATTGAGGGGATTAACTGAAATAAAGAAAATGGAAAAAATTTACCTCATCACAGCGAGCTGCTGTTTTCCTCACTTCAAGGTGCAAGATTCACGCTCTTTTGTTTTTACTGCATCAGTGCCTGTGCTCCTGCATATGTTGGAGCGTTAAAGCCAGGTTTGTGACCCTCAGTGGGAGGATGAGGGAGAGCTGTGAACAAGGGTGGGATAGTGTTTATGCTGGCATCTTTCTCCCGCCCTTCTTGCATGGAAAGACAAACAGAGCCAGGAAGAGTTTTAGAGCTTTTTCTTAGCGCTTTGCTTTGAGTATCTGTCCTTTCTCTGCAAAGTTTGTGCATTGAAAAAGTTTAAAAAAAAAGAAAAATCTTTTAAATTTGCAAAACAATTTTTTGAGATCCCTTTTGTATTTTATTTTGTTTTATCTGCACTTTTAAAGACTTGTTTGAAAGGGGCTAATTTGTTGTTGTGACGGACGGTGAGTCACATTCCTGCACCTTTTGTTCCCTGGTTAGCATGCTTTAATCAGCATGCTAATTTTAAGTTAGGCCAACAACAGAGAGACACGTTTAAGCCACATCCCCCATCTCCCACACGCACACACACAGTATCACTCTACCTTTTCTTGCTCTTTGCCCTGGAGGTCAGGCATCGTTCTTCTCTCCTCTCCTGTTGGTTTTGTCGTTCCGTCTCAGACTGTTTGGCTCGGATTCGTGAATCTGGAGCCCCACATGGCCCGGACGCTACGCTACATGGCCACAGAGAGGACAGGGAGTTTTCCAGGGTTACACAACCCTCGAAGAACGTTCTAAGAGGATTTGCGCATATTTGACTTCTCCTTTAGATGGAGAGATTAGAGGACTGGGCAGCAGTGAAGTCATGTGACTGAGGATTAAATGGGTAGACCTGGGGGTCACATGATAAGGTATACAGAGAGCAAATAGAAGCTGCCCTTTATCTGATCCTACATCAGTTTCCCCATTGAATTTGGAGTAATACATTGACTGAACGAGATTATTTTTAGCTGTAGTTTACTGTTGTGGCCTTCTCTTTCGTGTCCTCCCACACTACAGCGGTGTCACCTGTTAGACACAGATGTTAGGAGGATCCTTACGTCTCAGTCTTGACAACATTCACTTAAAAGGTGTTTATAATTTCCCTGAGCTCCACCCCTGGTGACCCAGCAGCCTCGGTCACACGTCTATACCTGTGCCTGCAGGAGCAGAAACTGCTGTGGGTGCATCAGATTGTATATCAGCGCTGTCTCTTTGCAGCCCACGCCTGCAGCCCTTGTGGCCCTACTAGTTTGTTTACCTGCGGCTGATGAGTCAGAAGATGTTGAGCGAGCGCGCTGGCTGAGGCCACCACAACACACCTATTGTTGTCACCGTAGCCACATCAGCACGTACGGGAGTGTTTACTTGTCCAGGCAGTCTCCGTTTGCACAGAGATTAAAATACACTGACAGAGCTGAACAACAATGGCACCAAAAGTAGGAGGTGTGTTCGTGTCTTTGACATAGGCATCCTCTGTTCCATGTCTTGTTCAGACCTCCTTTTTTTTTTTTTTTTTTTTTGCATATAATATGGATTAAATATGACTTGCTGACATGAGTGCAGCTGACAAAAGTCAGTTCATGGTTTGGCTGTACTTTCCTGAAGTCGCTGCCAAACTCAGTTCTTCAAAAATGCTCTCATCAAGCTGGAGGCAGCGCTTCAAAATACTTCAGTGGTTAAATAAATATAGCTTCCATGATGCATCAAGGAAGAGCTGTCATGCTTTCACAGACACAGGGTGAGGGTGGATGTCAACAATAAATGTTTAAAGAAAAAATTTGTTTGTTTTCTGGCTGCAAAAGTTGGTTAATAACATTCCTGGCATGTTTATGCCTGATTTCTGCTTCTTCTTTGTGCCGCACTGCATAATTGTTATACGTTAAACAGAGGAGCTATATAATAGTTTTAGTCAGTTTATTGTAGATAGTTGTGTTTTCAGTGTGTGAGGTGGGATCGTGAAGGATGTTTCAGGCTTAACTATCATGTAACACTGTTATCTACACAGTAGGAGTACAGTTGTAAATGTATAAAAGTGTCAGCTGGCCAGTTAACGCCATGAAGAGTGACTGTGAGTGTGTAGCTTTGGCAGTGGAACTGAACTCTACACAAACATACGTGCCAGTCGTTGTTATGACAGACAGGACATGTGGAGGGGGGGGCTGGGCTGAAAATATATGGCTTTCTCACAATGACTTTTATTACCTGACTGTTAGCTGGTGTTTAATCCCGAAGGTGTGAAGCTCCTCTGCTCAGCTGCGCACATTTCTGATAAGCTTCTGGGAAGAGATGCTGGTCGTGCCAGCTCCTGCCTCAGGTGTCCAGGGCACACAAGAGATCTGAGCCAGAACTGTTGTGGTGTCAGATTATGAAGGGAGGGAAAAAAAAGAAAAGATGGCAGAAAACTACTGGATAAAATATAAGGTATATAGATGAAGTGCAGTTTTCTGTCGGGAGCAAACAAAATGTTAAATTTCATTCAGATTCTTGATTTAAAAAAACACAAAACCCCCACTTATTTGCAGGCAGTGCTGCACTTTTAAACTATAGTGAAATGATTTTATTAACTATTAATGAGCTGAAATAACATTGAAGACAAATATTATGAGCAGCTGTTTAAATAATCAAAATCTAAATGAAAAAAAATATGACTTTAGTGCAGATAACTTGATGATAGAGTCCTTATTTGTTAGTTAATTCTCTAAATTAATGTTTACAAGCCAGAGTTAAGTACCAAGGTGCGCTGGAGCTTCGATATTCAGGGGTGTCCAGTGGGATGAAAGGATTCAGAGAATACCTTGATGAGAGTGTAAGAGGGAAGCAGACCAGAGGAGCTGCTGGCTTGGACTCGTGCAGGAGCCAGATCAGAGAGGCTAGGGAGGACACGCATGGTGGTTACACAGGAGTCCATCTTCAAGGCTGTGCATGACTCAGCCTTGAGGAGGTGGGTGGTTGGACTTGCTTACTTCTCTCCACAAGCTTCCCCCCTGGATCACTCTGACTGGACACAGATAGACAGATGGGGGAACAGGCATCCAAGAGGGGCTTCAGCGAGTGCAGCATTTAGCCGCATTTAGGCTGCGAGACTAATTATTGTCAGTTGAGACACCATGAATGACATGGCGAGAAGAGGACAACCTGATTGTATCACAACCGATAGTCACTTGTAAGAGCTGTCGAAGAAAGAAGACAGAGACAGAGGGTTTTGAAAAAGAAATGAAAATGTGCTTTAGGGATGAGGAGAGGCAAACATACAACAATGTGGGAGGGTGGCAGAGAGAGCTCGTGTGTCTGCATCTGCTTTTGAGTCACAGGTTCCCATGAACAATCAGTTATGCTGCAGAGGTGTCAACAGGTTAGCGAAGGGTCAGGGTCAGGTCAGCAGGGTCATGGGGGAAGGGGGGTTAAGGATGTGTGGGAAGGGAGACGGAGATGGCAAAGCGGAAGGGGAGGCAAAAGAATTGAATGAAGAAGCAGCAGGAGGAGGAGGGGTTGATGGAGGGGAACAGATGGACACAGCAGAGATAAGACAATGATGAAGACTGAATTAACACCTGCATGCTTTCTTTAAGCAGATGCACCATTTGAGAAATTCCTTCCCTCTCCTCCATTTGTACTTGTTTTCCCTCCTTCTGTCTCTCATTTTGCAGAGCTTTCCTTCCTTTTCCTGTAAAACACACACACGTATATCATCTTTCAATGAAGCATCTCCGTGCCCTTCATTTCCCGCCAGTGTGCCGACAGACATTACAGTGTTCAAGCATCTATGTACGTTCCAGGTGTTGCATTGCTTTGGGAGCGTCACTGCGGGCCGGGCCCCGTCCACACTTGTTTTCCTCGCAGACACCAAGGCTGCTTTGTTCCCGTGAAGATAGAATATGTCTAAATCTTTAAAATCACAAATGAAAGAAGGAACATCTTGCACCAGTAATGACACCAAAGCAGAGGCTTCCGGTGCAGAAAACCACGTCGTAAAAATGTGGTGGAGACGGCTCCCATCAATCAACCCAGATGCACCTCATCTTATCAGACCACACAGTCAGTCCTTGGCTGTAAGGAAGGGGTTGATTATTTCCACCTCGAGGAAGAAAATCAGAGAAAAAAATCCCCCAGAAAAAAACGACAATGCAGGAACTGTACCTGTCGACTCGTCAGGGGAGTGTTTAGAAGTTTCCACTCGTGCTTCAACTGCTAGGTTGTGGCTCAGTGACTTTCCTTCCTTCTGAAAGCAGGAGTGTGTGTGTGCATTAGTGTGGACAGGTGTACTTTACATTTGACACGCTTAGTGAGCATAGACGGCGCTAGGATGTTGCTGAAAAGGTGTGCTGAGCTAGGAAAGGCTGTGAGTTCCACTGCCTCTGTATTTGTACCTATCAGTGCTCAGCAGATACTCATCGTCACTGGCCTCTTTTGTATTCTTTTCCATTGATGCTATTTTCCTCTCTCCAATCTTTTTAATCTCTCTGATTTTTGCCTCTTTAACGCTGAGAAAAACACACAAACAGCTTTGGATGGTTTTGTGCTGCAGTCTAGTGGAAAACTTTGACTTTGTGTCATTTCTTTCATCATTGAACAGAGTTTGTGAGCAGAACGGATGCATGCATGAATGTGTGTGTGTGTGTTTGTGAATTTTCAAATAAAACCCAAAGTCTCAGCCAAGCATATACCAAACTCCCTTACACGCATTGGCTGATTTCCTCGTTCTGTCAGTGCAGTTGTCAGAGGTCATGTTGTATGCACACACACACACACACATACACACTCAAAGGCAGACTTGTTTTTTTTTCTTTCCTTACAAAAATGCAGGTTTTATGCACTCTGGAGTCGAGCGCTGAGTTTGTTGCTTGGCACATAGATCCTATGTAGGGGCTGTAGATCCTTCATGGCCATGTTGTGAAAGAGAGTGAAGAAGAGAGGAATGGAAAACAGAAGAGTCGGGCCTTAGCCAGCTCTAAGGTTTCCCTAGCTTAGGTGCACAGTCAAAACTAAGAAAAAATGAAAATGCCAAGAAAAGAGAGCAATCCACCCCCTACTCCTTCTTACATCCCCTGCCTGACAACTGCTTCCGTTCTAGACCTTTCTGGCTGCTTTTCCTCTCTGATGGGCAGACGTGCTGGAGTTGTATTACCTTTTTTTTTTCTTTTTCTTTTTGGGCTGCAGAAATCTTTCTGCACTGCTCATACTCACTCACACATGCTGGCTGCTTGGCATCTCCACCGAAAAGGGTTTTGGGTGGGTGGGGGGGTGGGGGGGGGGGGAGGGGGATGTGAAGAAAGCAGAGAAAAAAGTGTGATTTCCTTGGAATTTACTTTTTGCCTCAGATCGGAAGG
>JBAMYA010000007.1:16040072-16068360 GCA_037176975.1 Arrhamphus sclerolepis
CCCCCCCCCCCCCCCCCCCCCCCCCCCCCCCCCCCCCCCCCCCCCCCCCCCCCCCCCCCCCCCTCCCAACACAGTGGTGTCCAGTTCTCACCTGCTGAATCGCAAAGTATTGATTGTTGTTTGGTTCATCACACCTTCTGCTATGGCCTTAACTGCATGCACTGAATCTATATGCCAATCACAATAACAGAACAGCAGGTTTCCATAGGTTCCGTTTCAAGTGACTCACTGGGAGTTTGTGGTAACAACACATTGGTGTGACAGTTTAAAAAAATGGGCCTCTTCTTCTCTGTAAAGCTCCTCCTGCATAAATTGATTGAAGTGCATCCATTGGGGGTTATGTGGTGTTTTGTTTCTTACACTATGGCTTGTTTCTTCCTCTCCCACCTCTTTTTTCTCCTCTTTGTGCACCCTCTTTACTTCAATTTGTGACCCCCCCCCCCCCCCCCTCCAACTTCAACCTCCCTTCTTACCCCATTTGCTCTGCAGAGGCATCGAACAAATACCAAATTTCTAAGCCCACGGTGTGCTCAGTGCACCCGGGGGAGGTGCTGAAGCTGAGCTGCCCTCTGCCGGCGACGGGGACCATCACCTGGACCAAAGATGGCAGCTCTCTGGGCACCAACAACCGCACGCTGATAGAGCAGGAGGTGCTGCAAATCCGTGATGCCATGCCCAAGGATTCGGGCCTGTATGCCTGCACCAGCGTGGGCAAAGACACGGTCTGCTTCATAGTCAATGTCACAGGTGAGTCAGGACAGGAGAGGACAGGTCAGGATGTGACGAAAGATTTGGACAATACAGATGAGGAACAGCTGAGGTTAGGACGAACAGCCAAAGCTCTTCCTGAACAGAGTCAAGTAACTGTCTGTTTGTGTGTGTGTGTTTGTGTGTGTGTGCAACATTACAATCAAACAACCAGGTTTCTAAAAAATAATGACCCGATTTCTCAGTGCTTTACAGCATGTGTGGGAATGGGTTGGGAAAGGGTGGCAGTAACCGTTGTTGCTCTATGCAGATGCCATCTCGTCGGGGGATGATGAGGACGATACGGAGCGATCAGAGGACTCTGGGGCGGATGAGGTGCAGTTAAGTGAGTATGGGAGGAACAAATAGGATACTGAAAGATGTCACACCTTGTATAGATTAGGTGCCCTTGAGCAAGACAAATAAAGGAGATGACAGAGGTCTGACGATGTTCTCTGTCTCAGTCATGGTCTACCCATTAAGCAGGACTTTAGATACACATTACGTAAGAAAGAGATAAAATTATTCAATTTTAAAGTTAAAGTTACATTTGTTCCCCCCACAAAAATAGCTTACAAAGCTGTGATTTAATTTGGTAAATAATGAGTGTGTGCTTGAAATATTTGTGACAGTACAACATGCAAAAAACAAACAAAAAAAACAAAACAACAACAACAAAAAAAAGTTTGATCTCCAAGTGAAATTATCTACTTAGCTTGACAATGTTTTTTTTTGTTTTTTTTTTTGTTTTTTTTTAGCATGAGGGTGTGTGGCTGTATGATTGTGATTACAGCAGAGTCTGAGGTGTTTCAAGATCAGGAGGGGAACACCAGAGATGTCAAATTTGGCCTTCACCCGCATGTCCAGTGTTCCATATTCCTGTCTAGGTTTATACTTTTAGATTTTGGTGTGTGCGTGAGTGTGTGTGTGTATCTTCCTGGCCAGACACACCAGGGAATTCAGGGATTCCTGAGATTCCTTTGCTTGTGTCTCCCAGGTAGTCAGGCTGTACGGAGCCAGCCAGCCAGTCAGCTGTGCTCATCCATTATGAAAGACACCCATCTGGACCCAGTTACCCACCTGGACCCAGTGTGTTTGTGTGCATGTGTGTCTGAAAAAGAGAAAGTTTTTTTTTTTTCTTACCCAAAGTCTGTTAGTGCAGGGGCAAGGCGTGTTTGTGCAGTTGCATGCACGCATGCTTTGCTTCCACGTACACGCTCATTGAGAGGGGTTGAACTAATGGCAAGGGCTTCCACATCTTGTTAAAATTCTCCACATGCATTGAGTCTCACCGTGAGTTCTCCTCCTCCACTTTTGGGCCGACTGTAATTGCATGAAATCCATTAAATATAGGAGAGAGAGAGAGAGGAACTCAGCAAGAGGAAAAAAAAATGGGGGAGAGGGAAAAGATCCAGCCTTTCTGGTGGTAATAAGCTGTTTGAAAACAAAGGGAAAGCTGTTCTGGCCGTACAGTTGCATTTTCTTGCCATGTGTGTTTCTGAAAAATTCAAAACCAAGATTATTATTAAAAGGGGGAGGGGTAGAAGAAGAGAGGGAGAAAGGGGACAGGAGGGGGAATGGGGTGCTGGATCAGCGCCAAGAGTTCTCTGAGCAGAGTTGAGACTTGGATTGGGGCCGGAGGACTGGAGCGAGTAGGAGGGTGCATGTAGGCGTGGGAGGGAAAGAGAGTGGAAAGAGTGGGGTGTAGCTATATACTTCTGGCTTTATTTTGCTTTCTTGAGCTCTTGGTCCAGGTTGGCCATCAGGTGACTGCAAAGTATTGCATATTGATTTGGCCTTGCACAGACAACTGAAAAATAGAAGCTGCTAAGAAAGACAGTGTTTTCTGAGTCTGCAGTAGGGGGTGAGACATGGAAGAGCCTCTGCAGAGATTTGAGCGCTGCATTTAGGGTGGTGGCTGGAGGAGTGAGGTAACACTGATGTCATGATGAAGTCAAAAAAAATCACATTTATCATCGCTCTCTGCGCTAGTTTTTAAGTTCTCCGTCCAACTGGAAGTTGTGACGATTATTATTTACATCTTAATTTTGTTTTTACACTGTTTCTTTTAGTTGATTTGCACATTTCATGGTTTTCACAGAAACACAGAGTGCTTGTGAGTAGTTTATGTGTTGTGTGCAAAAGTCAATGCTGTAACTGTAAGAAACGAGAGGAATTCTGATAGGAAGCTGAACTAAAAGCTACTCCGTGAAGGATGAATTCTCAATGTTTTATCACAACTCAAACCTCATTAACTTTATAGAGGTTCAAGCAACTTTTGTATTTGATATAGTTACACAACATCACTTATACATCAGTCTCTTCTTTTTTTTTTTTTTGCTGCAGAACATCCATTTTGGCAACACACTCTTAGGCTTGTCTAACATGCTTCGTGTTGCAATGCTGTGTTGCAAAATGGATATTATGAATATTAAGTGGACCTTGTCCATCTACCTGTCATATTAAAAGTGACATGATGTAAAAAGTTCATGTGAAATCTATGAGATTTAAGTTGTTGCAGGGAATGAAAATGTGGTCCTCTTTGGATCTCATGCTGAGTAGCTCTCATGGTACCTAAAGTATTAAAATATTGCTAAAATATTAGACTTAAATATTAAACTTGAGTTTTATTTTAATTTGATTGATTTTTTTCCACAAAGCAATTATCTGAATTTTTATGTCCAGAAGTGCTGATGTCTTTGATCAAGTCTGATCAAACCTGTCAGTCATGATGAATTTTAAATGAACTTTAGATTAATATTTAATAACTTTCACAGTGCCTTTGGTTAAACCATGTCCAACTGCATTTTACCTTTGGTTGAAAAAAAAAGATTTCCATAATAAAAGCTTAAACGTTTGATCGTCTTTCATGTGAAAATAAGAGGCTTTTGGGTCTTACTTGCAGGTTTTATCCAGAAGAGCACCATTAACGTCTTGTTGTTCTGTAAAAACCATGTACTCAGAGAAATATGACTTCCACCATGCAAAAACTGTTTCATGTCAATAAATCCAGATTCCTGTCGCGTTGGGTCCAATAATACATTTTGCAAATTTCAGTTGACAAAGATGAATGGTGAGCAAGAGAAATAACTTTAACTCTTCAACTCAGGGACGCTGATGGATTTGGCCCTCTAGAGAAACAGAGAGAAAAAATTTTGACTCAGCGCCGGAGTTAGATAACCTCAGTTCACCCCGGGCCAGCCGAGGATAAACAGCCGTGAGTGGGGATCCGGATACACGGGGCTTTGGGGGTGGTGGAGGCTTCCTGGAGGCTGCAGCAGTTGGGTCAGTGAGGGTTTGGCTTTATCTGGAGAGAGGTCTGAGGGTCGCCTCGTTTGAAGTGCTGCCTCTTGGACAAAAAGCATGGGAGACAGCACTGCTCACCTCTCACGTTCCCACCTCATCCTCTGTCCGGGCTGCCAGGTCAGGGTCAGAGGTCATTTTGGGGAGACAGTTAAGCGATTGAATAATCTCTGCTTAATCTGTTTCTGTCTGAACAGAAAGGAGTGGTAGCCGGAAGAGTGAACGGAGAGAAGTGTAGTGTCCTGAGAGGTGGAGATGGAGGGGCATGAGCACAGATAGTGAAACCGAGGAGGGAGAAGGAAAGGGAGAGTGACTGATTGTAGTTTGAGAACTTACTGTATGCATCCAGTCAGGAAGGAAGAGCAATGTTTACTGACTTTACTATCCAAGTATGCTTGAAACGTCCGGTTGTGCCTGTCAGTGAAAATGATGAGAGGTGTCTGGTAGAATGTAGATTGGAAAGGCGTTAAAGGGAGGGGAAAGACTGTAGAAAATATCCTTCTGGATTGTAGACTTATTATTGCAGCTGCACTTCAGCTCTTTAATCGGTAGTGGTCTCAACTGTGGGCATTCCCTCTTCTGCTTGGAGTCCTGCTGTATGAAGAGGAAGTGATGGTATGGAGGACCGTTTGAGTTGTTGTTTGACTTTGAGTTTCTCTGAGTTTGTCTTCCCCTCTGAGTCCCATCTGCTTAGGCAATTGCGTTCCCAGGTGCAGGAAGAAAGGGAGGGTGGGGTGGGGGATGTTCGGAGGAAAATCTTGCTGACTGAGAGGCAGAAGCTGGGAGAAAAGAAGGAGCCGGGGAATGCTCAAAATGCAAGAATGCAACTTTTTTTTTTCTTCGTATGAAGAATAATGTGTTGTAGTTTGCTGTTAATGGAAAAGCAGGCAAATGTGCGTGCTGAGAACTCTGAAATTCTTTGTTAAGCGTGACTTTAATCTCTCCCCTGGGGGCACATAATGATTTTCCAGGGGCGATAAGCATCTCTGACTATTTTGTCCATATCTAGCTAAATGGCCACTAAATCAACAGGGTAGCTGTGGTAATTGGAAGTAGTGCAGACAGCAAAAAAAAGCTGCTAAGTGGAATGAAATGAAATTGAATGTGATGGTCTAGTTACGCTCTTGGAAACGCCCTGGCATGTTCTACCTTTGGAGCTGATGTTCTTCCTTCTGTGCAGCACCCTATTGAGCCCACAGGAGGATGTGTTCCATTGATTAGTTGGTTAGACTGTAGTACCAAGCGGTGGGAGGTCTCTGATCACATTAGGATTGTTCAGGTCTGCCTCTTCTGCAGTCGCTCTTCTTTGAATATTAGCTTTAGCCAGTCCATGGTCCTGAAGCCAAACAGTTGAGGCGGAGGACACATTTAGGAAATCTCCTGATGAACACCACCTGTTGTCTGGTTGTAGGCGCTCCGTATTGGACCTCTTCAGCAAAAATGGAAAAGAAGCTGCATGCGGTGCCAGCTGCCAACACAGTCAAGTTCCGCTGTGCTGCAGGAGGCAACCCCAGGCCAACGCTGAGCTGGCTTAAAAATGGCAAGCCATTCCACCATGACCACCGCATAGGGGGGTATAAGGTAGGATAAGCAGTAATACATCACACTTTTTATTACAAGCATCAACTCACCACCTCCTCTTTCTTTTTATTGCTTTGCATGCTGCAGTAAGTCTGGCTGTTCTGTGAAAGCCTTTCAAGGGGCTTGTCCAGCCTTCTGCTATCATTCTCCTGCTGTCCTTTCACCCCTTTGCTGGAGAGATGGGAGGAGAGGTGACAGAGGAAACGAGGGCAGGGTTTCTGCTGTGAAATTGGAACTGCTCATCCGTGGGCCTCTTCTCACCAGGATACTTTGCAGAGCTTCTCACTGTAACTCAAAATGGTCCTTTCCCCCCATCAATTAGAAATGTAAGCCTAGGACTTAAGGGTTAAATGCCCTCAGACAGTAACGTATAGAGAAAGCAGACAGTGTCACGGTTGAAATGAGTTCAGAATGTTAGGGTAACTCAATCAGGGAGAACAGGTCCCACTGGCTTTGGTTGGAGACGAGTATGTGACTTCTGCATGCAAGTCTTTTGTCATGAAGTGTGCTTTACAAACACTGTTGCTGTTGTGTTTAATTGTCAAACCTGGATGCTTTGTGCAAACCAATAAATAAATAAATAAATGAAATTGGATTACTGATGAGTAGTGATCGTCACTCTGAATTATTGTAAAAAAAAAAAAAAGAGGTCTAAAACAACTATTTTAATTTCCCATCCTCACGCTGGAGGAATACTGGATAAACAGTTTAAACAGACAAGTATGAAATGAGTTTATAAAAAGACCCAGCGATGCTGAATGAGTTTGAGGCTCCTGGTTAATAACTGATCATTTATGAGGAAATGTGTCTCTTTGCCAGGAAAGTTTAGGAGCGAATCCTGTTGATGTAGCTGCTAATGTCGCTTCCTTTTGGCTTCCAGAGGCCTCATTACAGCTGAGACAAAAGACAGTCACGGAAATCACGCAGTCAGCCTGTCCGATGTGCGATGTTCACATCTCTCTTTTTGTCAGCGAGTGCTGAACAATAGCTGTACCTGAGCCCAGCCCTGTGGCCTTACTTCTCCATTGTGTGAAATTCAGGCCTGTATTAGCAGTAGTTACAGTGTCCTTTTAGCCTGAAGATGGAAACTATTGTTGACTCACACCTGTGGATTCCACACGCAGGCGAAATTACTTTTGAAAAAAAGAAAAGAATGAATAACTGTGTGCTTGAAATAGCTTAGACTGCAGGGCTGGAGTTGTCCTCATACAGTAGCAGGGACTGACAGAAGAATTGGACAGTTCTCAGATATGAGGGTCTCTAAGCATTGTTGTTTCTCAGTTTCTATTTGCAGAATTCTGAAAACAGCAAACACATAATAAAATAGACAATAACAAATGAAAAAAATAAATGAAAAGGTTAAAAGCTTCAGCATCATCTTCCAGCTTTCTCACCACTCACCAAACCGCCTCCTTTCATTCATCTGTCTGCGTGTCAGCTCTCCTGTGGTTGTTCAGTCTCATCTGCATGGCTCTGTGTCTGTACGCAGGTGAGGCGCCAGCACTGGACCCTTATCATGGAGAGTGTGGTTCCGTCTGACAAGGGCAACTACACTTGTGTGGTGGAGAACGAATATGGATCCATCAATCACACCTACACCCTGGATGTAGTGGGTCAGTACTTTGAAAAACACATAAACCTATCCCTGTGAGGCTGGGAGAAGTAGAGGGAGTGTTATGTATTATTATATTACATGTGACAGATGGAGAAAGGTATATATGTATTTTTTATTTATACAATTACAACCTGTGCTGACTAGTATCACAAAGATCTCGCAAAACATCAGGTTTGCTTGTTTGTTTAATTTTTCTTTTTTTTAAAATCTGTGATTTGGGTTTAGCTGATTTTTTTATTTTTTTATTTTTTAGCTGGTTTGCTCAGGTATGATGAGGTCTTACGTTGGCCGAGGGTGATTGCGTGGCGTCGCTCTATGATTACGCCGAGTGCTGGCCTCAGCACTGTCACACTGAGTTCAGACCCAACTCAATCAACCCCTCTTTCTGACCTTTGGAGCGTAAAAAGCAGAGTGTTTTTCTGCTCGGTTTGCAGAATCGATAGGCAGCGGGGGCACGAGGGGGAGTAGGATAAAGATAGTAGATTAGTGTGTGTGTTTGCGTGAGCAAGTGTACACCGACTTTGCTCTTAATTTGATGTGGACCCACTCTCATCTGGCCTCGCTTGACTCACTTTGTAAGTCATCAGTGCACATCAAAATTTATCCGAAGCAGTCTATCGTCTGAAGCCTGGTCAATAAACCACAGACCACTACAACAGGCACGAAGCTGCAGCAGTCTGACTCATCATCCATCCTTTTGCATTTCACTTATGCATGTTAAGTTATTCCAGTGCTGTCACCATTACCCTTTAGCAACCCAGATGTAATAATACACAGTGCTTTGATTAGTGTCTCCAGATTGGGATTGAGTACTTGAAGTGATTGTAAAGGCACATGGACAGAAACATGCAAACATATGTTCACGAGTGCTCCCCAACTGAGGCCCCCCTGCTCTGCCTCGCTCTGAGTTAGCCAAAAGTTCCCTTTCAAACTTCATATATCTATGTTTTTGTTCTGTTTTATTGGAGAGCAGTAAGCCCCCCCCCCCCTTCTGTAGCCATTGCCCCCTGAAACCTTGTGCGTCATTTTGCTCCATTACAGTGGTGTGGACAGAGTGGGGAGAAAAGGCAGGAAATAAAAGAAGGAAAATGGAGACAGAAAATGCTATTCTCATCGATTTCAGTGCCTCTTCCCCTTCCAGGTCCCAACCTTCTGAGTTACTCTGAGACTGATTACAGATAAATATAAAATGCTCCAGCGTCCAACATAGCAATCCTTATTTTTCTTCTCATCATCTGTCATGTCCTTATCTTCATAAGCTCTTGTTTGATATGAATGGCAAAACACACACACACACACACTGCCCACACTTTGTTTGTGGGCACTCTTCTTCGACGTCATGGTTCCTAAGCCTTTAACTGTAATCTTGACCTAAATTATAGCTCTTATCAACATCTTGAACCAAGTTCTTCATGTTAAAACTTGAAGGTTTATGTCATGAGCACTTCCAAAAAGGGAACAGTGATGCTTTTTGACATCTCAATACCAGATAGAGGCAGGAAGATGAGATGGGTGAAAATGTGCAAAGTGCCAGTTTTGTTATTATCTCTGTGCGATCACTGCTTTTAGATTAATTTCTGCTCCATTTCTGTTGTAGCTTCTTGTGATATCATGATTTCAATTAGAACGTCTATAAATCATGGAGTTTCCAGTGTAGAAACTGGATTTCCAGTGTAAAAAAATCCAACCTCTGTCTGTGCATGAAGCCACAGAAACAGAGAAGTGAGGTGTAGGCTGCAACCAACCTGTTGAGCTTTTCACACGACCCATTCAAGGCGAGTTCTCACTGTTATTATAAATGTGACTCCCAGTTGGCAGTGGAGCTACTCACAGAACATAATCGATGGTGTGGGTGTGTGTAAGGGAGGCGCCATAAAGAACCACTCACTGGGAAGGAACTATGCCGCCCGCCTCTGTTTCATTCCTAGGAACAAGCGAAATTGGGTATATAAAGATAGATAATAAACAAGGAGAGCCCAGAATGTCCAGAATAGAAGGAGTATAGTAATAGTTTCTTTCTGCTATATTTCAGAAAGATGGGAAAAGGAAACAGCGGGCAGATCGACTGACTCCCTTTATATAGCCTGCACCTTTCTTCACACAGGCTCACCCTCTGACTGTCCCCAATGACCTTCCCCCAACCTCATATATGCTCCATTGCATTCACTACATCTAAGACTTTAAGGCTTTGTTTTTAAAAGGCACTGCAGCACCTCTGAGTGATGTCATTGTGTATGTGTGTGTTTGGTGGCAGTGGGTGGTTGCATAGTGGGGGCTGGCGGGCTGCTCTGTGCGGTTTTGATACCCGGTAGTATTTGAAAGGAGACATTGTTCCACAGGTATTCTCCTGTTTGGATACGTAGGTCAAATGTTTACTCATAAAAGAATGCAGATAGCAGGAAATGTGAGGGTGCTACGATAGTTTTTCACTTTCCAAGAGTGGCACGTAGTTTATCCTAAAAAATAAAATGAGAAAAAATTCTGCAAGCACCCTACAGTCTGGAAGTCTTCCACCAACACAGCTCTTTATCGTTTGAAAGCTCGATGTCTCAGATAAGACGGGGAAAACATGCTCATGCTGTTACCTGTTAGGTTGTAAATTCGGTGAAGTTTTGCTTTGTAAAAATGAACTCTCACATTCTAAGACATGAAGTTTGACTACCTCACTCCTAAATGGAAAAAGCCATGTTTCTGAGACTTCTCTTTCCCCCCTCCTGACAGAGCGGTCCCCTCACCGGCCTATTCTCCAGGCTGGTCTCCCAGCCAACACTACTGTATATGTTGGAGAAGACGCCCGCTTCGTCTGTAAGGTCTACAGTGATGCCCAGCCTCACATCCAGTGGCTGAAGCACATCTCTAAGAACGGCAGTCGGTACTCCCCTGATGGGCATCCCTACGTCAAAGTGTTAAAGGTACGTTACTTTGCAACGTCTGTATTTTACCCTCCTCATTACAGACATTTGCTTCCCACAGTCTGTTCTTGGTGTTTTCCCAGAAAACTGCAGGTTTTCAAGTGATTTTCCAACGATACTTAACAATCCAACGATATTCCCTCCCTTATGAACTTATAGGTCTTTTACTTCCTGGCTCTTGGTGGTGATTCTAACTCTTTTGTCACTACTGCAAATTCTTATACAGTAATTGTAGTTATGATGTTGTCATGATAGCTTTGTGCCTGATTGTTTATTCTCATTGTTTAATGTTCCTAAGTATGTGTGTGTATATGTGTGGATTACAGCGTTCAGGCATTAACAGCTCAGATGTGGAGATGCTTACCCTCACCAACGTGACTGAGGAAGATGCTGGAGAGTATATCTGTAACGTCTCCAATTATATAGGCCATGCCAGCCAGTCGGGGTGGCTGACTGTCATCCCAGGTAACCTTTGAGGCCTGACTCATCTACCCTCCCTCCCTGCCAGAGTGGTTTCCCTGTTGTTCTGTGGTGGTTCTGCTGGTGTTCTCTTGGTGGTCCTGGGGCTCACGGATGATCATTCTCTCCAGTGTTATACCATTGTTTTTCAGCTCCCCCTGCCCTGTCCACCACTGGTGCAGCCATGGAAGCACTGTTTGGGAGATGAAATTGTCACAGCTGGCATCTCTGTTTGTCTTACCGACTTGCAAGCTGTGTCAAGAAAGTCTGTGGTGTTGCAGTGCTCTCCATGTTCTCTGTGTTTGTCGTGCATGTGTCCAGTTTGGATTGGACTGGTTTTTATAAGAGGATCTGTGGGTGATGGGCACCTTTTCTGGTTTTGGTGTATTGGCATTTTCTTATGTTTTGGTGGCATATTGGGCTCTGTCTTTGTCTCTTCCCCAACTTCCTCCCAACATCATTTCCTCTAGATGGGACCTCAGCGAACGGATGCAATCCAGATCCTCTCATTTCTCCTCTGGTGTTGTGGGTCTCATTTATTTATTTTTCTCTCTTTCTCTTTTTCTCACTGTGACTTGCCCTCCTTTGCCCCCCCCCCCCTCCCCCCTCCCCTTTGAACCTCTCTTTATTCTTTTCCACCTGTGCCTCCATTTTTCCTCCTCCCGCCTGTTCTCCTCTCCCAGACCGCAGGCGTTAACACCACAGATAAGGACATAGAACTTCTCTACTTGCCCAATGTAACATTTGAGGATGCTGGGGAGTATACGTGCTTGGCGGGTAATTCTATTGGGCTCTCCTATCACACTGCTACTTTGACGGTGCTTCCAGGTATATGAACTTGTATACTGTCGTCTCTTATTTTTTCTCTCTGATTATTGTGTAAGATTTTTGGGTTATGTAATTTTCATGACCTTTGCGGAAGGCAACTCCTCACCTTGAAGTCACATTCAAATAGTCGAAATATTAGATTACCCAACATCCAAGGCAATGTAACCAAACCCAATCTACATAATAATATGAAGATTGGCAAGCTGTTGAAAGCTCGCAGAAGATAACAGGCTTGTTTGCAGACGCCCTATTATAAGTCCAGATGGAAGTGGAATTCCCAGAGCAGCTCGAGTGTTGAAGCTGAGGATTTGTCTTCTGCCTTCGCCTCTCTGTCTTCATCGTCTCACTTCTTCTCCTTCGGGAAAGACTTTTGGTGCCACACTTTGGCTCTTAGTCAGCATGTCAAAGGAATGTTTGTTTTCTTCCGCTTTTGCCTCCAAATTATCTCCACCCTGTTTCCTGGCTCTGATAGTGGGCTTCTTTTAAGATCCTTATTTCTTCTTGTTGAAATAAAGGTCGAAAGATAAAGCTTAACACTCGCTCCATGTTGGCTTGACTGTCCGAATTATCAGAGCCAAACCTTTCCGCTTCTACACAGTGAATGACTCATGCACTTTGATAGGAAATATTTAAACTTGTGTAATTCTATTTTTGTCTTGCGTTGTATGTTTGGACTTTAATTGCACATATCAAATGGTCAAATACATAAATCTTAGTGTCAGTGTGTAAGCAAGCTCTTTCCAGGCTAAACAGATCATTTTACTCAGATTTTAGCCATTGGCCGTCATGAGAGACGGCTTCACACCATCAAATAGCAGTTTAATGAAAATAAGGAATTTACTCTGGGAGCAGCCACTTTCTATGACACACACCAACAAATAAAGATTTCTGTCATTTTCCGAGATGGAAAGTTTAGGCCTTAAGCAACCATTCTGTCTTGTTTGCAGTCTAAAATGAAACGCATATTGCTCTGACATCCCTGGGTGTGTGTTTGTGCTTGCGTGTCTCCAACATTGGTACAGATCTCAAACGCATGCAGGCCCGGCTGCTCGGGATGAGTCACGATTTCAATTCTGTTTAGACTGTTATGCTCACTACTGGCGTGTTAGATTCTAGAACAGCATATGTGCAGGTGTGCTCGACGAAAGGGAGAAAAATTATTTCTGTTTTGTTTGCCTGCCAACGGTGATTACGTTTACGCATGAGTCATTTTCCAAGCATCTGTCTCTGTCTGACACCCACATTTGTGTGTACAAATGAAGTGTTCAAGTGTGCGTTTCCTCTCCTGGACTCCAACTCAACGCTGTCCCTTCATTTTCTTCAGCCCCTGATAAACCCCTAGGGCCCCTTTCCCCAGACTACGTGGAGATCGCAATATACTGCACAGGCGTCTTCCTCATCGCCTGCATGGTGGGCATCGTGGTGGGGTGCCGCATGAGGAACACTGCAAAGAAGCCCGACTTTGGTGGGCAGCCGGCGGTCCACAAACTGACCAAACAGATCCCCCTGCGCCGCCAGGTAACAGAAAGTAGATAAAGAGTTCGAACTGCATCTAACACCCCTAGAGGAGAAAACACACTATGCAGAAATAAAATTGTTACGGCTCAATCAAGTATATAGAAGCAGATGTGTAAAACAATACCAAGGTTGAAACATTTATTTAAGAAAAAAAAAAACTACAATATTGGTTATTAATAATAAACACAATAGATGCCATACAAATGAAATTGAATTGAATTGAAAAACAAAGCATTTATTTACTGGACCATACTGGGGACATATGATGAAAAAATAACATTTTCCGTACCTTCGGACATATACTAAAGCAAAAACTGTGACATGACACAACCTTGTAGCTTCTTAGTCTGAATGTTAGTGAAAATACAGTATGTAGTTCAGATTTGAAGGGTACTGTGACATCACAGACCCAGAGCAGAGTTAAATGATCCACACATAGTCTGTATTGGAATAAAATGGACTGGCTCCCTGCCATAAAGAGACCTGTCATTAAATCTTTTAAGACATGTATTTGCGCTGTATCCCCAGATTATTTTCAACAAAGCATTCCACATTCTCAGGAACTCAGGAAGTTGTGGCAACTTGTGAAAAAGTATGTGATAATATGTCTCCATTAAGTCCAGGGCCTTGCATCTGGGCTGCCTTAAACTGCAGCTAGAGTTTTTTTCTTTTTCTCTTCTTTTTGTGCTGTACATGCATCTTGTTTTCCCTTGGGGGAAATCAAAAGGTACAGAGAGTGTTAGATTACATTCTCTGGGGAAACTGATTCCTGTGTCAAGGTAAGGTCAAGGTGGAGAGATAATGGTGTGTTCCAGAAACAGCAGTGAAGCTGAATGATTAACACAAATTAATGAATATTCCGCTGTTGGTTTCTTCTCAATCTTTGGACTCGACACACACTCACTGGCTAATGTTAAACTATTAGCCAGTGACATGAAACTCTTTTCAGACTGATGTTCCACACTGAGCAGCATTGCTAATTGAAAAAAAAAAAAAGGATCAAAGTTAATCACACATACACACTCTGACTCCTCTAGTGATGCATTGGAGCTCTAACAAGTCTAATATCCCAGACTGCCATAATCAGCCAATATTCCTTTTTCCTGTAGGTGTCTTCGGATTCAAGCTCTTCCATGAACTCTAGTGCTCCCCTGGTACGGATTACAACACGGCGGAGCTCTGCACATGACATGCCAATTCCTGAGTTTGACCTTCCAGAGGATCCGCGGTGGGAGTTTGCCCGAGACAGGTAAGAACTGTCTGTTTCATCTGAACAGCTGGAACGCTGTGCAACCACCATCCTCTCTGCCGATGTCATCTGTTCCCTTGTTCTGTGCAGTCTTAATTTTGCATCAGACGCTATTTTAATTATATTAGTTTATTTTTTATATTCAAGATTCATGCTTCATTGCATGCATAACATATTTAACAACTACACAATCCCAGTACATCCACCTGTGGCTAACAGGACACATTTCGTCAGCCGATAACACCAACACTGCACAGCGTAAGCACAGCGTGTGACTGTATCTCAGCTGCAGTGTGACCAGATAATCGTTGTTCTATTTGGAGAGGGCAGCCAGAAATGACTTACTGGAGAGCAATGGTGGTTCAGATAAAGGCTACTGCTTCATGCGCTGCAGTAAAATGACATACACTCGGCATTCTGTCCCCCCGTTGCCTCATCATTACAACTGCCACTATTTTTCACACTCTTACTCGCCCTCAGTCCCTCACACATGCTTCTGTCTGTAAGGAGTAAAGCTGTGCTAATTAGCGGTTAACTTTCACAGCTTTCATCCATGTGTTCGGCCCAGGAGTATTTGCTCTGTATCATACCAGAGGAATTAGCACAGCTGAGGTTTCTGTTAGTCACAGTTGCAGCAGTCGGTGATAAGCATTCGAGGTGGATTAAACAGGATGACAAAGGTTAGAGTAGTTTAATACCCAACTGAGGCCTTGAGGTTTGAAAGTAAAGGGGGAGATCTAAGCACAAAGGCCTGCATTTAGTTAGAATTGCTGGGGAAAAAAAAGGGCTTGGATCATAAATTTTACCGTCACTCATCAGTGAAAAAAACATCTCTGATGTAATACTAAACTCCTAGTGTGCATGCTAGATGGCATTCTGGTGAAAAGTTTTGATTTTAATTGATGAACTGACCAAGAGGGATGTTTTGTTTAGGATGAATACATCTCTGTGTGGCTCTCTGTTTGGGTCTTTATTCCTTGCCTGTCATCCAAGTGCCTGAGGGATCATGTTGGGATTGGAGGATGCTGAGGAATGCTAACGTTTGCGGTTTGCATGGAGGAAAAAAATAACATCGATTATGTGTGGTTTGACGGACAGAATGGTTGCCATTGACTGTGGCGTGCGTGTGTATGTGGACAGATAGGGGATTGTGTTACTACGGCAGGGCGCCGGCCTCAGGCCCATGGCTTTGGGTTGCGCAGTGCGAGTGTTTACATAGCCAGGACGCCAGCCTTAGGGGTGGGAACAACACGTTAGTCAAAAGAAGAAAGCACTAGGGTACATTGCTGGGTTGCAGGTCAGATGTGCGCAGCTGCTGAAGGGAATAGTTGTGAAAGAACACACGGAAGAGTTTAGACAAATTTAACACCATTGTGCCATTTTCAACTTTAATTACTGTCGTGACCAACTTTATGGGAAAACAAACTTGTCACAGGCTGATGTGTCATGGCTAAGCTAAGTCCTGTGTAATGACTTCTAAAGCTGGATATTTGAGCATGCCAAGACTGGGTAAACAGTTTAGGCTCTCCCCAGCTTTATCAAGTGATTATCGTTACCATGTCTGCCTACTTACCTACTGCCCTGGCACAGACTGCTGCCTATGAGCCAATAAAGCTCTCAAACAGATACAATCTCATAGAAATAGAATGTGATTTAGAAGGAGAAAAGACAGGGTGAGGCTGAAGAGCTGGCTCGCTGCCTGGTTTCATTAACTCTTTTGCTGTCACACTCCATCAAACCTGTTTGTTTCTAAACAGTGAGTGAATGCAGCAGTCACATCAGATGGATGAGTTTCACTTTGTATGCCAGCTGCTAATCACCTTGTTGTCTGTTTTTTTTTTTTTTTTTTTTACCCCTCCTTGGCTGCAGGTTGACCCTGGGCAAACCTCTAGGTGAAGGCTGCTTTGGCCAAGTTGTAATGGCAGAAGCTCTTGGCATTGATAAGGATAAACCCAAGGAGGCTGTTACTGTTGCAGTCAAGATGCTGAAAGGTAAGTCAGTCTGTTGGGGCACGATCACAGTGAGGCTGTATTGTTAAATTTCTGACTGGTGTTTTAATCAGACCACTGGCTTAAGATGTACAGTGCTTCATTATGTCTTGCGGGCAAGCTGAGTACCTTTTGTAAGTGATTTATGTTGCCATGAGGGTTCAGCAAAGGTACAAGGCAGAGCCTGGGGCTGTTGTTATTATTCGTTATTAGTGGTTGCTGAGTGACGACTTGAAGAAGGAGGGTTGGGTAGGTAAGGGTTAGGGGTGGGCACATACCTGACCCCAGAGCAGCAGCTGGCTGGAGCTCAGTCAGCTCCCACACAAAGAGACAAGTCACATTAGCTATGCCTCTGTGATTAATGAAAGCAGAAGGAGGGAGCACTGGGTGGGTTTGGGGTTGCAGGGCGAGGCTCGTTCAGGTACCGAAGCAGACCTGCAGATCTACCTTGACAATCGAGATCTGCTCTTTAGAATGTATCCAGATACAGTATTGGTGCAGAGGAATGCAAGCATCTTAGTGGATTACTCTGCTTCTACTGGCTACAGAAGGAGTCTATGCTGAAGATAATGAATCCATATCCAAAAACTTTAGTTTCCTCTTGGCACTGAAAGTTACCAAGTAGTCGGTATGACAAGTTTCCCCAAACTGCTGGAACTTTAGCCTCATTCTATCAAAAGCATATACCGAACAGGTTGTTTTCTAACTGGGCAGCCCTGCATTGTGGGGTCGAAGGGGTCAGTGTAAGAAACATCCTTCAGTGTCATTTCTTTCGTTGACAGATGATGCCACTGAGAAAGACCTGTCTGACCTGGTGTCAGAGATGGAAATGATGAAGATGATCGGCAAACATAAGAACATCATTAACCTTTTAGGAGCCTGTACGCAAGATGGTGAGTACTTTTTCTGTTCCTCTGTGACACTCGGTCATAAAATATGTCACTCAGTGGTTTAGGTGTATTATTTTCCATGACAAATGAAATCAGTTATCGGTAAAGGTTCAAACACTAATTTGCTTCTCGTCACCTGTGCAGGCCCTCTATATGTGATAGTAGAGTATGCCTCCAAGGGCAACCTGAGGGAATATCTCAGAGCCCGCCGGCCACCCGGCATGGAATACTCCTATGATATCGCCCGTGTCTCTGATGAACAGCTCACTTTCAAAGATCTGGTCTCCTGCACTTACCAGGTGGCACGGGGCATGGAGTACTTAGCATCCCAGAAGGTAAGAAGAGGTCGCACGCAAACACACAAAAAGGCTCTCACGTCAACTTCCCACCTGCTGGCTGCTTAGTTAGTCCTTTGTGGCACTCAGAGGGTTTGACGACTGTATCCAGGAAGGTTTTACGTAGGAAGCTTGTTTGTGCGTCACTGTGGGAATATTGTCTCCTGAAAACACTACTCAGACCCCCCGCCCAATCCCTGCATTGTCTCCCATTCCACGACAAAAGCCCCTCTGTGTAGAAGAACTGTGAAGTTTTCACAATGGGGGTAATGCGGCCATGTTGGCCAAATGCAGCCTCACGCTCCCTCTCACTGTTGGAATGTGACAAAGCATGCCGTCTCACACGCACACGCATGCTGGGATGCATACATATGTTTATGCTTGCACATGCTCGCTGATGCACAACATCCAGCCGTATATGTGACCAAGTATGTGAGGAATCCTTACTTATCCAGACATGTTAGCGTCTTCACTGACTGATTACATGTGCCACACGTCTTCCTCCTTCCCAAATTTGCCCCACACCTGTTTGACAGCAAATTTATGGAAATGTTTTATTCCCCTCCTCCCTTTACCTTTCCATGCGTTGACCTGTCTCTTTTTTCTCCATCACAGTGCATACACAGGGACCTGGCAGCGAGGAACGTTCTGGTCACAGAGAGCAACGTCATGAAGATAGCTGACTTTGGACTGGCCAGGGACGTCCACAACATCGACTACTACAAAAAGACAACCAATGTGAGTCCTCACTGTGTATCCCACACATTGTTGGGGGATGTGCGATTAGGGAGCGGAGTAATTCAGTGTTTGTTGTCAGATTAGTCCACAACGCAGTCTCTTTTTTTTCTAGTTCTCTCCCTTGCCTGCTTCACGCTTTTCCTCTGCTGGTATCTTGGCAGAAACTGCAGGTTCCCAGGCAGCCTGTGAATGTAGTGCTTCTGGAGACTCTGCCTTGTTTACCCCCTCAGTCTCTTGTTCTTTTGGTTTCACTGACATTTATACAATTAGCCCAAATGGGAGGCAGAGGAGGGGGAGGCCGGTGCAGCGTAAACATAATTGACAACTCCATAGTGGCCCCAGTGGTGTCTGTCTTTCCCACCGCAGAGCAGCACTGCCTGCGTATTCTCATTTAATATGCGCGATTGCCTTTTCATTGCATGCACGATCATGCTGAGAACTAGCTGACGTCAACAATATTTAGTGAGGGTGATGGTAGTGATGATGTGAACAATGACAGCAGCTGCTCTGATGGTCACTTGTGCTGCATTAAAGAAATGTGGACAGAACTGTTTTACTGCCACCTTTTTTAACATTATAATGTACTTTAATAATACTGATATGATTAAACAAAACTTAACAGCATCCCATTAAGGGTTTCCAACAGCAGAGACAAATTTTACATGTTTAATTATTACTCTTCCTTTTAATAATTCAGTCCCACAAGCTTATTATTGCAATTAGGCCACACCCGTATTGACCTTGTCAAGTGTGCTTACATTCTCAGCCTGTGTTTAAATGTATGTAGAGATAAACTTTCTTTCTTTATCTGTGACCTTGTTTATCAGCTCTATTCAACAATGTAAATGGTCCACTGGGAAATCCTCCTCCCAGACACTCGCTGCTCTATTCTTAGGGCTCCTTTTCTCATATCAGCTTTTGCAGGAGTAATGAGATGTTTCAACAGTGAATGATTACAAACATGCCAATGATGCCAAGAATGAAGACCTCACCAGTGGTTTCTGGGTAGACTTCTGCTAACCTCTCGCCTGTGTGCGTCCTCAGGGTCGTCTCCCGGTAAAATGGATGGCTCCAGAGGCACTCTTTGACCGGGTCTACACACACCAGAGTGACGTGTAAGTACATAACAAAGTGGAACAAGCAGCACCCACAATCACTGGTTCTTTGTGTCAGTTTTGAAAAGGATGTTTTTCAGTGAGGTTTTTTTTTTTTTTTGATGCGACTTCTGATGATGGTGGGGGGAATAACTGGCTATAGGAGGCCGGTGCTGGCCAGTTTGTGGCAAAAGTGAGGATTTCATGCTAGACTTGGAGCCAATGCTGTGTTACTAATCTGACCGGCTTCAAAGGACCTGGAAGGAGCCCTGAGCCCCCCTCCTTCTCTCCTCCAGCTCGGCTCGGAAGTCTCCATGCCTTTTTTTGGGCCTCCACACATGTCCTAACGCAGCAATGCTGCAGGCCTCCATTGCAGGTCATCTTCCACCCTCTTTTTTTTCTTTTTTAACCCCTGCCATTCCCTCTTCACCTACTCCTGCTCATTCAGCAACAGTTTGAACATGCTGTGCATCGTTTTGAAGCGTTGTGTTAGAGAATTCCCCCCCTCCCCCACACCAACTCCTTCATGTCTGAATTGTTATTTTCATTCATCCGGTATGTGAATTGTTGACCCATCCCTCTCTCTCTCTTTTTATCCCCATCACATCTTTTTTTTTTTTTTTAGATTAAAGATCAAGAGCAATTCTAAAAACAGAACAAAGGAAGAACATCCCAGTCTTTTTTTGTGTTTGAGTGTTATGTGTTCTGACAGCCTTGTTTGAAGTTTCTGCTGCAGACATTGGCAGTGTGTGTGGCAATTAGATAAATGCCTCGCATGCTGACCTTTGGGACAGGAGGGATTTTCTTTGTGTGTGTGATTTTGGTTTTATGTCATTATGGGGACTAAAACTGACTAGACACCAAATTATCGTGCACATTTGTAAATGACCAGAGTTTTTTCTGCACAAGTCGCTAGTGTTTTTTTTTGAAGGTTAAGACTTGATTCTAGGTTTTAATGGTTAAGGGGATCCATAATGCAAGGTGTTGATAGATTATTTCTTCAGAGATATTGAGAGAAACGTGTGTGTGCATGTGAATCGTACGCCTGCAGTAAATGCTCTGAGTGTTTTTTTTTTTCTGTCTGTGTCTCTGTTTGTGCACATAAATAATTTGTACACGCACGATGCCTTTCATGTATGATGGCACATGATCAATCAATATTGTGGGGTGTGGGGCCAGTATGTGGAGTCGCAGGCATGAAGTGGCTCAGCTCACCACTAATTACAATTCATCACTCACTTTTCGTAATTGTTTTTTTTTGTGTAGCATATTGGGTGGGGGATATGGTGGGGTGGGGTGGGGGGTTTGTGCTCAAACATAACCAGACAGTCGATCTATGTATGACATCAGATTAAATGAATACATGAATTCGAATGAAACTTGCTGTTTTGATAAATGGGCCCGGAGGTTGTAGAGCGTGTAGGAGGCAGTATCAAGGCTACACTTAGACGTTAGCTCTTATACGCTGTTTGAGAACCGCGCACCGTCATATTTTTTGATCTGCTACACTGTTTTGTGTTCACGTATCGACTGGTTTTCTGACACTCACATTCATGTTGCTTTTAACCAATCATCATAAACATCATAAACCTTGTTTATACAGAGAGGCTGAGTTGTGTATTGATTTGTTTAAACAGTCCCTGTATGAAGTATAAAGCGGCTCTCCGACGAGGCAGAGTTTCCCTGTCAGTCAGAGGGACCCCTGAGCATGCTTGTTTGGATGTTTGTGTTGCAACTCATGGCTGGTTGCAAGTGGACACGAACTTGCACGGATCAACAGATCGACAAGCGCTGAGAGATGAAGTGACACAGAAAAAAAGAGACGAGTGTGTCAACAAGGACAGAGATACAAGGCAGCGATAGAGGACAGAACAAACCTGGCCGGCTGGTTGTGTAAACAGATAGAAGAACAGATAAATGCCCAGCCTCTACGTCCGTGCAAACTTATCTAGTTGCACTACAAATTTGGTCTGAGGCTGTCATGTGTCATGTCAGGCTGCAGGCTGAGGATTCATGCATGCACACTGTGTTTGTAAATGTGTCTGCACAAAACAGCACAGCTTTGTGTGGGAATGAATCCAGCATACTGTCATTGCAAGATTTATCATCTGAGACACCCTGTATTACTAATTTCAACACGCAGTGTGACAGCAACGACATCTACTCAGAATCGTTGATATTTGACAATATGACACTGAGCTCAGGAGGCAGTTAAAAATGAATTGTCTCTATTTCCATATCTGGGTGTCTTTTTTTTGTTTGCTTTTCTTTTGTCTGCTGTGGGTGGTCCAGTGTTTTCTTTGGTGTGGTGTGATCGGACAATGCAAGTCTGTGGCTGGCCAGCCGGGCACAAAAGACATCATTGAGAGCAGGGCCAGAGTACCACTGGCTGCACCACAAGCTGCTGGATGGAAGAAAGTGGCCACTGACACCACTGATTTTAGTCAAGTGTCATGATTTAAATAACGTGCAAAACAGGCTTACTGCAGATTCATTTTGCTGTTCCGCAGTCACTCTTCTAATGACTTCTGTGTATACGTGTCTGCTTTCTTGCCACCAGCTGGTCATTTGGGGTGCTGATGTGGGAGATCTTCACCCTAGGGGGCTCACCCTACCCTGGCATTCCCGTTGAGGAGCTCTTCAAGTTGCTCAAAGAGGGCCATCGCATGGACAAGCCTGGCAACTGCACCAACGAGCTGTAAGTTTAGGTCTTTTCTGCAAAAATTACATCTCCTTTAGTCAAGCTGAGGTGCAAAATGCACATTAGATCTTCCACCAAGACCCCAGATCAGATCAGATCAGATCCTTGACTTTGGGGCTCTGTGTTCACTCTGTCAGGCCTCTACACAGCTGGGACTGTCTGCTATCAGTGTCCTCATTGACAATGACACTTATATAGTTGGTAGGCACAGTTAATGTAGGAACACATGCATGCAGAAGCATAAATAATTAAAGCTGTGGAGTCTGACCAACAGGCAGTTTGGGAGTGAACAGATGGGGTTCGGACAGTGTGTGTGGTGGTGCTGTTCTTCCCATCATCCACATTCCCTCTCTGGGTAAACTAATTGTAACTTTCTGTCATTAAGGTACATGATGATGAAAGACTGCTGGCATGCCATCTCATCACAGAGACCCACCTTCAAGCAGCTAGTAGAGGATCTGGATCGAATCCTCAGCCTGAGCACCAACGAAGTGAGTGAAGCTCTGTTCATTCTTCTTCACACCTTTTTATGCTCGTTTCTTCTGGGGTGGCCAGAATTCATGCCTCATGCCTTCCAGGAATAGGGTAGTGTCTGGTATTTCATTACAAAAGAACAGCAAAATATGATGCATGCGTGTATATTTCAAGAGCACGAATAGTCCAGCTGAATATTGCAAAAACTTTATGGGATGTTTTTGACAAAAGGCCTAAACGGTGACTGAGAAATGACTGGATGATCTGATCCAGACACAGTTTCATAATCTTCACATCCATGCCTCACTCCCCATAAAGGCCTGCATCTTTTTTTTTTTCCCTTCCCCTCTCTGTCTTATATGATATCCGTGTGCCGACCTGAAAAGAGGCTGTCCGTGGAAAGCTGTCAAGGCTCGTCTGCTCCATAGCTGGAACTTCACAAATTTATGCCAAAAAAGCCCAACTTTGAGTTTGAACTTTTGAAATGTAATAAAGCGCCCCTTTTCTTCCCCCACTTCTTTCCCTCTGCCCCAAACCGCTGGCAGATGTTGGGATCTTTAGTAACATGAGCCTTTTTGTGTTGAGCTGGGAAAATGGAAGCCAGTGCTCATTTTCTACCAAACCAGAAGAACTCCTTCTCTTCACAACTAGTCCCTGTAACAGTCATGAAAGTTCAGGAGCGGGGAAAAGCACAACCCTGCACTGAGTCAAAAATTAATAACAGGATTTCTTGAGGTTTTTCATCTTCCTTTTTTCATGGCATTTAGCAGTTTTCTGCCAGAGTCTTAATTACTTTTGTGTTTTTTCTCTGCCAAACCATTTCTTAATGTTTACGACAGGCATTCTGCTTGGTCAGACTGGATTTGAAAGGACGCTGTAAAGGCCAGCGTCTCTGACCCAGTTCCTCAAACGTGTCCTTATTTCTTCAAAATCCCAACCACCTCAAAGCGTTCCATAGCGCAATCCTCTTCTCTTGGAGCTCTGCAGGATCAGCAGAGTCCAAAATTCAATTTATTACCTATTACTCCTGCAAATATTTTCATACGGTATCCAGTTTAAGGTTGTTTTTCTGTTCCTTGCCATATCCTCCCAGGATGATTTGGTATGATTTAGATAAATATCATAATAAAGGTGATCCTCTTCTCTCCCATCCCTCTAACTCTGGTCTGGAAAGTCCCCATTCTTGTTGACTGGGTTTCAGCTCTCACTTCATATTCTTCTGTCCTCACCTCCCCTTCTTATGAATCTTCTCCTCAGTTTTCTAACCTCGCCCTTTCCACTCTGTGTCTCTCTGCAGGAGTATCTGGACTTGTGTGCCCCGACAGAGCAGTATTCCCCCAGCTTCCCCGACACCCGGAGCTCCTGCTCCTCCGGTGACGACTCAGTTTTTTCCCATGACCCCTTACCAGACGAGCCCTGCCTCCCCAAGTATCAGCACGCAAACGGGAATGTCAAACGATGAGGCGACGTCCAACCCGCGTCGTTGAACTGCCCCAACCCGACATCCCTCAACACAAGCAGCACAGACACCTTTTTCTGAAGCTTCCCTTTGGACTAACGGACCCAGTTGGGACTGGGCTGGTGGCGGCGCCGCTGTCACACACTCTTACTGCCATGCACTCGCACAACACACAGAACTTGCTCATGTGACGTCTTAAAAGAGAGGACAGGGACCTTGCAGAAGCTATTTTGTACCGACTGAATGAACTGACATTCCCTGGAGACACTCCTCCTCCTCTTCCTCCTCTTCCTCTGTCACATAAACACACAGATTTTTTTCATTTTGGTTCACTTCTTTGTACCCAGAGATTCAACAACATGACTTGTTTGGTGATCCAGTTGCAAGTGGCTGGCATTCCAAGACGGTTGTTTGCTCCTGGAGGAATGTATGGACTGATGTGAACTTAAATAAAAAGATGGGAAAACAAATAGAAAACGGACTGAGAGACAGAGCTTCGACTAACAAAACAGGATTAAGAGGAAAGCAAATATAAAAAAAACCTCTCTCCTGTTTATTTTGTAATATTGGTGCATTTCTTTTTCAGTTGTCTTGAAACCTCCCCAATTATTCTGGAGAAAGAACACACAGTATAATGTATAGTGCTGGATATATTTGTAAATATATTCAAATATGTATAAAATATATTATATATTTACAATGAATTATTTTTTGTATGGACTTGGAAATAACCCCCACCCCACCCACCCTGCTTTATGTTTTAAGAGGCAGGCATGCTAACAGATGGTGTGTCCTATATTTCCTGTCACACACACTCAAAACATGCCGACATGGAATCACACTTCGATACACACAAACACTCTTTTCTCTGTCGCAGTGACACAGCTGAGTATTGGCTTTCAGGGACTGAGGTAGCTTGTTAATTTATTGACTTACGTATTTTGAACCGAAAGGAATGAAAGCAATATGGCAGAAAGGATGACATTAACGATGCTGATAATACAAAATAATCCATTAAATATATGGTAATTTAAAATCTTCTTTCAGTGGTTACAGAAAAAAAGTGTGTGCATATATATATGTATATGTATATATAGATATATATGCACACACACACATATATATATATGTTTTAGAAGGTTGAAAGATCCAGGTTTGATAAGTTTTATATATGAATGTGAATATTAAGTTAAATTTTTAAAAAAATTTACATTTTATAGTCATCTAATCCCTTTCTTATGTAGCTGTCGATGCCATTTCTATCCAGTCTTTCTTAGCTATGCTTTAGGAAATGATACTCTTTCTGGATATTTATATATAATTCAAAGGCATACAAATTTGGAAATACTTGATAGCAGTCAGTTTCCACATTTTAGACTAAATATGAACTCAAAATGCACAAAACAGAATTGAAATCTGAGGAAAAAAGGTATTAAATTCAAGTGTTTTATTTGTTTTCTACTGGACCAACATTGAAATGCTCTTTTGCAGGTGTTCATTTGCAAAATAAATGTTGAAAAATCTCTGTCTTGACAGGTTGTTGTTTTTCTTTTTTGTTGCTTCGTGTCTGATGTGGGTGCAGCGAGTACAGGAGCTGCCCTCCACATCTGCAGTCAGTTCAGACAAACCAGCTGAATCTCCAGGCACGCTGCAACTGAGCTGCTTTTCTCTATTTCAGAAAGATGTGGTGTAAAAATTCACCTTCAACTGTCCGGATGCAAATCTGCAAGCTCAGCGCAAAAGCAAAGTGAACCCAATCAAATAAGACACTAAATTTATGTCAGTAGTCAAAGCAATTTTGTTAATGCAAAGGGAGCACGTAATTGTCATGATAGTGTCTGGATCTATCTGACTTTGATCAGCTGAAGAGCCTTCTATTAAGCGCTCTGATTAGCTGATTGAGTTCCCTCTCTCTTATCACAACAGATTTAATTCAACAGAGTGAGTAGCTGATTTACTTGATTTGTTGTAAGTTAATCATAGCAGATCTATTAGCGACTGTGATTGACCGTAGGAGCCGTGTATGTGGTCGCACTCTGTAAAGAGGGTCTGCCCATCACCTTCACACAACATGATGACACGGATGGGAGAGCCACCCAGCAGGTTATGACATTACACAGAGCAGCTCTGTTGACATGAGTCACATAAATGCTCCATATGAACATTTCACAACTGCAGTTTTCTGTAATAGGAGCCTGCCAAGGTTGTGATCCAGCACTCACCAGGTGAAAGCTGCAACCTTGCAACCCTGAACAGAAGAAAGCGGCTGTGGAGGACAGATGGATGTAATGAAAAGTATTATGAAGAGCTGACAGCCATGCTGTCAGATCTGTATCACAGGGAGCAACGCTTTATTTTCTAATAAGCATTTACTACAAACAGTCTGGTGGTTGATGAGAACGCCTTCAAAGCTATTTACTCAAAACAAAGACAAAGCTGTTAGAGCTAAACGAAACATGACTTTGTGGCTAACATCAATGTCTGGTCCCAGCAGTCATTAAACTGTCTCCAGTATTTCCCATCATATCTCAGATCTGCAAATGAATAGAGGAAATGTCACGTCTTCGCTTCACGAAAAATGTGTTGAAAATCAAATATCTCTAAAGGAGGTGTATAGTGGAAGAAATACTTTGAGTGCATATATTTGAGGGTCTTAGCCTAAGACCTTTTTTCTTTCATTTAGGTCACCTAAGAGTCTCAGGTGACCTAAATTAAAGACTGACATAACACAACCCTGCTACTTATTTTGAGCTGCTCGAGTCTGAGAACAGAGAACATTCAGTGAGATGTTGAGCTCTGTGACATCACATCCCAGTTGTGAGCTGACTTACCCAGCTTGCCCATCTTTATCTGGACTCAGCTTCACATCATGCAGCTTTCACTCTTCCCTGAAAGTGGATAGCACAAAGAAATAACAGTATTTATCTGTTTTGAAAAGCCTAACCTCTGTAGTGCATTGTTGATTCATCAAAGTGAACAGGGTTCATCATCTGGGAAGTGAAAAGCTGAGAATTGTAACAGATGTTTTATTAGAGGGTATGCTGTGGGTTTATGTTCAAAAAGTGTTCTTTAACGTGAACCTGTACACCCCTCTATGACCAAGTTTCTACTTGTTTGGAATAAACGTACACATACATCAGCTCTAAGTCCTCCTCCAGCAGACGTGCCCCCTCATGCCTCTGGAGTCTGAAAAGAGCTTGGAGGGAAAAGTTAGTCAAACACATTCTTCTTTTTCCATAGAATGAGAGGGAAGAAAACACCTATGGAAGACTGCATGGGGGATTGGAAAGAAAGAGTGGCAGGATAAACCACAGCAATACACCCTCATTTAAGGAAAGAAAGGGCACCGGATATCCACATTGACTTCTGCAGACTTTTATCACACTGACTGTCTATTGTGCTGTAGACTGATGGCACACACAGGGAGGGGTGAGCTCCATGGAAACCAAACAGAGGATCAAATTGTTCCTTCTTGACAAAAAAAAGCAAAAAAAAACCAAAATAAAAAAACAACCTCTGAGATGTGTCTGCATTTACATGACACAAAGGCAATGCATCCGTCTTCATACTATCATTAAATGCTTTCAACTCTGCTTCATTATTAGTCAGGAATTTTCTGAAAGCAACTAAAAAACCAAACTAAACGAATATGTATAATATCTAATGCGGTGAAAAAGGGAAATAAGTAGGTTAATTTTTTTATTCGTTATTTTTATTTTTAAACCTGCTTTAGCATTCCCCACATCCGTTAAAAATTCTGCTTGCAGTAGATACTTTTGTGCATGTTTGGTGCACTGCACAAACACTAAACCTAAATTACTTTTTCTTTTGGAGGGCTTTTGGTTGCCTTACGCCCTGAAGATTAACCCACCGACCTCTGAATGTTAGCTTTTGAGAAAGGAATGTGTAAAATGTGAAAAGGAAATTTTATATGCTTGAAAGTTTGTCTATCCCTCAGAGTCTACTGTTGATGTCACACAAATATTACCCAAAACATGACCAGACTCTCACACAAGTCCTTCAAGCGGCTGAAGAAACTAATTTGAAATTTGACTACTATTTCAATGATCTTTTTGAAATATGATCAGAACTTCATCTTAGCTACAAGAACCAATATATTGTGTTTAAGCTGATAACAGTCAAGCAGCTATTTCTCACAGTTCACATTCACAGTTCTAGAGATAGAAAAAAAACAGTGAGAGAATGTGCAGACTAATTATTTTAACTGAGCTAGTAGGAGTCAGTAATTTGCATGCCTGAACTCCAGAGCACAGCTTAGCAACATCAAAGCATCATCCACATGTATGGAGGAGAGAACATCATGACTTGGGCTTGCTTCATTGTCTCAGGGTCGAGACACTTATCACCACTGAGAGGAAGATTAATTCCCCAGTTTG
>JBAMYA010000007.1:16068460-16088655 GCA_037176975.1 Arrhamphus sclerolepis
GGTTCTTAGGCGTTTGAAAGTTTGCAAAAGTGTCAGGAGAAAAGAAAAGTCTGTGAGGAAAAAAAAGTATATATAGATATATATATATAATTTTTTTTTTTTTTTTTTTTTTTTTAAGAGTGACATGAATTCAGGTATAAGTCTTTAGTATATCTTTTGCTTGTTAGATGTGAAATTCCAACATCTACCGAGTTTCGTTGTTTAGTGAATTTTCCTGATTAAATGTAGATGGACATCTCTGACTTGAAACTGCATTACTGCAACATTCCTTTTTGGAAAATATTAATCCTGTCAGACATGCCACATTCCAACTTTAAACAGCAAGTCTCCTGCTGACTGCTCAGCTCTCCAAGAAAGCTTTTTTGTTTGTTGTTTTTTTGTTTTTCAAGGAGGCATCTGCAGTTTTTATTTATTTATTTGTTCTTTAAATAGTAAGGTTAGAAGTAAGTTTAGTTGAAGGTTATTTTCTTTTAATATCATTTGACATCATTAGATTTTGCACAGTTCAAAGGAGACATGTTCTGCCCACACACGTTAACACAAGTTTCCTGGGGTATTTTTGAAATATTTGCTTTTGATCTGCGTTTGTCAGAACAGCGTACAACAACAGAATGGAAGGTCTCATTTAAACCACGTATTTATGACTCTTTTCATTCATGGACACTTTTAGGGTGAGTCCAGTCCACTCCAGCCTTTCTGAAGGTTGTGCCTATTTGAAAATTAGTGTCACAGCTTTGTGCTACCCACTTCTATGTACTCTGCTACTACTCTGATCTGGATCTGTGATGAGATTATTATTCAATGTTGTCATGAGTTTGGGTCCAGAATATAGTTAGCTATAACTATTTATATAATATACACCACTTTTTATATTATATTATAATTTGTAAAATTAGGGGAAAAGAAAATTATGTATTCATAGATATCGTAAGTGTTTGTATACTTTCGTTTGTCTGTATTAGGGCTGCTCCATATTTACTGTTAATTTAACATCATTGCAACCACGCTGGCAACAAACCAGCAACTAAGATGGTATATAAGATGTTTTTTTTGTTTTTTTTTTTGAGAAGACTTTGCATCAAGAGCAGTATATATCTATTTTCTCATTATATACCACCCTGCTTGTCTTGACTTTTCTACATTGACCAATTTTCTGTAAAAATGGTGGTGATGGTTGCACTTTTTGGAAATGCAAAAGCTCATGTTAACTGATCTGGCTCTCTTAGTATCAGAAATGGAAGGGGAAGTTGGCAGCATCTGCAGGTGCTGTGCTGACAGACTCGTGTCCTTCAGGACACGTCCCAGTTGATGAGGTGTCCACAGGCTAAAAGTATAAACAAACATGAAAGCTATAGAATGATCCATTTTTTGAAAGAGTTTGAAGGCCATAAGCCACAATCCATTTGGTCTAAGTCAAGGTCAAGATCAAATTTATTTGAACATGAGATCAAACAGAAAACAACATGGTCAGACATGTCATGAAAACAAGAAAAAAAGATAATTAAATAAACAAATGAATAAAGATGTTGATCTACATGTACAAAAAGTGATAGATGATCATGATATCATGATGACACATCAGGTCATGCACCGTTTAACTACATGAGCGAGTAACAAGATAATATGAACAAATGCACAAAAATATTCCTGATCAAGAGACCAGGAGGAGTGATGTGGTAATAACTGAGGTGAATAACTGTTATGAATATTGTGTTATTTTTATTTGTTTTTTTGTTCTTTTTAGAATATTTCCTGGAACTATACAGAAAAAATGTGTCTGGATGAATGTTGGATAGCACTGCAGCTGAACTATAAATCAACTGTCAATCAAAAAAAAAAAATCACCTGCTTCACTGCAGGTAGGTCCTGGATGTAGAATCTTAATTTTGATAAGAGCTGTATTTTTACGGAACTATTTATTAACACCACGTTGTGATTATGCCTCATTAGATTGCACTACAGTTGAACTGAATTTAATTGAATTGTTGCACATCCCCAGCAGCAGGCACAGAAGAACAATGATATACTGTTAAAAGATACTGTTCATAAACAACTTTTAAACCCATAATCATTTTTAATGAAGAAGCCAAGCTATCCTTCTAACGCAGTGAGGGAAAACGTAATCCCTCCTCATGTAACTGTTGAGTACAAAGGGTGAAATGACCACCGCATGACAATTCTGAATCTTACTGTGCCATTTGTCTGTGCATCCACTCAGCTATACTGGCATCACAGGGTCACTGGGGTCTGCAGAAGCCCATCCTAGCTATCCCAACAGATGAAACACATCAGTCAACATATTTCCACTGCGTTATCTTTATTCACATAAATGAACTGAGTTGAAACAAGAAATATAAACCTGCTAGCGGAAAATACAGGAAGGGCTGCTCGGTTTAGGGATTGAAAGTGTGTTTAAGTCACCTTGGAGATGAGGAAAAGAAGAAATCAATACCATGGCTCTCAGGATCTCCAACACATTGAAATACATCAGAACATCTGGGTGCTATTCTCACCTAAGCAACAGATACAGAAGCAGGATGATCCAGACCGGGTGGAAATGTTCAGGTTGGGAGGTGGAGGGCCGATTGAATTTGTGGCTACATCACGGCCTGCCATTGCCAGAGGCCTGGGCTTCCAGCTGCAGAGTTCATGACACTCTTCCCTCCCTGGAAAAAATTACCGATCTCTGTGTACCATAAAATTCAGGCAGCAGTTTGATGTGTGTTTATATATGTATGTGTGGTGCATGTGTACATTAAAATGGGACCACAAAAGATTGGCAGTGGCTGCAGAGAGAGGGGATTGTGCAAAAGGAGAACGTCAGGGAGACGAGTCGAGGTGTTGTAAACCGGGGGATGCGGACAATGGGCCTTCTGTGCAGGGGTGGCCGATGGGTCGCCATAACACACACAAATATTCTCTCACCTCCCTCAACCTGCCTCCACCGCCTCCCCCGGGGAGCCTTCTGTGCTCAAACTGCCCAGCGCGACGAGAGTGAGCTCATATAAATAACACGACAAATAAGGAAAAAGTGAGTGCAGAAAAAAAGGTTTGAGTGGACAGAGGAAAGATGTGAGAGCGGCAGTGGCATTTCTTCTCTCCAGCTACAATGTCTCATTGTTTTTCAGAGGAGGGGTGAACAGGGGAAAAAAAAATGATAAAAAAAATCAAAAACGCTGGAGTTGTGGAATGTATGAGTCTCAATCATTACCCTCATTTTCTCCTATTTTAAACATCCCCTCTAATAATAGTTGTTCTCACATATGTAAATACAAGAGTGATTTCCTTTGGCAACCGCAGCACTTATGACATCCACCCCCAGCAGGCAGAAAAGACACTGAGACTGTGTTTGTCTGTGAGAGAGACGGCTGAGAAAGCGTGTTTATAGACTGGCGCGCAATTGTGTATTTGTGTGTCAGTCCAGCACTTATGGTCTACACACAAGCCTGCTCTCTTTACCCCCTCCAGGGTTACGGTTAGGCACTCCACACTGCTTTGGCACTTTTTTGCTAACTCTGCTATCCAACAATGCCACTTAACCCTAATAGAAACCTGAAGGACTAAACAAATATTTTCAAGAGAAGCTTGTAGCGGGGTGGAAGGAGGGAAATAAAAAGAACAATGGAGAAAAGAAAATCTATTTGATGTCCGTTCCTTGTGTTTTCAATTCTTGCTGTTGTTGTAGTGGCATTGTTGTTTAACACGGAGTTCATTTAAAACCCACATTAAAGTGAAGCTCAGATATCCAAACATTTGGGCTAGAGTCACACACCAAAGAGGACAAGCGTCCAGCAAGAGACACCGGCCAACGAAACACACCAACAGGACAAACCACACAAGACTGGGAAGAAGGCGTCAGTTTGAAACACTGCCTGCCAGGACAAGTCGGACTGAGCCTTTTCCATATGGAGCTGCACTAAACCATGAAGATTAACTATCTGATTCTCTCATGAGAATCCAGACAGAATGCTTTGTGATGAGAAACACATACGAGAGCCCAGATTAATGGAGCATTATACAAAGAATGCAACAATCCAAACAGTCCTCCCTTTTCCTATTTTTCCTCTCTTCCGATACAGTATACCTCGATTTAAGAGGGGCGTACCGAGAGAGGACATAAATATTTACTGTAATTAGATACATGCATGTAAGGGCAAGAGTTACATCTGAAAAGCTCTGAGACAAGCACTGTGGTTAGACTAGGAGGTCATCTTGCACAAAATTTCTCTGGAAACAAAATCTATAGTACATTTCCAAACTCTGGTTTAATTTAGACTTTTATGACTCACATCGTTTCACATCATTGACAACTCTCCTAGTTTTAAATCTTTGCTGCATTGAAGATTTAGCACTCCTCTGTTCAGGAGTCAGATTAGAAGCAGTTTAAAATCCTGGTATTCCACAGGTGAAGACGTGTTTGTGGCTCATGGTTTAATCAGTCATTTTTCTGGTTGAATACAGCTTCGACTTGCTGGTACGTCTCTGTCCAGGGCTAAGCGCTAAAGGGCTTCACTGAACTCTTAAATGAGAGTTGACCTTTGACATCCAACTAAGATGTAGCCTTGTGTTTGGCCCCATTATTCCAAGTGAGATCTGGTGGAGCATGTAGAGCTAAGAGGCTTGGCCTGATAAAAGGGCTGACATCGTATGAAACAGAAAAGGTAAAAGAAGGGCTAACTCCCTTCAGATAAATGACCATATAGGTCATTCCAAAAGTGTGTCAATAGGCACATTTCCATTAAAAGAAATGGAAGGCTTGGATTGTTTCTGTACACTTTTTTTGTCTGTGAAAGGTTGGAAAGGGGTCCAAATAACTACGACATACTGTGGCACCTTTGGGCACTCTTTTATCAAGGGTTTTTAAAAACCAGTGGCACAGTAGGTGTAAATCCGGCTTGACTGCTCAACAAAAGACCAAAGGATGTGTGTTTAATGCAGCATGGTGAAAAACGGAAAACAAATACAGCGTTCATTAGCGAGGATTGTTTGCATTTTTAAAGAAGCGATCATTGGATGAATCAGGAGGTGGAGATCTTCTTTGGGATCATTGGAGAAGAAGAGGTTTAAGAAGGACCTCATGTGATGCTGAGGAACGAGAAAGTATTAACCTGGTTGAGGAAAAGATGGGCGCTGACGGGTTCCAGCAGATGGTCAAGCAGTGCCGAGGTAGATGTAAGAAGCTGAGGAGGGAGAATGAAAACTTAAAGATCACAACAGCGGTTGTGGCACAAACAGAAAAACAGAAAAGTGGTTTAAAATGAAGGAGCGACCAATATGGCCACCTCTATGCTGGAGACGATGATGGAGCCTGATGATAAGTTATGTTGCTAAAGTGTTGGGGACCAAGCTTAGTTAGTTACTCTTTCTGTGGAGCTTTTTACAACGTGTACTCTGCATTTATCTCAGATAGCATTGTTCTCAGGCATGATGGTGGCTTGGTGGTTAGCGCTGTTGCTTCACAGCATGAACGCTCCTTCTACAAACCCTGACAGGGGCCTTTCCTTGTGGAGTTGGCATGTTCTCCTCGTGCTTACGTGGGATTTCTCCGGGCGCTCCGGCTGCCTCCCACACTTGTATATACGTTGTTTTTTTTTTTGTTTTTTTGGTGACTCTTAATTGCCCACAGGAGTGTGTCTGTGTGTGGTCCTGGTCTCTGTAGTAAAAAAAACCCCACTGTCTCAATGGGACAAACCTGGTTTAAAAAACAAACAAAGAAAAGAAACCACATCTATTGTAATTCTGTTATTGATTGGACACAATGTGTCACGTGGGTGTGATCTCGTGCAGCCATCGCGGTAGATGTTCACCATACACACCTGGAAACTCAAGGTAGGTCAAGACTTACCGTTTGAAGTTGTATAGCACTGATCCAAACAAACTATACTGCTGAGCTGAAACTAGGCTAATGCTACATCTTAGCAGTCCATGTACATTCTGCGTGGACACATGAAAGTCCACATGAATGGCAGAGACAGAGGGTATGTAGCTGGTCTCTTGGGGGATGTTTCTCAGTACTTTTCAGCTAGCCAAAACACACTCATTTGTCGTAGCTAAGCAAATGTTTGCATGGGCTGATGCATGCCCCTGTGCCTCCATTGACTTCCTGCTGCCAGCGGGGACACTGCATGGCCTGTTATGAATTCTGACATACTCTGGAAGAAGGACAATCATGGTTTTTGTTGAATGACTCTTAATCACAGTGTGGGATTTGTTTTTTTATGCGTGTAAGTGGCTCCAATAACAGTGTACTTAAAAGTTTAGTAGAATAACATCAACAGTTCCTTAAGGGATGAGTCAAACAGGGAAGCAGGTTGTAAACAATGTAGAAGTTCAGCAATACTGAAACCACTTTACCAGTCAATAGCACGAAATTTGAACATGCATGCACAGAAGATTACGGTGAAACGAAGTACCTTGTAGAACCACAATAGTTACAATATATATTAAAAGTAACTGAAAATTCACAAAATACATGAAATTAATTTGTATTTTCCATTTAAAATAGGAACAAACAAAAATAACCTTCCTTTACAAAGCTGCTCAGCATTTTTCCAGTTTCCAGTAAAGTCTGTGTTCTGCACTTTGCTCATAACATTTGCATTTAAGCTGAAGATAATAATATTGTAATGCGATTTCACTTTAAAAAAGTAGTTTTGCATTGTGGTTTTCACCAAACATTAAACTGAAAACAGAGGTAAATTACACTATTTCTGGGGACTGTTTTATGTGGCACGGATTCAAATGAACTACAGCATGTTGTATTTAAAAAAAAATTTAAAAAAAAGCTTGATGGTTAATAACTAAAATATAGCATATTTTATCACAGATTAAATAAAGCTCAAGCACAGAGAGCCACCTGTAAGTTCATAAATCAGGCTGTCTGTGCACATATACCTCTGTCATGAGCAGTAATTCATTCCAATGAGCCTGGCTGAGCTGCCTGAAGGAGAAGCTCCTTATCCGGCTGTATGAGCAGCCCTTCTCTCACAGACCAGGACCAGCTCCAGGGCCTGCAAGCTAAAGAGCTGTCAGTCAGAAGCTTAAGCTCCTGTGCGCTGGCCCGGGGCACCACTTAACCTCTCCTTGCAACAAGTGTGCCTGACTGAACTTGTGCTGGGACATCACCTCACCTCAGGCAAAACAACACTGCACTCGCTCGCTCGCCTTGTAAGACCTGATGCAAGAAGAGTAGTGTTTTGTTTTTGCTTTTTCAAATCACTTTAAATTAGTGGTGGAGCGAGTTAGACGTTAGGGTGGGAAAGTGTTTGGCTGTTTTCCGCACCTCCCAGATATCACCAAGCATTCTCATTTTCTTCATAGATCTTGGCAGGCTGAAGTGAAGTGAGATACTGTAAGAAAAATAAAACATGGGCCTCGATCTGAGAACGTCTCACACACTCAGCAGGCTGAATGCTGCCAGAACAAACATGGTGGCTGTTATTGAACGGGACAATTACAGTTAAAAGTATATTCCTCTGCCAGTGCTGGCCTGTTTTAAACCCTCTCTGAATAGAAGAACAAACACATTTACACACCCACACACACACATACAAGCGTGTATCCATGCGTTTAGCCTCAGCCAGCCGTGAACTCCCAGGCATCCACTTTCACCCAGCTTGACTGTTCGTCTAGCGACCCCACTGTCCGGCATCCAAATGGCACAATTATCTGCAATTTATGCTCAGACACAACGGATCACTTCCCCTGTAAATGAAATTCCCCATTAAGAAGCGCAACAAGGGGGGAGGAGATAAGGTCAGTAATACTTTCTGTGGTATGAGACAAGAGAGCACAGTGCAAGCCTAGTTACGCTCTGCCCAGAAATAAAAGCTAAAGATAAATCAAGGATCAGGTGTTTTAGAGAAATTTCTCAAATTCCTTAGTAAGACACATGCCTCCTTATGAGTTTGAAGTAAGGAGGGGTTTATAACTTAAGGAGTCTACGGTTGTGCTTCTCTCTAGTCACAGTCATGGCTTAGGACTCCAGTGACTTTCTATTAATGAGTAATGCAACATAAAAATGCTGTTGAAACCCACTGTAAAGTTGATCCAAGAATAATTTTTATGGATCTGAAGTCACTGGGGACAAAAAAAAAAATTCCCAAAAGATACTGTTTTGCATATATCCTGGCAAGCCCCAGCGCCGCTCTAACCAGGAGAGGTGAAGAAGTGTGAAGCTGAGTGAGCATTTTAAAGTGGGCTGGGACAAAAACTCCAAAGTAAATGCAAACTAATTTGTTTCAGCAGCATGTGTTGTTAAAGTGTTACTTATTACTAAAACCATTCCAGTCGGATGTTTAACTGAATACAGAGACTGAGTTTGTTGCGAGACGTACTGTAGGTTTCAACATCCATGAACTCGGATGAAAATGGACACAGAAGTGTAGTGCAGCAACATTATCTAAGAGGATAACTCCACCTCCTTCAATCTCTTTCTCAGCACCATACAACAGTGTTGCATTGTTTTCTTGTCAAACATTGCTGCTACATTCTTCTGTCTTTACTGCTGGGTAATATTTCCAACATTACCATAGGGAACAATGGCAAATTCACTGGGCGTCTGAGTGGATCATATTTTAATGGGTAGAAGAGGAAAGAAAATATCACAACCTGAAAAGGGCTTCATTTAACCAATAATCTGTGTTTATTAACATCATAAAAAAACAAAAACACAAAGGGCAGTCCACTAAATAGAATCTACAACACAAAGGGAATATTTTTCTTCAGTTTTTACACTGATTAAGCCATTCGTATGACAACATCAATGCAAGCTATTTAAATACATAATGCTGTAAATAATTATAACATACTGTCATGACAGAGCCTTCACACCATCATGAATTTCAGGTTGAGAACTAAGGCACTTAACTGTTTACAATGAACCACTGTTTTGTGCTCTATTTGTTCAAGTTCATATATAATCTTATTAGTTTGGAGACAGGAGGGGCTTATGGGAGGAACTCAAGCTCCTCCCAAGATGTTCCTATATACGAGCATGTGAAGGCAGTCAGCTTGCAATAGTACGTACTTTCAGCTTTTTCCAGTTGATCTGTTACACCACACACCAAAACAACAGATAAATCTTTGGCTGAGTTGGAAGAGGCAATAAGAAAAAAAGGTGATTAAGGAAATTAACTGATTTACAGCGCTAATACATACATCCCATGTGCTTTAGTTGTAATTTTTTCTTCTCTGTATTGACTTCTTCCAATTCTTCCAGGTCAAGATAAGATATGATCTGTTTTAAAATAAGATAAGATAAGATCAACTTTATTGTCCCACAGGCAGAATAGTACAAGCAGCTGCATAGTACACACATACACAACATAAATACAATCAACACAGACAAGTTGCAAGTACATTGAGTGTGTTACGGCTACTGGTGCCAGAGTAGTAGTAGCCTTGTGCCTTGTGTATAAGGGGTACCAGCAGAAAGCCAAGTGAACTACAGATGTTGCACAAGCCAAAGGTCAAAGCCCAGGATGGGAACCATGGACCACATGCAGAACAAACCAAGTCCAATTGATTTTTTTTTTTTCTTTTAATTGTAGGTATCTTGACTTCAGCTGCATTATCTGGAAGTTTTAATCCGACTTAAAAGAAGTCAATCTAGTTCAAAATCAGTCAAACTAAGCTGTTTACATGCATTTTATCATAAATCAGAAAAGTACAGAAAGGACAAATGAAACTGGTTGTATAACAGCGCTTTCACAATTCTTGGTTGTTGGTGACCATTTTCAGTTGGAGCAGCTGGTGCCACTGCAGCTAGCAGATACAAACAAAAACATTTGACATATAACTGAAAAACGTTACAATGAATTCAATCAACACATTTTAGGAATAGGAATGTAAACGCATTCATATTTATTAGGTCAGTAGTCCCACCATGCAAATACATCTGACAGGACACAATCCTACATGCACACACAAGGTCACCTGTGAATGAGCAATTAAAAGAATACATGACAGCTGTTCATGGCACTATATTACTGATCTGTCATCAGTTTTTATTAAGTAGCCCTGTTTTTACCAAGGTGAGGCTGCGCTGTCTGCAGTCTGGATTAGGTTGCTGTGTTGAGGCCCCTGAAGAGAGCAGAGGGAAACTTGGAAGACTAGAGAGACCTGAACTTTCAGTGAAACACTGAACCAGGAAAGAAAGCCATGTTGTGTGTTTGGCATGTGCACACAGAGCCTGTGACTTGGGGCGTTGGGCCCGCGTCCTTAAGGGTACATTCCAGCAATGTCATCATTTGGAAGGAAAATGACATGCTTCGTGAATTGTGAAGTACGCCACAAGATGTGTTGCTTGGGCGATACTATGCTTGTCCAATCAGCAGGAAATCATTGCAGGTGTGAACCATGTTTGTGCACGCCAAACTATGAGAAATTGAAAATAAAGAAACTGATTTATTTTCCCAAATGAGCCACTAACTTTTGAAGTTGAAACTCAAATGTGTCTTACTGCCTCCGGACATCAGCGAGGATGGCTCAGAGCCAGACACTGGGTCCAGGACAGGAACCAGAGCCTACTGTGTTTTACCTCAGACAGAACACACAGCAGCAACTGGAGATCTCTCTCCAAAGCTCAGGAACACTGCTGACAGTGTTTAGACAACTGCTTAAGTCTCTGTTTCCCGCTATAACTCACGCTACCTCCTGTTTCCGCTTCCATCCCGCACCAGAAACACAGAAGGAAGACATTGAGATGGATACACAGAGAAGACACACAACTTGGAGGAAAAAGCAGACACAAGTGTTTTGTCATTAGATGGTGCTGAAATCTCCAGTGCTTATGTAAATGTCATTTGTTAATATAGTTTTGTCTAAGCTAACTGGAAGGGATGCTTCCCATTTTCTACGCTGGTTTTAAAGGAGAAAAGATTGCAATGCCATCTTAAAATTAAAAGATCCAATCTGTTTGTTTTTTCCCCCAACAGCTTTACAAAATAGCATTAATTATGGTAAGATCGTTTTTTTTTTTTTTTATTCATAGTTAATATCATAAGCAAATATTCAACATGGTGACTGATGTGGTTTGTCACAGTTAACCAAACAGCTTGGAGCGGAGAAATCCTAAAATGATTTTTATTACTCAACTTATAAATAGCTTTGAATTATATCCCAAAAAGAGCCGAAAGAAGGGAAGGGAAAACAATCTCCACTTCCAAGAATAGGCTGGACCACAAGGTCCGGGATTGGATTTAGTGATAAGTCAGCCATATGAACTGCATTCCCTGCCTGCTCTGACCTGGCTGCATGCGAGCCGCAATAACAAAAGCGCTCAGCAGTGGGCCCCAGGGTCCGTTTATTTAGTGGCGTAATGTTTGTGCTCTCATGCCCTCACAGCAGCTGAGCACTGCCCTTATCGGGGCCCCTGGCCTAGCCCGCCATGGACCTCTGGATGGCTGAGCTGCACTGTATATTCCACCAGTGCAAACAGCTATTGCACAAAGGAGTTAAAAAGGCTGAAAGAGTTAAGGGCTAAAGCGTAGGATAAAAAGCAAGGATCTAAATTCTGGGGTCTTGGTTGCTTTCCATAATGGGGCCACCATCCCTCCTCCCGGATGAGAAACAGTAGAAGAGGGTGGAGGGTCGAAGTGCATTCCTCTCTCTTCATGCCCTGGAGGGGGTGTCGGTTTTGGCTGCAGAACGGAGAATGAAGGCAGGCCTAAGCCCCTGCAGACACGCAGGCCTTGGCTGCTAAAGCTGTGCTGGCCAAGTGGCAGACGTTTTAAGGCCCATCATTTTCCCCCATCCCTAATTTTGACTGATCAAAGGACTCCTCCGTCTTGTCACTCTTATTACACACAGATGTACTGGACAGAACATATCTGTTATATATTTTTAAGAAGGGCGTAAAGACAACACAGGGAAAGTTTTGATAGAAAACAAATCTGCTACATACTCAGCTGAACTTATTCCACTTGCTTGGTGAGTCACAGAACCAGTATAACCAGGGGGCGAATAGGACTTTTCAGTATTTTCCATCCTTTCCTTCCATCATCTCTTGGGCCTTTCTCCCTGACTGGCACACAAGCAGGCAGCAAGCTGGCATGGCTGTTGTAATTTCCAGATCTGCTCTTTCTCAAAACGCCTCAAAGAATGGTGCTTAATGTCACTCTTGGGCCAGCTTCGTCTAATTGGAAATATTGCATCTAAGAAAATACCTTCCAACCGCAGCATGAAATAACAGATTCCCAGCAGATATGAAAAAAACATTGTCATTTTGAAGTGATAATAATACAATTTTGAAAAAGAAACAACTTCCACGTCCAAAATTAAATAAAACTTTTCTCTGCAGGATTAGACTCAGCTGTGGGATGCCTGTGATTGATGCGGAAATCTTCACAAAACCCACCAAAAATCCCGTTGAAGCTTTGTGGAACCATTTCACTCAGACCAAAAGAGGCCCTTCTTCCACTGAACATCCAACTCACCAAACCACAATTCTCTGTTTACCTCATATTCTTTCTGGTTTTCCTTAAAAACCAATAGAGAAATGGGATGCAGGCCTTTAGACTGTTTTCAGAAGGCAGACAGTAAGATCGAGCATTCTTTATGGTCCCCAGAAGTGGAGGAATGTTAAGCATATCCCTAAGAAGATTAAGTGTCTCCTTGGTATACCATACAGATTTCCCTCAATGTGCCAAAGGATCCATGTAGATCAAAGCCACTTCGGACTTCCTTGTCATTAGCCATGGCTTATCCCCAAATGCCTTCACCCCCTGATACTGACCCCGTTCATTATCCCAGCACACCCATCACTTTGGCTGGCTTTGGAAACAGTAAAATGATGGCTACAGTGCAGGATGTGATGCCCCTTTTGAAGAACTCCAGGCACTGAAATTTCACTCTTGACACACAATTTCTATTTGTATAGATCATTATTACACTAAATATTCAAATTTCTAGAAATAAGGCTGCTGAAGTACTGCAAAATGATGCTGTTTTTATCTGCTAGGTGGGAGTAATGCATTGCATTTGGGGCTTTTTGTAGACATGACCACTTCCAGTAAAAAAAAAAAAAAAAAAGCAACAAGCCAAAACAAGTGATAAAGATAATTCATTTTACATCGTTTTCTGCCTAGATGCCACAGAGCTACACATCTGTAACTTCATGGCTGAAGTGATGTAGCCAAAAATCCAACGTTTTGAAGTCCCCTTCTGATACAATTCAAGGTTTTAACCTAGCTAGCTACCCTTCTCTGAAAAATGGATAGCTGACTTATCATGAACCCAAAGATATTAAACAACAGCAAAAGTAGACAAATTCTTTTGTTTTCTTTTTTTTTTTTTGTAGTTCAAATTGGTCTCTACAATGTTTTTAACCACTGGAGTCTTAAAAGAAATGCCTGCAAGTAAATGTGTTAAAGAATTATTTGTGTTAAAGTTATTGTTTTTCCTATCGCTCTTCCCCTGTTTACAATGCAGAATGTGAATTTGTTAACATTCCTCGATTGGTCCTGTGGTGTTAAAAGGCTACTAATGTCCAGATTTGCTTGCCAAAAGAGTTATAGACACATTTATACCACTTATGGCTTCTAATCAAAATAACAACTGGCCATCTGAGTCAAACATTTACAGTAGACATCGCTTGTGAAATAGAAATACCTGCCTCAGAGGCTGTGTGGTTGAAAGACACACGTAATTTGTATTCAAGCAAGCGACAGTAGTGTACTCAGTGTACTCATTCTGCCATCGTCAGTCGAAGCAGCCGCCATCTCTAAAGTCTCAATTGAGCATGAAGTAGGCAGGTCCTTATATCTATGAATTCTTTCGCATAAAGTAAACTGTTCAGCTCTGACACAGGTACAAGTGTGTCAAAAATAGATGGATATGTTTTTTTTTCAAGTATTAAGTATATAGTGCAAAGCAATCCAAGCATTTATTTTGTTTGCTCAGGGTGTGTAAGGCTTGCAGTGGTGGAGTTTACTCGTGGTTGTTGGGACAGCCACCTGAACATGAGAGAGCTTGCACACCTGTTCTCTGTTTGGTCAACAGCCGGATCACGCTGCCAGTCTGGAGAGCAATCAGCACTTATCACTTATTGGCTCTGATTGCAACCATCCAGGTCAACATGGAGCTGTCCCTCCATTTCATTTATATTCTGCCCTCTAGTAGCACGACCCTGCTGCACGGCTGCTGCAGTTCCTGGACCAGTTTGAGTCAGCTGGCACGCTAAGGGAGTAAAAATTTAAGCAAACATCATGGGACACCATTTCCTACACATGGATGTGTTTGCTGGGAGGAAAATGTAGGTGGAGCAGTGGCTGCTAGAACACTGAAAACCTTGTCACAGCAATTAGGTAAAACGGTTTTCACAAAAATAGAGTTTCTGCTGTGTGGTTTTTCACTTTTCACGAATGGCTAGTTTCAGTTCACCTTATTCCAAAAGTGGGATTTTGGTTGGACCTGAACTTTTAGCCTCCCGATGGCAGAACTGCCCAGCAGGCCACCCTCAAGTCTCAACAAAACTGTATTGTTTCAGAATTTGTGGTCAACTCTTAGAAGGCTTTCCACACTATTATATGATTAAGTCCTTGATTTGCCCTGCTGAGGATCAGTCCTGCTCAATAAGACTGAGAGAAAGCAGGGATGGACTCTAATAGGGCTCTGTGGTGCCCAGCCAAAGCCCTCCAATGCCAATGAACAGAATCCACTGACCCCTCAATCACACAACTGTAAACTTTTCAAGGAGCAGAACAAAGAGAGGACTTTTAACACACCTCAGCATACGCACACACATTCACTATTTCTCCTGGATGGACTCACCGGTGTACATCACCAGCCTTGCCATGTTTAACCATTGCCGTGGTGATGATTTACAGCCCAGCCATTAACACAGCTGGAGCAATGGAAATCTTTACACCAACCTGGCAACATGCGCGTAATGTACACATACATATCCCGTGTAAAAACCCATAACAGACGCAGAAGTTAATCAATCTTTTCACGTCTGTGGCTACCAGGGTGTGACGCCAACACCATGTCGACTCCCACTGGTTGCGATGGAGTGAGTAAGAGGGAATGTGAAACAGAATCTGAAAATAACCAAGTGTTCTCAGACGCAATCAGGTTAATGATTATTTTTTGTCAAATGCCTGTGTGTAATCTTTGACACTTGCTTTTATTTGCTGACACACCCAATACACTATTTGGCTAAATCAGACACAAAGATCTTCCAAATACCAGAATTTTTAATGGTGCTTGTACATGTTCAAATAGAGCGATACAGTGAATGAAGAAGACAGAAAAGTCAAGTTATATATATAAATATATAAAAAAGAAAGACACACAAGACACCGCGGCGGCATGAATGGCTCTGCAGAAGATGGAGATGAAGTACTGCACACATCCCAGAGGTGCTGATGAGGAGGAAGGAGGTTTATTTCACTTGCTGACTTGTCACCTACTGTTTCACCTTTTCCTGGCAGAGCTGTGCAGCTTCATTTGTTGACTGTTCAGAGTGCTGTGAAATAAAACCAGCTGAGTCATAGAGAAGAGTCAACTCAACTTAAGCTTTATTTATAGAGCACAGTTTAAAACAACCGAGGTTGACCAAAGTGCTGTACAGATAAGGTATACATAAAATAAAATAAAACAAGATAAATACAAAAATACAATGAGTCATTTATGGTCATTCATTTATTTATTCATTCATTTGTCTTTTATTCATGATCTATACCCACTTACTCTTTTTTTTACAACCTGGACAATTCACCAGGCCATTACAGTGGTTATATTCAAAAGGGGAGAAATATTGAGGAGTGCTATTGGCCCTTTAAACCTCTTTAAACAGATAAAGAAAAGAAAAGAATGAGTGTTTGTGTCTTATACGTTTACGGTTTAAACACATTACTCAAATAAGATGACAAATCTGCACAAACAGCAGAGCCTACTGGACAAATACAAAATGTTCAATAGAACCGTGATCTTATTTATCATGTTTTTGTGTGTGTGTTTTGTGGCACAAACTGTCCTGTTTTTCCACATTCAAAACATAATAAAAACCTTTTCCTATCAACAGATATAACCGGTTTTTTTTATTATAATTTGATAGAAGAAAATAGAATTGATCTCAGATTAGTCTCACACATGAATTCAAGTTATAATCTCAGTGGTGAGAGAGTTATTTAGTCGTTACTGTGATGAAACTAAAACATTCATTTGCAACATTTATTTCTTGACGAAATTTGACCCCTGCTACACTGACACTTTTTATATGATCACATAAGCCTTTTAATGATATGAGTGCAGTGACTAATGATACAGTATCACCGTTTTAACTGATGGATGTGGAGCTCAGCATGTCAGACTGCATCTTGTAATTATTGTCATTAATTTGCTGATTATGTTCTCAGTTGATTAAATAAATCAGAAGCTCACAAAGATCCCATCACAATGTACGCTTTGTCCAAGAATAAAAAAAGTATGAAGGCAATGGCAGCAAATTCACACATAATTTAACATTTAGGTTTTTTTCTAGTTGATGAATGAATTTCAAATTAGATAGTTGATTTAGCTGATATAAAATCAAGAATTTCACCTCTACTTCTACCCAAGGGTATTTAAAAATACCCAAAACTCTGAGGATGACGACAAGGACATCATCTTTCAAAACATTTTGTTGTAAACCTGTGGTTCTTAACTATCTTTTATTGAAATTCAGCGAAGATTCTTCTAATTACCTCATTTCTATACACTTGTTAAAGTCTGATAAATGAATAAAATATTGTTGTAGGGCTTTTTATCTTCTTAAAGGGGCCTTGCCAGAAAAACAAAAACTTAGGATTGATCCAGATGTAAGCCATATGTAATTTTAAGGTGCTTTAAAAAGAAGATCCAAACAGGTTATACTTTGTCTGCTTCTCCCTTTCCGCCTCTATCGTGTCCCATTAACATTAGTATGTTAGGGTATTTTCAGTGGTCATGGTTTAGATTTCAACAGAAATGCTACAGGTCTGACTCCTTTGAATCAAAGGTTTGATGGATGGGGGTTGCATGTCTCAGTCAGTTTAAGTAGTGATACACAACGTGATACAGAAACACCCAAACGACAGTATGAAAAAAAAAGCCTGCATCAATGTGATACATATGACTAACAGAGCGCTATGATCTGTAGAGTCATATATCTATACTCATGGAAATTATTCCTGGATTGCCTTGAGAGGCAGCCAAGACATGCCGCTTTGACTGAAAATCAAACAAGCCTGGTACGTTGCATATGAAAGTCTTTATGGGACGCTGTGGTGCGCTTCATTCTTTATTTCATTCACCCCTTCCCTCTGCTCCCTCTGACTTGTCATTCTCAGGGCTGTGTAAGCTCTGTGGTTTTGGCACGCTGCTGCAGAGATCTCTGCAGTTCCTGTTTTGGGGAGAGACTCTTCCACCCCAACACTGCAATGATAATAGTACTGCAGCTCACAGAACTATTATCATAATTATCATTTCACGAAACACAGCTATGATATCAAGAGTTATGGTTGTTGGCTTGATTTTCCTGATATCAATCTATTTTGTTGTCTGTCTTCAATTTTTCATATCCAGCCATGGGAAGCAGCGATATAGCTGTTCACAGAAGGCACTGAGCAACTGGATTAGAGGCCACTGTGAGAAATACACAAACAGACGACTCTGACAAGAAAACATAATAAAAATCAAAACAAAAACAAAACAATATAAAAACAAATAGAGCTTTTGAGCTGTCAAATGCCAGTCCTTTTTTTCCTTTCTGTTCCCTCCACACATCTGGCAGTGCACATGCTGGCCAAAGCCAGCCCATGAAAAGAGAAAAATAAAGAAATGGAGAGTAATGAGTAGGACAAGAGAGCGAGAGGAGATGAGGCGTCTGTTAGTCTCCCAGCAGTGGAGGAACACGGAAAAAATGAAGTCAATAATACAGTTTATATTGAGCCAAGACAATGGCAGCATCCATCCATCGTCTCCATCCAGCTCCTCTTTTCGCCCAGCCACAGCGACTGTTGGACATGACCGTGACTTGACCGAGTGTAAGACACCAGACTGTCTGCCAAGGAGCCACAAGGAGTAAAAGGTCATTTTTAGTGAGTAAAGACGAGAGACAAACTCGATCCAAAGAAAAAAAAAGACTAATGCATCGGCTAAGTGAAATGAGAGACAGAGGTTAGAGAAGGAAGAATGGAATAAGAGAGAGCTGAGGCTTAGACGTTGTGTGCGTTCATATTTCTCATTTATGCATGATTTCTCCATGACGAGATCAAAGTAAGTGATTGCGTTGTAAGAGGAAATAGCTAATAGTCCAGTTTGGACTCAAGGGAATGCAAATAGAAACATACGGTACCAGAATTGAAAGCGGAAAAGATTCAAGCTTGATGGATAGATGTGAAATGCAGAAAAGTAATCATTTTCCTTTAACTCAACTCAGATCAACTCAATTTTATTCATAAAGCACTTTAAAATCAATGCAGTTGGCCACAGTGCTGGGCACAAAACGAGATAAAACAAGTTAAAACAATACAACAATGGGTTTGAACCAAAGAATGAAAAGATGAAATATATATATTAAAAGAAATGTTGAAACAGGAGTGGATCAGCCTGCTTGGAAATAATAATAAAAGAAGAAATCAGATAGAATAACCTAACTGAGCGGACGACCTGCCACAATCTAATTACAATAAAATTGTTGTCTTAAAGTGAGTTAGATGCCAAAGAGAATAAATACATTTTAAGAGAGGATTTAAAAACAGGAAGTGAGTCAGCCTGTCTGATGTACAGAAGCAGCTCATTCCACATTTTGGGGGTAACGACTGAAAATGCCCGATCACCTCTGTTCTTCCTCTTTGTCTTTGATACAACAAGCAACAACTGATCTGCCGACCTGAGAGCATGTAAGGGAACAAACAGCTGCAAAGCCATAAAGATATTTAAAGGCAAATAAATTTTAAAAAATGAAATAGACACGGAAGTGAACTGGGAGGCAACGAAGCAATGCCAGACCTGGGATGATGTGCTCGTATTTGTTGATGCCAGTTTAAAGACGAGCTGCAGTGTTTTGAACCGGTTGTAGTTGTGAAAATAGCTTCTGGCTCATCCCAAGACACAGCGCATTACAGTAATCTACACAAGTTGTGATAAAAGTGTGGATTAAAAGCTCAAAATGACTGTCCAGTGACCTTAAACACCCAGGTTTGCTGCTGTGTGAGTTGCGTAATGGTTCAAAGGACACAGATCAGCCTGGGCTTAAAACACATCACTGGCCCCAAAATACATGACCTCAGTCTACTCATCAATGAGGTGCAAGAAATTCACTGACATCCATGCTTTAATTTCCATAGTGCACTCCAAGAGCTTGTTTGCAGAAAAGCTGTTTTCTTTTCTTGGTGGCATGTAAATCTGGCTGTCATCAGCATAAAACTGGAATGACAGTCCAGAGTCCTATGCAACAAAAAAAGTATGTTACAGTAGAGATTTTTCTGGCAGTGCTGTCATTATGTTCAAGGAGAAAATTCCTGCTCTGCTTGGACACTTGCCACCTAATTCATGCCACTATGGACAGCTCTGAAAGTCTTGATCTTTCAGCTTGCAGATGGCTCCACAGAGCTCCTGCATTTAAATCTGGATTCTGTTGCTCCTCTGAAAAGGAAAATAGTTAATCCTAGAAAGCCTGCAGTGTCTTAAACAGAAATGGAGACAGCTGGAAAGAAAGTGGCACTCCACAAATTTAAAAGATTCCCATCTAGCTTGGAAAGATAGTTTGGTCATGTATAAAAGAGCTCTTTGGAAAGCTAGGAAAACTTATTATTCATTATTAATCAGAGAAAATCAGAATAACAACACATTTCTTGTCAGCACTGTTGCCAGGCTGACTCAGAGTCACAGCTCCATGGAGTCATACATTTATCTCCTTTAACTGCTGATGACTTTATGAACTTCTTTATTAACAAAATAATAAATATTAGACACCAAATTCATCTTATCCTGTCAACTATTGGGATTACATTAGACTGCACAGAGACCTTGGAATTTGCTGTACCCACTGGTTCTTATTTAGGCTGCTTCTCTTCTATTAATTTGTGAATTAACCTCAGTTGTTTCTCACTCAAAGCCATCTACATGTTTATTGGACCCTGTTCCTTCTAAACTTCCATCCATCCATTTTCTATACCCGCTATTTCCTGTTCAGGGTCACGGGGGTCTGCTGGAGCCTATCCCAGCTC